>OX458997.1:13303200-13675654 GCA_949774965.1 Diarsia brunnea | reverse complement strand
AATGAGAATGAGAAAGAGAATGAGAAAGAGAATGAGAAGAGAATGAGAAAGAGAATGAGAAAGAGAATGAGAAAGAGAATGAGAAGAGAATGAGAAAGAGAATGAGAAAGAGAATGAGAAAGAGAATGAGAATGAGAATGAGAAAGAGAATGAGAAAGAGAATGAGAAAGAGAATGAGAAAGAGAATGAGAAAGAGAATGAGAAAGAGAATGAGAAAGAGATGAGAAGAGAATGAGAAAGAGAATGAGAAAGAGAATGAGAAAGAGAATGAGAAAGAGAATGAGAAAGAGAATGAGAAAGAGAATGAGAAAGAGAATGAGAAGAGAATGAGAAAGAGAATGAGAAAGAGAATGAGAAAGAGAATGAGAAAGAGAATGAGAAAGAGAATGAGAAAGAGAATGAGAAAGAGAATGAGAAAGAGAATGAGAAAGAGAATGAGAAAGAGAATGAGAAAGAGAATGAGAAAGAGAATGAGAAAGAGAATGAGAAAGAGAATGAGAAAGAGAATGAGAAAGAGAATGAGAAAGAGAATGAGAAAGAGAATGAGAAAGAGAATGAGAAGAGAATGAGAAAGAGAATGAGAATTTGGGCCTTACAGGCATTTTCGTATCTTATTCCGTTCAAAAATATAGCCATTTTTTGGTCGGACAGTTGGAATAATAAATATCTTCAGACAAACACTATTTTTTTAAAGGAAAAATAAAAAACTCAGTAATAAATCAATAACTGTGGTCAATGTAAGTTGAATGTCAAATAAATTAAACAACATGAGTTGTTGAATTTTTGAAACAACATGAGTTGTTGAATTTTCCTCACTTAAAATTCTTTCAATTATCTAACAAAGTTGTAGGAAAACTAAATAACTCTATTTATTTAATTCTGCTATTCAAAATTAAGTTGTTTATAATTGCCATAAAACAAAATGCACCTGGGAAAGTTGTCATAAAATAATAAGAGAATTTGGCGCGAAACAAGTCTTTCTTTTTTTGTTTTGTTATAGGAAGACATTGTTTGTATGCCCGGGAAGATCTTTAGTATTTATAGTTAGTATTTCAGAGTTTGGAGTTCTCCTAGTCGGTCTCCCTGGTTTACAAAGAGTATTTTAGTAAGTTATATGGCCCATCGTAATCGTATCTGTATTTAATAAAACCAGGTTCCTTTTCAAATCTACTGCTGCACTCAGAGAGCTTTATGATTACTTAGGCCATCACTTAGTAAAGGTTTTGACAGTTTTGTCATACAAAAGTATGTCAAATCTTTACTTACTTTACTATCTCTGAGTACCGCAGTAAGACATTTAATTTTCAACCAGCACACTTTCACCCCATTCTCCGCTACAGTTTTGTTTTTAATTATTTTCGAAGCTAGTGCTTTTACATCAATCATGTCTTGATATGACAATTCTCATTCTCATTCTCAATATCATTATCTTTCTCAATCTCAATCTTTTTCTCTTCTCTTTCCCTTTTTCTTTCTCTCTTCTCATTATCTTTCTATTTCTCATTCTCATTCTCTTTTTAATTCTCACTCTCTTTCTCTTTTTCTTTCTCTTTCTCATTCTATTTCCGAGTGTCCGATTATAGGAAACTGACGGGTGAACGGTAAGAGATTTACAATATAATCTCGGTCATCAAGTATTGAGATCCGAAATGTCCCCAGTCAAGATCATTCTCATGTCCGGGTTTCAACAACAACTGTGTATTTACACAGTTGTTGGGAATAACTGGCCAAATGTCGACGAAACACCTGTCTAGTACCACAAAGAGACATTTTATTTGCGAGAGATTCGCAAAAAAACACGACTTCAAGTTTTGTGGGGACAACCTGGATTCCAACAAATACTCGTCGAAAGAGAAAGAGAATGAGAATGAGAAAGGAGAATGAGAAAGAGAATGAGAAAGAGAATGAGAAAGAGATGAGAAAGAGAATGAGAAAGAGAATGAGAAAGAGAATGAGAAAGAGAATGAGAAAGAGAATGAGAAAGAGAATGAGAAAGAGAATGAGAAAGAGAATGAGAAAGAGAATGAGAAAGAGAATGAGAATGAGAATGAGAAAGAGAATGAGAAAGAGAATGAGAAAGAGAATGAGAAAGAGAATGAGAAAGAGAATGAGAAAGAGAATGAGAAAGAGAATGAGAAAGAGAATGAGAAAGAGAATGAGAAAGAGAATGAGAAAGAGAATGAGAAAGAGAATGAGAAAGAGAATGAGAAGAGAATGAGAAAGGAGAATGAGAAAGAGAATGAGAAAGAGAATGAGAAAGAGAATGAGAAAGAGAATGAGAAAGAGAATGAGAAAGAGAATGAGAAAGAGAATGAGAAAGAGAATGAGAAAGAGAATGAGAAGAGAATGAGAAAGAGAATGAGAAAGAGAATGAGGTAGAGAATGAGAAAGAGAATGAGAAGAGAATGAGAATAAGAAAGAGAATGGGAAAGAGAATGAGAAAGTGAATGAGAAAGATGAATGAGAAAGAGAATGAGAAAGAGAATGAGAAAGAGAATGAGAAAGAGAATGAGAAAGAGAATGAGAAAGAGAATAAGAAAGAGAATGAGAAAGAGAATGAGAAAGAGAATGAGAAGAGAATGAGAAAGAGAAAGAGAATGAGAAATGAGAAAGAGAATGAGAAAGAGAATAAGAAAGAGAATGAGAAAGAGAATGAGAAGAGAATGAGAAAGAGAATGAGAAAGAGAATGAGAAAGAGAAAGAGAATGAGAATGAGAAAGAGAATGAGAAAGAGAATGAGAAAGAGAATGAGAAAGAGAATGAGAAAGAGAATGAGAAGAGAATGAGAAAGAGAATGAGAAAGAGAATGAGAAAGAGAATGAGAAAGAGAATGAGAAAGAGAATGAGAAAGAGAATGAGAAAGAGAATGAGAAAGAGAATGAGAAAGAGAATGAGAAAGAGAATGAGAAAGAGAATGAGAAAGAGAATGAGAAAGAGAATGAGAAAGAGAATGAGAAAGAGAATGAGGAATTTGGGCCTTACAGGCATTTTCGTATCTTATTTCCGTTCCAAAAATATAGCCATTTTTGTCGGACAGTTGGAATAATAAATATCTTCAGACAAACACTATTTTTTTAAAGGAAAAATAAAAAACTCAGTAAATAAATCAATAACTGTGGTCAATGATAAGTTGAATGTCAAATAAATTAAACAACATGAGTTGTTGAATTTTTGAAACAACATGAGTTGTTGAATTTTTCCTCAACTTAAAAATTCTTTCAATTATCTAACAAAGTTGTAGGAAAACTAAATAACTCTATTTATTTAATTCTGCTATTCAAAATTAAGTTGTTTATAATTGCCATAAAACAAAATGCACCTGGGGAAAGTTGTCATAAAAATAATAAGAGAATTTGGCGCGAAACAAGTCTTTCTTTTTTTGTTTTGTTATAGGAAGACATTGTTTGTATGCCCGGGGAAGATCTTTAGTATTTATAGTTAGTATTTCAGAGTTTGGAGTTCTCCTAGTCGGTCTCCCTGGTTTACAAAGAGTATTTTAGTAAGTTATATGGCCCATCGTAATCGTATCTGTATTTAATAAAACCAGGTTCCTTTTCAAATCTAACTGCTGCACTCAGAGAGCTTTAATGATTACTTAGGCCATCACTTAGTAAAGGTTTTGACAGTTTTGTCATACAAAAGTATGTCAAATCTTTACTTACTTACTATCTCTGAGTACCGCAGTAAGACATTTAATTTTCAACCAGCACACTTTCACCCCATTCTCCGCTACAGTTTTGTTTTTAATTATTTTCGAAGCTAGTGCTTTTACATCAATCATGTCTTGATATGACAATTCTCATTCTCATTCTCAATATCATTATCTTTCTCAATCTCAATCTTTTTCTCTTTCTCTTTCCCTTTTTCTTTCTCTTTCTCATTATCTTTCTATTTCTCATTCTCATTCTCTTTTTAATTCTCACTCTCTTTCTCTTTTCTTTCTCTTTCTCATTCTATTTCCGAGTGTTCCGATTATAGGAAACTGACGGTGAACGGTAAGAGATTTACAATATAAATCTCGGTCATCAAGTATTGAGATCCGAAATGTCCCCAGTCATGATCATTCTCATGTCCGGGTTTCAACAACAACTGTGTATTTACACAGTTGTTGGAATAACTGGCCAAATGTCGACGAACACCTGTCTAGTACCACAAAGAGACATTTTATTTGGCGAGAGAATTCGCAAAAAAACACGACTTCAAGTTTTGTGGGGACAACCTGGATTCCAACAAATACTCGTCGAAAGAGAAAGAGAATGAGAATGAGAAAGAGAATGAGAAAGAGAATGAGAAAGAGAATGAGAAAGAGAATGAGAAAGAGAATGAGAAAGAGAATGAGAAAGAGAATGAGAAAGAGAATGAGAAAGAGAATGAGAAAGAGAATGAGAAAGAGAATGAGAATGAGAAAGAGAATGAGAAAGAGAATGAGAAAGAGAATGAGAAAGAGAATGAGAAAGAGAATGAGAAAGAGAATGAGAAAGAGAATGAGAAAGAGAATGAGAAAGAGAATGAGAAAGAGAATGAGAAAGAGAATGAGAAAGAGAATGAGAAAGAGAATGAGAAAGAGAATGAGAAAGAGAATGAGAAAGAGAATGAGAAAGAGAATGAGAAAGAGAATGAGAATGAGAAAGAGAATGAGAAAGAGAATGAGAAAGAGAATGAGAAAGAGAATGAGAAAGAGAATGAGAAAGAGAATGAGAAAGAGAATGAGAAAGAGAATGAGAAAGAGAATGAGAAAGAGAATGAGAAAGAGAATGAGAAAGAGAATGAGAAAGAGAATGAGAAAGAGAATGAGAAAGAGAATGAGAAAGAGAATGAGAAAGAGAATGAGAAAGAGAATGAGAAAGAGAATGAGAAAGAGAATGAGAAAGAGAATGAGAAAGAGAATGAGAAAGAGAATGAGAAAGAGAATGAGAAAGAGAATGAGAAAGAGAATGAGAAAGAGAATGAGAAAGAGAATGAGAAAGAGAATGAGAAAGAGAATGAGAAAGAGAATGAGAAAGAGAATGAGAAAGAGAATGAGAAAGAGAATGAGAAAGAGAATGAGAAAGAGAATGAGAAAGAGAATGAGAAAGAGAATGAGAAAGAGAATGAGAAAGAGAATGAGAAAGAGAATGAGAAAGAGAATGAGAAAGAGAATGAGAAAGAGAATGAGAAAGAGAATGAGAAAGAGAATGAGAAAGAGAATGAGAAAGAGAATGAGAAAGAGAATGAGAAAGAGAATGAGAAAGAGAATGAGAAAGAGAATGAGAAAGAGAATGAGAAAGAGAATGAGAAAGAGAATGAGAAAGAGAATGAGAAAGAGAATGAGAAAGAGAATGAGAAAGAGAATGAGAAAGAGAATGAGAAAGAGAATGAGAAAGAGAATGAGAAAGAGAATGAGAAAGAGAATGAGAAAGAGAATGAGAAAGAGAATGAGAAAGAGAATGAGAAAGAGAATGAGAAAGAGAATGAGAAAGAGAATGAGAAAGAGAATGAGAAAGAGAATGAGAAAGAGAATGAGAAAGAGAATGAGAAAGAGAATGAGAAAGAGAATGAGAAAGAGAATGAGAAAGAGAATGAGAAAGAGAATGAGAAAGAGAATGAGAAAGAGAATGAGAAAGAGAATGAGAAAGAGAATGAGAAAGAGAATGAGAAAGAGAATGAGAAAGAGAATGAGAAAGAGAATGAGAATTTGGGCCTTACAGGCATTTTCGTATCTTATTCCGTTCCAAAAATATAGCCATTTTTGTCGGACAGTTGGAATAATAAATATCTTCAGACAAACACTATTTTTTTAAAGGAAAAATAAAAAACTCAGTAAATAAATCAATAACTGTGGTCAATGATAAGTTGAATGTCAAATAAATTAAACAACATGAGTTGTTGAATTTTTGAAACAACATGAGTTGTTGAATTTTTCCTCAACTTAAAAATTCTTTCAATTATCTAACAAAGTTGTAGGAAAACTAAATAACTCTATTTATTTAATTCTGCTATTCAAAATTAAGTTGTTTATAATTGCCATAAAACAAAATGCACCTGGGGAAAGTTGTCATAAAAATAATAAGAGAATTTGGCGCGAAACAAGTCTTTCTTTTTTTGTTTTGTTATAGGAAGACATTGTTTGTATGCCCGGGGAAGATCTTTAGTATTTATAGTTAGTATTTCAGAGTTTGGAGTTCTCCTAGTCGGTCTCCCTGGTTTACAAAGAGTATTTTAGTAAGTTATATGGCCCATCGTAATCGTATCTGTATTTAATAAAACCAGGTTCCTTTTCAAATCTAACTGCTGCACTCAGAGAGCTTTAATGATTACTTAGGCCATCACTTAGTAAAGGTTTTGACAGTTTTGTCATACAAAAGTATGTCAAATCTTTACTTACTTTACTATCTCTGAGTACCGCAGTAAGACATTTAATTTTCAACCAGCACACTTTCACCCCATTCTCCGCTACAGTTTTGTTTTTAATTATTTTCGAAGCTAGTGCTTTTACATCAATCATGTCTTGATATGACAATTCTCATTCTCATTCTCAATATCATTATCTTTCTCAATCTCAATCTTTTTCTCTTTCTCTTTCCCTTTTTCTTTCTCTTTCTCATTATCTTTCTATTTCTCATTCTCATTCTCTTTTTAATTCTCACTCTCTTTCTCTTTTTCTTTCTCTTTCTCATTCTATTTCCGAGTGTTCCGATTATAGGAAACTGACGGTGAACGGTAAGAGATTTACAATATAAATCTCGGTCATCAAGTATTGAGATCCGAAATGTCCCCAGTCAAGATCATTCTCATGTCCGGGTTTCAACAACAACTGTGTATTTACACAGTTGTTGGGAATAACTGGCCAAATGTCGACGAACACCTGTCTAGTACCACAAAGAGACATTTTATTTGGCGAGAGAATTCGCAAAAAAACACGACTTCAAGTTTTGTGGGGACAACCTGGATTCCAACAAATACTCGTCGAAAGAGAAAGAGAATGAGAAAGAGAATGAGAAAGAGAATGAGAAAGAGAATGAGAAAGAGAATGAGAAAGAGAATGAGAAAGAGAATGAGAAAGAGAATGAGAAAGAGAATGAGAAAGAGAATGAGAAAGAGAATGAGAAAGAGAATGAGAAAGAGAATGAGAAAGAGAATGAGAAAGAGAATGAGAAAGAGAATGAGAAAGAGAATGAGAAAGAGAATGAGAAAGAGAATGAGAAAGAGAATGAGAAAGAGAATGAGAAAGAGAATGAGAAAGAGAATGAGAAAGAGAATGAGAAAGAGAATGAGAAAGAGAATGAGAAAGAGAATGAGAAAGAGAATGAGAAAGAGAATGAGAAAGAGAATGAGAAAGAGAATGAGAAAGAGAATGAGAAAGAGAATGAGAAAGAGAATGAGAAAGAGAATGAGAAAGAGAATGAGAAAGAGAATGAGAAAGAGAATGAGAAAGAGAATGAGAATAAGAAAGAGAATGGGAAAGAGAATGAGAAAGAGAATGAGAAAGAGAATGAGAAAGAGAATGAGAAAGAGAATGAGAAAGAGAATGAGAAAGAGAATGAGAATGAGAATGAGAAAGAGAATGAGAAAGAGAATGAGAAAGAGAATGAGAAAGAGAATGAGAAAGAGAATGAGAAAGAGAATGAGAAAGAGAATGAGAAAGAGAATGAGAAAGAGAATGAGAAAGAGAATGAGAAAGAGAATGAGAAAGAGAATGAGAAAGAGAATGAGAAAGAGAATGAGAAAGAGAATGAGAAAGAGAATGAGAAAGAGAATGAGAAAGAGAATGAGAAAGAGAATGAGAAAGAGAATGAGAAAGAGAATGAGAAAGAGAATGAGAAAGAGAATGAGAAAGAGAATGAGAAAGAGAATGAGAAAGAGAATGAGAAAGAGAATGAGAAAGAGAATGAGAAAGAGAATGAGAAAGAGAATGAGAAAGAGAATGAGAAAGAGAATGAGAAAGAGAATGAGAAAGAGAATGAGAAAGAGAATGAGAAAGAGAATGAGAAAGAGAATGAGAAAGAGAATGAGAAAGAGAATGAGAAAGAGAATGAGAAAGAGAATGAGAAAGAGAATGAGAAAGAGAATGAGAAAGAGAATGAGAAAGAGAATGAGAAAGAGAATGAGAAAGAGAATGAGAAAGAGAATGAGAAAGAGAATGAGAAAGAGAATGAGAAAGAGAATGAGAAAGAGAATGAGAAAGAGAATGAGAAAGAGAATGAGAAAGAGAATGAGAAAGAGAATGAGAAAGAGAATGAGAAAGAGAATGAGAAAGAGAATGAGAAAGAGAATGAGAAAGAGAATGAGAAAGAGAATGAGAAAGAGAATGAGAAAGAGAATGAGAAAGAGAATGAGAAAGAGAATGAGAAAGAGAATGAGAAAGAGAATGAGAATGAGAAAGAGAATGAGAAAGAGAATGAGAAAGAGAATGAGAAAGAGAATGAGAAAGAGAATGAGAAAGAGAATGAGAAAGAGAATGAGAAAGAGAATGAGAAAGAGAATGAGAAAGAGAATGAGAAAGAGAATGAGAATTTGGGCCTTACAGGCATTTTCGTATCTTATTCCGTTCCAAAAATATAGCCATTTTTGTCGGACAGTTGGAATAATAAATATCTTCAGACAAACACTATTTTTTTAAAGGAAAAATAAAAAACTCAGTAAATAAATCAATAACTGTGGTCAATGATAAGTTGAATGTCAAATAAATTAAACAACATGAGTTGTTGAATTTTTGAAACAACATGAGTTGTTGAATTTTTCCTCAACTTAAAAATTCTTTCAATTATCTAACAAAGTTGTAGGAAAACTAAATAACTCTATTTATTTAATTCTGCTATTCAAAATTAAGTTGTTTATAATTGCCATAAAACAAAATGCACCTGGGGAAAGTTGTCATAAAAATAATAAGAGAATTTGGCGCGAAACAAGTCTTTCTTTTTTTGTTTTGTTATAGGAAGACATTGTTTGTATGCCCGGGGAAGATCTTTAGTATTTATAGTTAGTATTTCAGAGTTTGGAGTTCTCCTAGTCGGTCTCCCTGGTTTACAAAGAGTATTTTAGTAAGTTATATGGCCATCTGTATTTAATAAAACCAGGTTCCTTTTCAAATCTAACTGCTGCACTCAGAGAGCTTTAATGATTACTTAGGCCATCACTTAGTAAAGGTTTTGACAGTTTTGTCATACAAAAGTATGTCAAATCTTTACTTACTTTACTATCTCTGAGTACCGCAGTAAGACATTTAATTTTCAACCAGCACACTTTCACCCCATTCTCCGCTACAGTTTTGTTTTTAATTATTTTCGAAGCTAGTGCTTTTACATCAATCATGTCTTGATATGACAATTCTCATTCTCATTCTCAATATCATTATCTTTCTCAATCTCAATCTTTTTCTCTTTCTCTTTCCCTTTTTCTTTCTCTTTCTCATTATCTTTCTATTTCTCATTCTCATTCTCTTTTTAATTCTCACTCTCTTTCTCTTTTTCTTTCTCTTTCTCATTCTATTTCCGAGTGTTCCGATTATAGGAAACTGACGGTGAACGGTAAGAGATTTACAATATAAATCTCGGTCATCAAGTATTGAGATCCGAAATGTCCCCAGTCAAGATCATTCTCATGTCCGGGTTTCAACAACAACTGTGTATTTACACAGTTGTTGGGAATAACTGGCCAAATGTCGACGAACACCTGTCTAGTACCACAAAGAGACATTTTATTTGGCGAGAGAATTCGCAAAAAAACACGACTTCAAGTTTTGTGGGGACAACCTGGATTCCAACAAATACTCGTCGAAAGAGAAAGAGAATGAGAATGAGAAAGAGAATGAGAAAGAGAATGAGAAAGAGAATGAGAAAGAGAATGAGAAAGAGAATGAGAAAGAGAATGAGAAAGAGAATGAGAAAGAGAATGAGAAAGAGAATGAGAAAGAGAATGAGAAAGAGAATGAGAAAGAGAATGAGAAAGAGAATGAGAAAGAGAATGAGAAAGAGAATGAGAAAGAGAATGAGAATGAGAATGAGAAAGAGAATGAGAAAGAGAATGAGAAAGAGAATGAGAAAGAGAATGAGAATGAGAAAGAGAATGAGAATGAGAAAGAGAATGAGAAAGAGAATGAGAAAGAGAATGAGAAAGAGAATGAGAAAGAGAATGAGAAAGAGAATGAGAAAGAGAATGAGAAAGAGAATGAGAAAGAGAATGAGAAAGAGAATGAGAAAGAGAATGAGAAAGAGAATGAGAAAGAGAATGAGAAAGAGAATGAGAAAGAGAATGAGAAAGAGAATGAGAAAGAGAATGAGAAAGAGAATGAGAAAGAGAATGAGAAAGAGAATGAGAAAGAGAATGAGAAAGAGAATGAGAAAGAGAATGAGAAAGAGAATGAGAAAGAGAATGAGAAAGAGAATGAGAAAGAGAATGAGAAAGAGAATGAGAAAGAGAATGAGAAAGAGAATGAGAAAGAGAATGAGAAAGAGAATGAGAAAGAGAATGAGAAAGAGAATGAGAATAAGAAAGAGAATGGGAAAGAGAATGAGAAAGAGAATGAGAAAGAGAATGAGAAAGAGAATGAGAAAGAGAATGAGAAAGAGAATGAGAAAGAGAATGAGAAAGAGAATGAGAAAGAGAATGAGAAAGAGAATAAGAAAGAGAATGAGAAAGAGAATGAGAAAGAGAATGAGAAAGAGAATGAGAAAGAGAAAGAGAATGAGAATGAGAAAGAGAATGAGAAAGAGAATAAGAAAGAGAATGAGAAAGAGAATGAGAAAGAGAATGAGAAAGAGAATGAGAAAGAGAATGAGAAAGAGAAAGAGAATGAGAATGAGAAAGAGAATGAGAAAGAGAATGAGAAAGAGAATGAGAAAGAGAATGAGAAAGAGAATGAGAAAGAGAATGAGAAAGAGAATGAGAAAGAGAATGAGAAAGAGAATGAGAAAGAGAATGAGAAAGAGAATGAGAAAGAGAATGAGAAAGAGAATGAGAAAGAGAATGAGAAAGAGAATGAGAAAGAGAATGAGAAAGAGAATGAGAAAGAGAATGAGAAAGAGAATGAGAATTTGGGCCTTACAGGCATTTTCGTATCTTATTCCGTTCCAAAAATATAGCCATTTTTGTCGGACAGTTGGAATAATAAATATCTTCAGACAAACACTATTTTTTTAAAGGAAAAATAAAAAACTCAGTAAATAAATCAATAACTGTGGTCAATGATAAGTTGAATGTCAAATAAATTAAACAACATGAGTTGTTGAATTTTTGAAACAACATGAGTTGTTGAATTTTTCCTCAACTTAAAAATTCTTTCAATTATCTAACAAAGTTGTAGGAAAACTAAATAACTCTATTTATTTAATTCTGCTATTCAAAATTAAGTTGTTTATAATTGCCATAAAACAAAATGCACCTGGGGAAAGTTGTCATAAAAATAATAAGAGAATTTGGCGCGAAACAAGTCTTTCTTTTTTTGTTTTGTTATAGGAAGACATTGTTTGTATGCCCGGGGAAGATCTTTAGTATTTATAGTTAGTATTTCAGAGTTTGGAGTTCTCCTAGTCGGTCTCCCTGGTTTACAAAGAGTATTTTAGTAAGTTATATGGCCCATCGTAATCGTATCTGTATTTAATAAAACCAGGTTCCTTTTCAAATCTAACTGCTGCACTCAGAGAGCTTTAATGATTACTTAGGCCATCACTTAGTAAAGGTTTTGACAGTTTTGTCATACAAAAGTATGTCAAATCTTTACTTACTTTACTATCTCTGAGTACCGCAGTAAGACATTTAATTTTCAACCAGCACACTTTCACCCCATTCTCCGCTACAGTTTTGTTTTTAATTATTTTCGAAGCTAGTGCTTTTACATCAATCATGTCTTGATATGACAATTCTCATTCTCATTCTCAATATCATTATCTTTCTCAATCTCAATCTTTTTCTCTTTCTCTTTCCCTTTTTCTTTCTCTTTCTCATTATCTTTCTATTTCTCATTCTCATTCTCTTTTTAATTCTCACTCTCTTTCTCTTTTTCTTTCTCTTTCTCATTCTATTTCCGAGTGTTCCGATTATAGGAAACTGACGGTGAACGGTAAGAGATTTACAATATAAATCTCGGTCATCAAGTATTGAGATCCGAAATGTCCCCAGTCAAGATCATTCTCATGTCCGGGTTTCAACAACAACTGTGTATTTACACAGTTGTTGGGAATAACTGGCCAAATGTCGACGAACACCTGTCTAGTACCACAAAGAGACATTTTATTTGGCGAGAGAATTCGCAAAAAAACACGACTTCAAGTTTTGTGGGGACAACCTGGATTCCAACAAATACTCGTCGAAAGAGAAAGAGAATGAGAATGAGAAAGAGAATGAGAAAGAGAATGAGAAAGAGAATGAGAAAGAGAATGAGAAAGAGAATGAGAAAGAGAATGAGAAAGAGAATGAGAAAGAGAATGAGAAAGAGAATGAGAAAGAGAATGAGAAAGAGAATGAGAAAGAGAATGAGAAAGAGAATGAGAATGAGAAAGAGAATGAGAAAGAGAATGAGAAAGAGAATGAGAAAGAGAATGAGAAAGAGAATGAGAAAGAGAATGAGAAAGAGAATGAGAAAGAGAATGAGAAAGAGAATGAGAAAGAGAATGAGAAAGAGAATGAGAAAGAGAATGAGAAAGAGAATGAGAAAGAGAATGAGAAAGAGAATGAGAAAGAGAATGAGAAAGAGAATGAGAAAGAGAATGAGAAAGAGAATGAGAAAGAGAATGAGAATAAGAAAGAGAATGGGAAAGAGAATGAGAAAGAGAATGAGAAAGAGAATGAGAAAGAGAATGAGAAAGAGAATGAGAAAGAGAATGAGAAAGAGAATGAGAAAGAGAATGAGAAAGAGAATGAGAAAGAGAATAAGAAAGAGAATGAGAAAGAGAATGAGAAAGAGAATGAGAAAGAGAATGAGAAAGAGAATGAGAAAGAGAATGAGAAAGAGAAAGAGAATGAGAATGAGAAAGAGAATGAGAAAGAGAATAAGAAAGAGAATGAGAAAGAGAATGAGAAAGAGAATGAGAAAGAGAATGAGAAAGAGAATGAGAAAGAGAAAGAGAATGAGAATGAGAAAGAGAATGAGAAAGAGAATGAGAAAGAGAATGAGAAAGAGAATGAGAAAGAGAATGAGAAAGAGAATGAGAAAGAGAATGAGAAAGAGAATGAGAAAGAGAATGAGAAAGAGAATGAGAAAGAGAATGAGAAAGAGAATGAGAAAGAGAATGAGAAAGAGAATGAGAAAGAGAATGAGAAAGAGAATGAGAATTTGGGCCTTACAGGCATTTTCGTATCTTATTCCGTTCCAAAAATATAGCCATTTTTGTCGGACAGTTGGAATAATAAATATCTTCAGACAAACACTATTTTTTTAAAGGAAAAATAAAAAACTCAGTAAATAAATCAATAACTGTGGTCAATGATAAGTTGAATGTCAAATAAATTAAACAACATGAGTTGTTGAATTTTTGAAACAACATGAGTTGTTGAATTTTTCCTCAACTTAAAAATTCTTTCAATTATCTAACAAAGTTGTAGGAAAACTAAATAACTCTATTTATTTAATTCTGCTATTCAAAATTAAGTTGTTTATAATTGCCATAAAACAAAATGCACCTGGGGAAAGTTGTCATAAAAATAATAAGAGAATTTGGCGCGAAACAAGTCTTTCTTTTTTTGTTTTGTTATAGGAAGACATTGTTTGTATGCCCGGGGAAGATCTTTAGTATTTATAGTTAGTATTTCAGAGTTTGGAGTTCAGTTTGGAGTTCTCCTAGTCGGTCTCCCTGGTTTACAAAGAGTATTTTAGTAAGTTATATGGCCCATCGTAATCGTATCTGTATTTAATAAAACCAGGTTCCTTTTCAAATCTAACTGCTGCACTCAGAGAGCTTTAATGATTACTTAGGCCATCACTTAGTAAAGGTTTTGACAGTTTTGTCATACAAAAGTATGTCAAATCTTTACTTACTTTACTATCTCTGAGTACCGCAGTAAGACATTTAATTTTCAACCAGCACACTTTCACCCCATTCTCCGCTACAGTTTTGTTTTTAATTATTTTCGAAGCTAGTGCTTTTACATCAATCATGTCTTGATATGACAATTCTCATTCTCATTCTCAATATCATTATCTTTCTCAATCTCAATCTTTTTCTCTTTCTCTTTCCCTTTTTCTTTCTCTTTCTCATTATCTTTCTATTTCTCATTCTCATTCTCTTTTTAATTCTCACTCTCTTTCTCTTTTTCTTTCTCTTTCTCATTCTATTTCCGAGTGTTCCGATTATAGGAAACTGACGGTGAACGGTAAGAGATTTACAATATAAATCTCGGTCATCAAGTATTGAGATCCGAAATGTCCCCAGTCAAGATCATTCTCATGTCCGGGTTTCAACAACAACTGTGTATTTACACAGTTGTTGGGAATAACTGGCCAAATGTCGACGAACACCTGTCTAGTACCACAAAGAGACATTTTATTTGGCGAGAGAATTCGCAAAAAAACACGACTTCAAGTTTTGTGGGGACAACCTGGATTCCAACAAATACTCGTCGAAAGAGAAAGAGAATGAGAAAGAGAATGAGAAAGAGAATGAGAAAGAGAATGAGAAAGAGAATGAGAAAGAGAATGAGAAAGAGAATGAGAAAGAGAATGAGAAAGAGAATGAGAAAGAGAATGAGAAAGAGAATGAGAAAGAGAATGAGAAAGAGAATGAGAAAGAGAATGAGAAAGAGAATGAGAAAGAGAATGAGAAAGAGAATGAGAAAGAGAATGAGAAAGAGAATGAGAAAGAGAATGAGAAAGAGAATGAGAAAGAGAATGAGAAAGAGAATGAGAAAGAGAATGAGAAAGAGAATGAGAAAGAGAATGAGAAAGAGAATGAGAAAGAGAATGAGAAAGAGAATGAGAAAGAGAATGAGAAAGAGAATGAGAAAGAGAATGAGAAAGAGAATGAGAAAGAGAATGAGAAAGAGAATGAGAAAGAGAATGAGAAAGAGAATGAGAAAGAGAATGAGAAAGAGAATGAGAAAGAGAATGAGAAAGAGAATGAGAAAGAGAATGAGAAAGAGAATGAGAAAGAGAATGAGAAAGAGAATGAGAAAGAGAATGAGAAAGAGAATGAGAAAGAGAATGAGAAAGAGAATGAGAAAGAGAATGAGAATAAGAAAGAGAATGGGAAAGAGAATGAGAAAGAGAATGAGAAAGAGAATGAGAAAGAGAATGAGAAAGAGAATGAGAAAGAGAATGAGAAAGAGAATGAGAAAGAGAATGAGAAAGAGAATGAGAAAGAGAATAAGAAAGAGAATGAGAAAGAGAATGAGAAAGAGAATGAGAAAGAGAATGAGAAAGAGAATGAGAAAGAGAATGAGAAAGAGAATGAGAAAGAGAAAGAGAATGAGAATGAGAAAGAGAATGAGAAAGAGAATGAGAAAGAGAATGAGAAAGAGAATGAGAAAGAGAATGAGAAAGAGAATGAGAAAGAGAATGAGAAAGAGAATGAGAAAGAGAATGAGAAAGAGAATGAGAAAGAGAATGAGAAAGAGAATGAGAAAGAGAATGAGAAAGAGAATGAGAAAGAGAATGAGAAAGAGAATGAGAAAGAGAATGAGAAAGAGAATGAGAAAGAGAATGAGAAAGAGAATGAGAAAGAGAATGAGAAAGAGAATGAGAAAGAGAATGAGAAAGAGAATGAGAAAGAGAATGAGAAAGAGAATGAGAAAGAGAATGAGAAAGAGAATGAGAAAGAGAATGAGAAAGAGAATGAGAAAGAGAATGAGAAAGAGAATGAGAAAGAGAATGAGAAAGAGAATGAGAAAGAGAATGAGAAAGAGAATGAGAAAGAGAATGAGAAAGAGAATGAGAAAGAGAATGAGAAAGAGAATGAGAAAGAGAATGAGAAAGAGAATGAGAAAGAGAATGAGAAAGAGAATGAGAAAGAGAATGAGAAAGAGAATGAGAAAGAGAATGAGAAAGAGAATGAGAAAGAGAATGAGAAAGAGAATGAGAAAGAGAATGAGAAAGAGAATGAGAAAGAGAATGAGAAAGAGAATGAGAAAGAGAATGAGAAAGAGAAAGAGAGAGAGAAAGAGAAAGAGAAAGAGATAGTGGATAAAAAAGAGAAAGAGAATGAGAAAGAGAATGAGAAAGAGAATGAGAAAGAGAAAGAGAAAGAGAAAGAGAAAGAGAAAGAGAAAGAGAAAGAGAAAGAGAAAGAGAAAGAGAAAGAGAAAGAGAAAGAGAAAGAGAAAGAGAAAGAGAAAGAGAAAGAGAAAGAGAAAGAGAAAGAGAAAGAGAAAGAGAAAGAGAAAGAGAAAGAGAAAGAGAAATAGAAAGAGAAAGAAAATGAGAAAGAGAAAGAGTAAGAGAAAGAGAAAGAGAAAGAGAAGGAGAAAGAGAAAGAAAATGAGAAAGAGAAAGAGAAAGGGAAAAGGGAAAGAGAAATAGAAAGAGAAAGAGAATGAATGATTTGTGAGTCAAGGGAAGGGTAGTAATAAACGGAGGCTTCTTCGAAAAGGGGAGATATGCTACAAACATTATTTGACTATTTCGCAGAACACTGAGTCACTTTTTTCTATGAAATTCTTCGAAAACATTCATTTCTTCCTTTCTTTATTTACACACTGACAGTTCTCATAACCAATTTAATAGTTAATGAATAGTTTCATCGATATTGTCTAAGCTCACAATAGTAGATTATGCACCGAGGGGCTAAAGTTGTGTCTTATGTCACGGGCGTCATATTGAATCTCGAGCGCAATGAAGAACTCCCGAGCGCAGGGAGGGAGTTAAGAGTTTAACTCACGAGCGAAGCGAGGGAGTTAATACAAGAATCCTAAATGCAGCGAGGGATTCAAGCTAGCCCAAGGCAAAGACACCCTTAGCCCAGAGGAGGATACTCTACTTTTTACACCTACTGTGAGAAAATAATAGCCATAGTACGAAAAACAAAGTATTTATCAAATAAACAAACTGTAAGAATAACTTAATTTAGAACTAGTTAGTTATATGCACAAACGGGTTAATGATAACATTATCACAAACAACTTTTAACTAATGTTACAGCCAAGTACTATAACGGTATTACGGCGCGGTACGGTATTTGTTATTATTAATGCCAGTTTTAATGTTATTCCATTCCTTTTAAAAAATGGTTCGTAGTTATCTAATTATTCTTACAATATTATGTCTTCGAAAACATGGCAACGATATAAAGAAGCAGTCGTTATGATTTTGTAGGAAATCGAAAATATCATCCACGCGTAGTAAGGGTATACAGAATAACTTTCCTCTTTCTGGGTGTTTGTTAGTACTATACTGCCAATTTAGCTGAGCATGTGAGATTCCAAATTCAAATCACATTATTGACCAGCGGGTCATAATGAAATCCAGTACAACATTATTGACCGGCTGTGCCCCCGGCCAATGACTCACTTTAGGTTAAGGTTGCTTGACATATAATTTGACATTTTCGAGCAGGTGGTGTGAAAAGGCTATTACAGATTTATACTTGCCTCATCTTTCTTATCTAGAATTACACATTAAATAAGTCCAGAACTCAATGCAATGATTCGCCAGGCAGCCACCAGAAGGACGAGGTTTCTCTCACAAGATTATTTTAATACAAGCTTCACCTAAGAATGTAAATTAGTATAATAGAGACAGAAAACCAGACACCTGACTCCGGTATGCTTTTAAACACGGATGTTTCGGGAGGTACCTGCATCAAATCAGGCGTGAGGAGACGCCCGGATGCCACCATTGCGAGGATCGGCCGGAGCAAGCCATGGTCCGGGGCAAGAGGGAATGGGACGCTGTCGCCTGCTTCTGCGAAGCAGTGATGCTAGCGAAGCAGGTGGCGAAGCGTTAGAGGGAGAGAATCTCTCGTCCCAGCCACCGCGTGAGACGCTCCGGGCGTCGGGGGCCACGTGATGGCTTCCGTAAAAGTATTTAAAATTAGCCGTTTTTTATCGAATTTATAATAATTATTTTATCCAATATATAGGGTGTAAAAGTACCCTTAACGCAAACGAAGGGCATTTGTTATCCCCACCACTGCGATCATTTTTTTGTTCTAGACCATACCTGGGAACCTCCTAGTTACGGAGATATTGGGGGTCAAAATTCCAAATTTCCACAGCTGTTTTTGTAAATACTAGTATTTCAGGTTTTAACTTTACTTAAATTACCTCCATGACCCGTTTACTATTCAAAGCATCCACTAGCACAATGTTTTAAGAGTGCTACTTTGAGTTTTACCGTAAAATGTGATTTTTGACCCCAAAAAAAAAAGTCATTTCCCAGCAAAAAATTTTGCGTAGGTGTACTTAGTTTGATGTACAGAATGCTTGGTTGACGGATGCGTGAAGGGTTCGTTTACACCCTGTATAATAATATCACAATTATTTCGGAAAACTGTGGTTGTTGTGGGCTGGTAAGTTTTGGTAGGACTAGCTCAATTGAGTGCTAAAAGATCATTGTAGCACTGCTCAAAGTTACGGCGCTTCGTCAGGAAAATAGCCAACAAAGTTCTTTTGTCATCTTCATCAGCATTCCGATAAAATCACGCTACAAAATCCTGACCTATATAAAACCGATAAACCGGTAAGTTCTTCTTTCTTGCAGCATCTCAAACAATAGATCTGAAAGATGAGAATCACGTAACGCGTGATAGAAGCAGATTAGCTAGTCAGAATCGGAATTCAATGAACTTCACATACAACCCCTGTTATATTGATCTTTTTAATTCAATAAATACACTGGCGCGATGTTTATGTGTTTACCAGCTGTTGTCAGCGGCTGCGCCCGCTACAACTAGAAAATTATCCCACAGGAAGATAAAATCGGCATAAAAACTATCCTATGTGGTTAATCCAGGTTATAAACTATCTATGTACTAAATTTTATTCAAATCCGTTCAGTAGTTTTTGCGTGAAAGAGTAACAAACATCAACTTAAGTACAAACTTTCGCGTTTATAATATTAGTAGGAAGTAGGATAGTAGGAATTAAGTAGGATAACATCACGCCTTGTAATCCTACAAGGGTGAACACCAACATTTCACCAGTTATTACCCAGGCACAAATCCAGACTCCATCCATGGCTGCCACTTAACAATTAAATTACTGATCGAAAAACCCAATTACACATTGCCCAGGAATTGAACCCAGGAGCTTTAGGCTTATGCGACTACTAGACAAACGAGCCAATCAATACCGTACCATCATCATCTGCCTAGCCTTTTCCCAACTATGTTGGGGTCGGCTTCCAGTCTAACCGGATGCAGCTGAATACCAGTATTTTACATGGAGCGACTGCCTATCTGACCTCCACAACCCAGTTTATATTAGATAATACTCTTTGGTAAGACTGGATGTCAGAATTTCAGGTCACTGAATACCTGTAACGACTGCCAAAGATCTATATATGGCAGCCGGGACCAACAGCTTAACGTGCTTTCCGAGCTTTAAAGATCGACCCGAGTGGCAATTCTTATTAAGCCACGAGCTCCCAATCCAATCCATACCGTACCATACATATAAATTAAATCATTACCTAATATACAGCTAAAAATAAAGTTTGTAAAGAAAATAATAATTGAAAACGAACTTTGCCCAGCTGAGTTCGTTAGAATAAGTTCATGAAAAAAGAACTAAATTAGATTTGCAGGCACTAATAGTTGCTAATGAGAGCAAACAAGTTTATAGCAAAATAAGGGTCAGGATACACTGGCCGGGAAAACGTTAGGGGAACAATCAATCAACTACTAAACCAGTAAACTTTCTGAACAGAACATTGACCCCTCTTGAAGATTGCCTTATCCTTATAGGATGTTAGAGAAATGTATCATAGGTCAAATGTGAAATCATCAAATGGCCTCCCGCTCTGGGCGGAGCGGAAGGGAGTGACAGTCTTCTACTGACATAAAACCACCCATGTTCCTTCTTCGCCCTTTGTGTTGCGGGGCCAATAAAACCACCAATGTTCCTTCTTCGCCCTTTGTGTCTCGGCGCAAGGGCTAAGAAGGAACATGGGTGGTTTTTAGTCAGTAAAAGTTTGACACTCCCTTGTGTCAGACTTAAGGGAGGGGTTATTTGATGATTTCCCACCCCTAAAAAACAAAAAAAAAGCCCTGGCAGGCCGCCTTTGCGGACCCAACTTTGAACCGTCTGATTGTAAAACCATCAGCTTCCCATAAGCGAAACACGGATTTTCGAAATTGTATCAGTTGTCCGAAGATTACTCATTTTAAATAGATGATTACACCAGTAAACATGGTCAAAATATAGAAGTAAATGGAACAGAAGCTTTCATTGGGCGTGATAATAATAAATAATAAGTATTTATTATCTTCAGTCCTGACAGGCATTCTACTGATTACGAGACCTTGAAAAGAAAAATATAAAAAGACAGCGAATGTCATTAGAAGGTTGTCAGTATTGTTATCAACATAATCTGGTTTATACAGTTGTACCACATAATATTTTCGCTTAGCCATGCTCACGACACCCACGTAGTATTAGTCGCTTTTGCTAAGAAGACTATAAATATATTCCAAATCCATAATAATAATAAAGAATATATTAGTACTACTTACCGAAATATTATTAACTGATAAGGATAACCTACATATAACTTACTGATATTATAAGAGATAACCTAAAGATTTCTTAGGATAAAAAATATAATAATACTTAGGTCCAGTCCGTTTCGGATTATTAGCGGCCAGACAAGGCTTCGTTAAGACTCTATTATGTTACTGATTCAAAATGTAACTAGACTCATTATAGGCTAATAGGGTAGTTAACTAAAAAAATCTAATTAGTCCGTCAGATGGATTTCCAAAAAATATAGGACACGTATTTTTTTCTTTTTTAACGTAAACAAACAATGAAGACGATACAGTGCTTTGAAAACTCGTGTGACATCATATTCTAAGACATTAGTAGTAGGTATGACATTCTTTACCGGTGAGTCACGTCATGACCGAACTCAAATCTTTGACGCGTTTTATCTTCGTCAATTTTTAATGATTTGATGAAACAAAAAATACGTATCCAATATTTTTCGATAATCTAACAGACGGACTAATTAGAATCATATTTTTTTGAGTCAGTAAACATCCCTATCACAGACATCTCGACGCGCAGAATTTTAGTAGTACAACAACAATACAAAAACGCGTCTCTCTGCACTAAGCCTAACAAATTCAACCCCAAATTTTTCCCATCAATTTATTTTCCGAAAGATATTTCCAAACTTTTGTTAGATAACGGTTTATTTTTCATACACAAGTACAATCTCTAATGAGGTATGGCTTTAGGTATTGTTGTTGTTGAAAGTTAGGTCGTTAATTAGCAGTGGGGGTGTGCTGCGGAGTTGAGCGTCGGATCCCAGGTGGGATGTGCTCCTGCGTAACACTCTGTATTTGCATAAAAGTTAGTGCAGTTACAGAATATAGCCGCCGGTGTACCATGAACTACTGTTGACTGCCACAGTTTGCCAGCGCACAAATATGAAGTAAAATTGTTTTGCGACGGAAATGGGTTCCTCTCTTTATTGTTCATATGAAATGCATATTGAATCGGTTGAGAGTTCATGGAATAATGTTTACGGAAGTTTGAATACAGATTTGTATTTGTTTTCGTGTCAGCGGCTGATATATCTGAGCTTTTGTGCCATCTTATAAGCTGTCGTCACGATATCGCGGGCTTGCTTTGTTACATATGAATTATATGATACGGTTCTTAGATTGCATTGTAGATATTAGGCATATGGACTTTGTGTCGATATAAAGATATTGTTCTGTGCTTGCTTTTATGATCTCTTACGTGAAAATACCTAATATCACGATCGAAATGTTTGGCTGCTACTTTGTCATTAAGGTATTGTTTAAAAAATAGTCTTTGTACTCATCAAACGTGCACACAATTTACAAAATTCTATTCATGAAAGAGAATGTACCGAAAAATACATTACATGATTGTGACTCTTCTTGACTCAAAGGCTTGTTTTAAAATCAAGTTTATACCTCAAGAAAATTTCTCAAATACCCGTTTTAGTATACACAAGAGCCTATTACTTTGTATCGAAACAACGTCAAAGAAACCTGTCTTGCAAACTTGAACTGTCGACAATTATCGGATTTACAATTTTCGCCGTTCCAAGTCTCGGAATAGTTGTCTATAGGCCGCGGTGGCGTCTTGCAGATCCCGGCGAGCGTCGAATGAGAGCTAATGGTCCGTTAATAATGCTCGCCAGTCGGTCTGTTAGCAGCTTTCGCCGCCACGAATTACGACTTGGGGCTTTCTGCTAAACTGCCGAGAATTGTACGCCTCGCCCTATACGCTAGCGCCAGCCTTAATGAGACGTAGATGGGAGATCGCTGCGCGCTCATGTAAGCATGATTAGGTCTCCGCCGCACCACTATTCTCACGAAATTATTACTTTTAGAGGCGGCCGGGGAAATGTTGGCCTCACTTAATTATGCCTATATTAGGTCTAAACTTCAACAAAATTTTAAATACCTACTCATTTTAAACCAGCACCAATTTCCTGATTGTGTACTCCAATTTGTTATTCAAATATTATACCGAATTCGCAGAATTTAATACCATGAGTGATTGAGTCTAAATGCGAATCTGAAAATTTGGCATAGGTATAGCGATATGATTAGAGTGATTAGATTTGATCTAACATGATGATAGGTCAAACTGGGGGGCTGATATCCGAATATCAAACATCCATTACATTAGGTCTTTGTGACACAGAACAATAGTTTCCAACGGCGTCACACACAGACGAGTCTTTAAAATAGAAAAGGAATTTATAAAGATAAATTGCTCCAGTTCCGTCGCCGGGTGATTATTTCGGCGATCTCCTCAATCGGCAGTTTTGTCTTTGTGTGCTGTTTCCTGACCTTCCTTCACTCCACAGGTTTTTCTGCGAGGCAATAATTTTCTTCACTCACGAGGCTCGTCCAAGCGAAAAGAGAAAGATAAAAAAGGTGGTCTCAGCTCTTTTGTCGTTCGCCTGTGAGTGGTGCTCGATTTGTAACAGATATCTACCTTATGTAGATGTATGTTGGCGCAACTTTTATTTTCTTAACCACGAACTGCAGGAGGGAACCGCTTTGCAGTTTTGCTCTTTGTACGTTTACCTTCGTTGATTTAAACGGTAAGTTTTTGTGTAGTACTAACTTTATGCGCATGTGTTCTCGCTAACTTAGAACGAATCACCCGTAAGTGTTATATGCGTAAGAATTATCTCCCCTAATATGCACCCTAAGTAAGTATTTGTACCTAAGAGTATCTCCACCTGTTTTGGATTAAGATAAAAAGCCATTGTTGAATGTTATTTAGTACTAACTAGCTGTTGCCAGCGGCTTCGCCCGCTACAACTCGAAAATTATCCCACAGAAAATCAGGATAAAAACTATTCTATGTGTTAATCCAGGTTATAAACTATCTGTGTACCAAATTTTATCCAAATTCGTTCAGCATTTTTTGCGTGAAAGAGTAACAAAGATACTCACAAACTTTCGCCTTTATAATAATTATTAGTGTGTGTGTAAAGTAAGGGACAGGCAGGACATGTTAAACATAATGTGCGAACAAGTCATTATAGTATCAAATTATAATTGATATTTCAAGTACTTCGTTGTTAGCCAAGGAAAATCTAGACAAAGTTTTACGACACTGATAATAATTTGAGAAAATCGCTTGTCTAGTTAAATAACATGACATGAGAAAACCGTCTTAAAAAGGCAAACTTTAAAAACTGGTTGGAGCACTACGTACACCCACAGACAAAACACTTAAGGTTGGTAGGAGTACCTACCCTAACCTAACGATCAAACAACTTGACGTGACACGATCTTCGCTATGAAACGCTCCTTAATTTTATTGGACAAAACATAGTCTTTGTCCCAGCGAACAAATCGCTGGGGGATCGTATTATTTTCTGCGTAGATTTATCGGCGCAGGCGGATCGAGGGCCCTTTTGTTGGGCTTTTCCATAAATCTTTCTGCTATTTAAACGGTTATTAGGACAGGAGCGATTGATGTCCACTGGATCCTTCGTGGGATAGAGAACACTAAATTCTGTTTTGGATTACGATTGGGTTTCTCGTTGATTCTCGTGACGTAATTATAATTGCTGAGGGACTTGGGGAGGCAGTATATTATTACTGGTAAAGGCGTCCCTGTGGTTAGTCTTTGTCAGTCGCAATTATTTGGGAACCGCCTATATTTTTATCAAAATATAAGGTTGTACGGCGATGTATACAATTCATATAAATGACGTCATATACACACATGTACGTGTAAGGTAAAAATTCAGTTCAGTCTTATTACGACACCCGCGGGAAGAAACAGGGTAACCTATTATGGGAGAACACGGCGAATGGACCATAAAGCAAGGAAAGTTTTGTTTGTATGCTCAGGGCTGATACAAATGCCTTTGCTGATTATTAGCAGGCTGGCTGTAAAACTCAAACGTCAAGACGTGACGTAAAAGACAAAAACATTCAGAGACTTCACGGTTAGGTAATGAATTTCTCAAGTCACACAAAACCTGCAGAACAATCTAGAATTTCAAACGAATAAGTTCCCATTACCAGTTGACAGCGATGAGGAGGAGTTTTTCGATAACCTTTTATAGCTTGTTGTTAGTTTAGTTTACATATTTTGTTGGTAAATGGCAAATTAATGTTCACGTTTTTTGCTATAGGTTCTACTTCATTCCCGAATATTACGAATGAATAAAGTAACATTATATTAAATCATCTATTCAACATTATAATTATAGAGATCCATTTCACTTTTAAAATTAAGGACTTGCATAGACGTCCGCCGCCTTAGACCGAGGCGCGACATCCTTAGCCAGTGGACTGAAGTAGTAGTTCTGTGGCTGAAGCGCAAGTAGGCTGTATTTGAAAAGCGGAAAACTTAATGTTATGCCGAAAATTCAGCCCTTTATAGGCGCTGCATAGTAGTACGCCAGCTTAATATCTAAACATATACAAAATAATATATTTAGATGCGAAAGTAGCGTTGTATTTTTGTCTGTTACATTTTCGCATCTTAACGGCTGAACAGATTCTGAAAGTCATATGGGTAGAACATGACAAGGGTTAGGATTTAGGATAGCCCACAGAACAATAAATAAACTTTAAATAGTAAAAAAACCATTTTTTTTTAAAGTCTTTCAAATATAGGTGTGACGGCACTTTTTTTCGTATTCTCATCAACAAACTCTTTCATTTGATACCCATATCATGGGAATACATAAAATATAACCAGTCCACAATCTTTGGGACTTCGCCATATTAGATTTAGAATTTCATTAGTTAGTTAACCATGCAATGTCATACAAAATACGTATACATGTATGCAACATTTCAGCTCAATCGAAAACCGCGAAGTGGGTCAAAAACTTCTAAGATTTGTTTATATAGTTTACTAGGTGTTGCCAGCGGCTTCGCCCGCTACAACTCGAAAATTATCCCACGGGAAGACAAAATCGGGATAAAAACTATCCTATGTGTTCCAAATCCTATGTAATCCAGGTTATAAACTATCTGTGTACTAAATTTTATCCAAATCCGTTCAGTAGTTTTTGCGTGAAAGAGTAACAAACATACACACTCACAAACTTTCGCCTCTAAAACATTAGTGTGAAGTGTGATTACAGGTGAAACTATATCGCGCGGTCGTACGTTTCCCGTCGCAGGACCTGTTCTGACCACCAAACGAGAAAAGCCAATATCAAAACAAGTATCAAAAATAGTCATAAAATTCTGTGTACCCAGAACTCTTTTTCTCTGAAAAAAAATCAATCTTGTAACATGTAGTAAGTAAAATCATCATGTAAGAAGTCGGTAGTCGTCAAGGACACGTCAAATATGTCGGGAGTGTCGTGACAGATCTAACACGCCTTTTTGGAGATTTACCTTCGTAATATTAATGTGGAAATGGCGGCAGCCGAGAGTCAGGAATTTTGGGTCCTACAAATGACTGTATTACGTATGTAGGCTCAGCAGAGACAATGTGTGTTTTAGTTTTCCGAATTTGTTTTGAAAGATGAATGGTGTTTAAAGTTGAATTGGTTTCCATGGTCGTCATGGCTGCCCTACATGAATCTAATTGTGTATAATATATTAAATATTAACGATTAGAGATTAAGTTCCCAGGAATACTTTCCTGGAAATTTAACCTCTACTTGTACACCATTCGCACGCCAAATGGCAAAACATGGAGCGCATATGAAAATGTAACCTCCGATCTAAATCTGAATCCTAAGCAATTAATAACAATGTAATACTTGAATGCACCTGTTTCCTGTTTCCGAATATAAATACGAATGACAGTTCTATTTATAATTTCAAATGAAATAAATAACATCTGGGCCACGACAAACGTGGTTTGAAAATAAGCTTCCCGCAAAACATTTGTGGCTAAGATAAAAAACGTGTCAAAAATTTTTTTTCAACAAATTAACAAAACACGATAAAAAACAAGTACCTGAGTATTCTTTAAGAAAATCTGTCCTGCTGAGAGCACTCTTCTGTAATAAATTCACTCACAATTTATCTTTTTGTGGATTGCTTTACTTGTAATAGCGGCCGGGGCGTGGGAAATTCAGCAAAAAGCCCACTGCGCTCTCTCTACTTTGCCGAACAGACCCATTACACAAAACATTATTCCAAATTACATTGGGCGCGTAACGATAATGTTTTTGTTCATTTGATAAGAGACGAAATGTTGTTTTTCAATTATTATAAAACAAAATTACATGGAGCTGTGCGTCTGTAGTTCTTATTGGTCAACGACCGTCCTTTTAATAGATTTTCTGTTTCAATTTTCTTCGTAATGATTCCTTTTGTGGTTTTGTTCGTGTTCGTAGTAACTATGGGTTGGTGTTTAGTTTTTTTTTCCTTTTTAAATTAGGAACACAGATCAGTGATGTAACTTTTTATAGTGTTGTGTTATATTTTTTTCCGTGATCCGGTTCGTTTTGTTGTAAGTAAGTAAGTAGTGTCTGCTATTAAATATTTTATAACCTTACAACCTGTTACTGTACGAGCCCCGGGGGTAAACATTTGGTCAGATTTATGGACTGCATCACGGTGCCTACAGAGAACGGACCGACTATAATTTGACGTATTAAGTATTAGTAGAGGTCGCGGTTTGTTGAGTTTGTGTTGTTCATAGTACACATAGCTGTAGATGTTTGATAAAGGAATACATATTTACTTTTTCATGTAAAAATGGCTAGTAATGTGAAGAGCGGTAAGTTCCTGTAGAAAAATCATGCCAGAAAAAAAAACATAGGTCCTTCGAACTTCATACGAAAATGACTTAAGCATCCGACGACTTCGATAGGATAGAAAACCAAAGACAAGATAAAATCAAGCAACCAGTAAAGACAAACCATAGTCATAGTAGACGTTAACCTCCACGACCTGGCTTACTCCTCCTAAAACCAATGATTTGTGATAAACTTCCTTAATACAGCGAACCAGTTTCGGAACCTTATAATCCGAAAGTATCCAGCTGGTCTCACTTTGAAAATTATTTACAACGACTACTAGAAATTAAGGTAATAAATAATGTAAGGAATAAGTTATGGCGCGAAATGGCCTCGATACTCTATGGTACACCCACTTCAGCCTGTATTTAGGCGTTTGCGAAAATAAATTAATGTCTCAAACTTTTAAATGTTCATTTAGGATATCGGTTTTGCGATCAAGCGAAATGTTTTTGATTGTGTTGTTGGTTAATAAGGTAAATATTTAGGGGAGAGGGTTTTCATTTTAGTAATTAGTAGACATTTATGGTATTTAGGCAATTGGAATGATGAGATTTGGAGAGTTTTGTATATGAGTGTGTCTGGATAAAGGAGTGGTAAAGTCCGAAAAACTGGTCAAGGCCACGTTGTCCGACCGCATAGTCCGACCAATCGGACTACGTGATTCCTGATAGTATCTGACTATCAGGAATCTCTAAAAACTGGAAAAAGAAGTTCACGTAGTCCGATTGATCGGACGGTCGGACCACGTGGCCATGTCCGAAAAACTAAGCGTAGATTCTGGCATGGGTATTCTGGAATGGAGTGGATATTGAGATGTTGGCTGTAAGATATAATATGGAGGAAGAATACAAACTACGAAGCGTGCTTAAATAATTTGGAGCAAGGCGGAAGTATGTGTCTAACCGGCGCACGCAACCGGCGCTGCCGGTTTCGGTCTAAAATAAGCCTCACTCATCAGTAAAGTATTCAACGGTATGTTTATTCAGGTTATTATAAATATTTCACCGAAGAATAATCTTTTCTGCACACGATATCTCTCATGCCTCTGATTTTTCGGATTCATGTGCGTATCACTTGCTTCGGTGAAAACAAACCTCAAACTAGCATGCCTTGAAGATCTAGTAAAACGAAGTTAGAGGCCTTGGGCGACATAATAGTACATTATGGTATAAGTGTGTAACGTTGGTGATTACCGCTGAGGCGCCATTGAGACCCAAGCCGTCAGGTGAGGGTCTTAAGAGAGCCGAGGACGGTAATCATCAATACACACGTGTATCATACGACGTTTTTCAACACATTTAGAAGAAAATAACACAAAAAAATCATTTTCAACTGTGAAAATAATTTCGCCATGGCGGGAAAAATTAATCAGTTTTCCTGCGCGCGCATCTAACAGTGGCGATCGGCCATAGACTAAAATAATGAGGTTTCTTTTTTTTGCTTTTTGCGGATAGCGTTTTAGCCACGTACAAAATGAGGAATTCAAAGTTTTTTTTATTACAGAGAAAACAAAAGTTTTATTTATTGAAAACGTATATACAAGTTAAAATTATCTATTTAAATTAATAAGTTTTCCTCCGCGCGCATCTAACAATGGCGATTGGCTATAGACTAAAAGATTAAGTTTTTTTTTTGCTTTTCGTGGATAGCGGTTACAGCCACGTACAAAATGGGGAATTCAAAGTTTTTTTTATTACAGAGAAAACAAAAGTTTTATTTATCAAAAACGTTGAAATTATCTATTTAAATTCGAAGTTGCATGAAATGAGCAAGGAACACAATCTTTTTAGGATCGAAGCTTTTTAAGAACAAAGCAACTCAACCAAAAAAAAAAAAAAAATTATAACTCACTTGTGAATAATGGTAATAAAAAATTCACAGTTTGATTACAGGTGTCATTATATGCCTAATTGCGGTGAAATTAGAGCCACTTTATGAGCAAGTGTGTTGAAAAAACTCTAACACCACCAGTTTAGGCACTAACCACACGATATAGAAGAAGAAGTATCCAATAAAGCCACCTTATTATCTTTTTTTTTTTTTTGGGTGTTGGGAAATCATCAAATAACGCCTCCCGCTCTTGAAGTGTCAGACTTCTACTGACTAAAAACCACCCATGTTCCTTCTTAGCCCTTGCGCCGAAGCCACGGTATCTCTTTCGAACAACCCGCAGCCCCGACGGGACCTTATTATCCTGAATGCATTTTCCTAGCTCGAAATATAACAAAGGACTATGACAACGAAATTGATTTATACGACATTGAAGCCGGCAAACCGAACTCGGCTCACCGTACCGATAAGCCCTTTATAATTTTCCGAGTAACAGATAGGCATTTCAATAAGATTTCTCGGTACAAATAAAGACGTTGGGCGAAGACTAATGGGGCGTTAATAATTCGCACGAGTCTCTATTCAATGGAGGCCTTCAAGATTTATCACTACAGGATTCTGGCAAACTGCCTCCTGGCAAGCGCTGATTATGCACTTTTTAAACGTCCCTACATCAAATGTTTCAAACGATTACTTCAAAGATTTAAGTTGGAAGAATTAATTCTAGAATTTTTCGAATTTGAATTGAGATTTTTTGGATATCGAAAGCTAAATCTGGATGTGTCATCAGCAAGCCTTTGATATTTTCTTTGATAGAGTTTTAAAAACTGAACGCCTTTGTGGTTCGAACATTTAATCTGAACTGTTTTTGAAAAGTTTTAGGATTAGCTAACCTTTTTTACAAAAATTTTATGTATTATATTTGGTACAGAGTCATCATCTGCCTAGCCTTTTCCCAACTATGTTAGGGTCGGCTTCCAGTCTAACCGGATGCAGCTGAATACCAGTATTTTACATGGAGCGACTGCCTAACAGACCTCCATAACCCAGTTACTACTAGGCAATACGATACCTCTTTGGTAAGACTGGATGTCAGAATTTCAGTTCCTGCCTGTAACGACTGCCAAAGATCTATATATGGCAGCCGGGACCAATAGCTTAACGTGCTTTCCGAGGCACGGAGGAAACTCGGTATGTCGGGCGGTCACCCATCCACAGACCGACCTAGGCAAGCACAGCTTTTACCTAAAGATCGACCCGAGTGGCAGTTCTTATTAAGCCACGAGCTCCTCCTCATATTTGGTACAGAGTATGAAAACTATTTCGTGGAAATCATATTATGAAGACTTATTTGTCGATAACAGGTATCTATCAACATGACGTACCTATAACGTAACGTAATAGGCATCATAGTGTCTACATTTACGCATTGTGCCTCTCGGCTTCAAAGCCGGGATCGCGTTCCATTGAGGACACGGGAGGTAAGTACAAATAGTTGTCATCTGTCGACTAATGCTTGACAGATGTGCTGAGAATTGAAAATTATGAAACATTAACGTATTACATGCCTGTGAGTGGGATGCATGATACATTGAGTTAGAAAGACACACTTTTGAGTTCACAATGAATAGGTAGTATGTAAATTAAATATTGAAATAGTGGTCATAAGAGTAGGAAACACCTTTTTTTGCGCTGGCAACTCTGGCGACAACACACGAAAAAACAACCGCATAATTAAATTATTTTGAAATAATGTACATTTCAAAAGTGATCTACAGGTTAATGTGAAATAAAATATTTGATTTCATTGACCAATAAAACGATGAATTGACTTTGTTATGCTTAGAAGATGTGACTCCTGATATGATGAGTAATAAAGTAGCATGGAAGAAGAAGACATGCGTTGACCCCAAAATTTTGTTTTCTTTAAATATCAAACCACCCGTGTTCCTTCTTAGCCCTTTGTGTCGGGGCCGCGGTATCTCTTTAGAACAACTCGCAGCCCGAAAATTCTCGAGCTTCTATTGCCATTTCTCCAATCGGCTCTGGGATCTTCACCGACAAGAACGATGTCATCGGCAATTAGATATTAGGTACAGAACTTTTATAATTTAGAATTTTCATAACGAGTATTAGAATTTTTATGAAAAGTTGTGTTGGTTGTTGTTGTTGTTGTCGGTTGTTGTGGTATGGACGTGTGATGAAGAGGATTGGGAGGAAAGCCTTGAAGAAAGTTTAGAGGGTACAAGAGTAGAGAAATATTAAATAAACAATGAATGGACTGTGTAAAGGATGATATACGAGTAGCAAGAAAGGAGGCGTGTTATAAGATTACGAGTAATAGCGTGCGCTGACCTCAAATGAATTGGGATAAGGGCAAGAGAATGATGATGAACACACACACACACATAACATCACGGCTGTAATCCCCAAAGTGTTAGGCAGAGGTGTACCTAATAGTACACCCACATTTCGTCAGTTATGTTGTAAGTCCCACGTAATAGGGGGCGAGCCTATTGTCAACAGCCGGGCACAAATCCAGACTCCATGGCTGTTACTGTTACTGTTACATTCCTGATGGAAAAACCCAATAACATTTTGCCCGACCCGGGAATCGAACCTGGGACCTCAAGCTCAGCAGTCGCGCTTGCGACCACTAGACCAATGAGGCATGATGATGAGTATTAGAATTTTACATTTTAGAAGGTATGCCTAATTTTCATAACAACGTTTATGAAGTTCAGAAAGTAAATATCAAAAAATCATAGCAAAACATTTATTGGAATAGACTAAGAATTAGCAAATAATTATGAAGTGTCAAAACAAAAAGCTTGTAAAAGCTTTCATCTTCTAATTTAGAATTTAATTAACAAGTGTTCTACCTGATTGCCATCGTCACCGTACTTAATTTTAATTTACTTTTTATGCGTAACTGGGATTACTTTTTATTTTATATATTTCTTTGACGTCTGTTATTTATTATATTTTCTGTCAATGATCTTATTAAGTGTGTAGTGGGTCATGAGGTCCCGGGTTTGATTCCTAGACCGGGTAACGCGTTATATTGAATTTTTCCATCAAATATTTCTCAGTTTCAGCTACGGAATCCGGATTTCTGCACTGGTGATGGCAATAGACTAGCCGCCTATTACATAAGACATAAACATAACTGGCGAAATGTGGGTATACTTGTTAGGTATACCTCCGCCTAAACTTTCGGAGAAAACAAGGCGTTATGTTTAGAGGGTGTGGAATCACTTTTTACGCTCTATTTTAAACAGACTTTAAAAAAGGAGGTTTCTGGTATATAATTCGACCGTATATTCTTTTTAAACTTTTGTTCTTCGTTAACTTCGTCGTTTATGAACCGATTTTGATGATTATTATTTTTGTTGGAAAGGGTACCACCCTTGGGATATCTCCTTTCGTTCCTTTTCATGACAAGGAAACTAGGATCTGATGATGGCATCCTAGAGAAATCGTGGGCAACCCTCAAATTTTATAGGCACACACCTATTACGTGTTTCGTGCTTGTTCTAAAGCTATTCACGTATTTTTCTTTAATTATTATAATAGTTTCTGTCAATGATCTTATTTAGTGTGTCAAGGTAAACTATTTAAACACCTAGATTAGATGTATTACATGTAGGCATCTGAGAAACGGTCATGAACTTCGCAAATCTTTTTGTAAGCAGTACCGAAAAAATGAGGTTTATATAAAGTAATATAAGTTACGGAATCATCAATCATAAGCGTTAACGCAACAAACCTCCCCATGGTACAAAACGTAGTCAGTATACAACAACATACTTACTAACCTATTTACGTAAATCCGAACTTGGCTAATAATTTCCAAGCTGTTCCGTGTTTTTCCTTATTACCCCCACATGCAAATACATACATACAAGTACGTGTACAGACACGAACACTGATATGTAAACACAGCAAGAGTCAAAAGGGATTATCTGGTGACAAATCGATTTCAACTTTGAGAAAAGGTAAATATCGTCCAAATTCAGGAGATTGTCATAAAATACTTATTAAACAATTTATCTTACAGTACCTGCTCAATAATTATATACACTGATTTTTAATTGTTAAATTTTCACAGTATTGATTCTGGATTACCCCTGATTCCAGATAATCGAAAATCCAGATAATCGATTTCTAAGTAAAATCAAATAATATAAATAACTTTTTATTATAAATAGTGTTTCAAATACGTCATTTAGACAAAAGGATATAAAAATACGGTAATTAGAGCCGTAAACAGTGAGTCTAGATTATCGATAACCGGATTATCAAGGTTCGGATAGTCGGGATTCTATTAACTTTAGTACACTTTTAAGAGTAACTACGTGTATACATACAAGAGCCCCTGACTGTACCTGTAGAGACACATAAACTTCGGTATCGGTAACAAAAGTTTCGTTTGCCTGGAACAGAGTCGTAACATAAAATTTTACAACAACTTTAGACGTTACGTTATTATGGCTTTTTGATATCTTGCCATATCTAATAATGGGTTTATTACTTGTAATTTGAACATTTTGCTACCTGTTTTATTCGTATACTGATTATTTTTTATAGAAAGGGCCGTTTTGATGGTGAATTTTAATAAGGAATCTGTTTTTGGGGTGCTGTTACTAATAATATTATTTACAGTTACAACGGGGTATTTACCGTATTTACTATTTATTTAGTAAGTTTTTTATTATGTCGTTGATCAGTGATCAATGTGATCATGGTGCTTGCTATAATAACGCTCAAATTATAGGGAACTCAAAATAATTGAGTTAGATGGTGATAAAACAATATTTTAAAGATTATTAGAGTTAGAAATAGGGGGGATAAATCTTAAAAGATTAAATTCTAAATCAACTTACATACATACATAAACTCACGCCCTTTTCCCATGGGGGTAGGCAGAAACCACAGAACGCCACTTGCTACGATCCTCAAACCAAAAAAACTCAACAAACCAACTCAACTTAATTTACGCCAAATGGCAAAACATAGAGAAACTGTATGAAAAATATTGTAACATCCTGCACACTGCTGTAAACATAGGTATATGTTTAGAAAAAAAGACTATTGGTTGATAAAAATAAATAGTGAACATATTAAAAATCCAGTGACGATGTCAGTTTAAAAACTTATATTACTGCTGCTAATCTTTTTTGGTAGGAAGTTCTCATTAGCCCACGAGGTTAACGAGAGGTTTTCTGTCTAAGATACCAATATTATAAGCCATACAATACATTTGGGTAAAATATAATTATCTATGACACAAATGACAGGTATAAAAATGTACACATACCTACTACATAGCGTGAAATTATAAGCAGTTGATTGTCAGGAAAAAGTGGGTGCTCTATTGGCAAAATAAGTTAATAACTTAGCAGTATCTATAAATTCACTCCACAAATGCACGAGGCCAGCAACAATACTAGAGGAATGGTGACGAATTGTGAAGCTTTCCACCAACCCTGTCATGATGACCTCGACCACTCTGCCAAGAGTGTGACAACAGAGAAGAACATCTATAAATAACAACTAGTTTACTATTTACATTTCTGGTTTTTCATTCATCCATGACGTAAGATACCATATAAGGTAGTATATATACTTTAGTAACAATATGTCCAGGATTTAATAGAAATTTAGACGTAGTAAGTAAGTAACTCTCACATAATACACGAACAATGAGCTCGACAGTTGCCAGTAATACAAAGCTGGAATAAGCCTCACTACCGCTTACTTCATAAGATTAATTTTCGATTCTCGCTTCCCAGTAACAAACTACAATTTCCCTCATAAGAATACACGGAATCAATAAATCTATTGTACTGACATAATTGCCTTCCGTTATCTTAATATAGTTAATGTAATATAACAAAAGTACGGACACAATAGTTAATTCACTATACAAATGAATGGTGCTTTCTTGATGGGCTATCTTTATTGTATTCTGTTCTATGCGAAAACTAATTTTCGCACTTTCGGACTCAGAGTGGCACATTAGTAAGGTAATTACGTCGTTTCGATGTGTTACGCGAGTTTGTTTACATTGTGCTAAAAAAAGGCCATCTTTCTTTCTTTCGTAGGTGATTTTCAGGATTCCGTAGCCTGATGGCAAAAAACGCAACCTTCATAGATTCGTCATGTCTGAGCCCCTATGTCACAGCCACTTTATTCGGAAACTAGTAAGACTACACAGTTGAAACTTGATAGGTAGATTAGATAGGTCATTAGAAATGACAATGAGGTTTCTAAAACCATTTTTTCGCAAAGTCAATCGTTTGAAAGATAGACACTTCCAATGTGGTAAAATTTGTCCCTCCCTCTTGTCTAACTGTGTGTGTCTAGCTTTTAAACTAAGAGAGTGAAATATCTAACAAAAAATATATGCTGTAGATCGTAATCAAAAATTTCAACCAAAATTGGTTTGAACGAAACATAGCAGTTTTCGAGCTCTTTCATTATCGTGTGGTTAGTGTCTATCCCGGTGCGTGAGGTTTATGCCGCCCATAGGTCATTGACTTAGCTTTACATGCCGTCGAGAAATATATCTCAAGCATGCTGGTTTCCCCACGATTTTCTCTTTCATCGAAGAAAGTGATAATAAAATATACAATACGCAAATGAATCAGAGGTGTGTGTCTTGGGTTCGAACTCAAGATCTATGACCTGGAAGTCCGTTTGTCACACCACTAAACTATCTCTGCTTGTCCTATTTCACCCTGTATAGTTTCCATGCCTCAAGCCTTCTATAATGACCACACCTTGTCCCCTTCAAGTTACCGACACACGAAACGATATACAGCGCCTATCAGTATCGTAAGCTGGCCGCAATTTAATTTTAAAGTTTGTAAGTAAGTATCGCAGGAGGACTACGCAGATTTGCATATTTGTGCGTGGCCCTCCGCTGGGACCGCGCTGACTGATTGAATTATTAACTGACTGGCGTGGGCCCACCCGTTGGGCCCACCGGTACTTCGTCCAGACGTGAGTCACATACGCGCCACGGATTTGCGTGCCTCATAATTGTTATAATTACCCACCGCTGTCTCTCTCCGATAATGGACGCACGTTTGCTGTCATAATCCCCTAGTACCGTCTCTTCAGAATAATAATGGCGCCACATTGTTATTTATTGTATTCATTATTGCTTATTGTGTACTCCGTTGTAGGCAATTCCCTAAACAGCCAATGTCTGTTTTGTTACATCAAATAATTATTGATATCGATTTGGGCTCGTACGTATTTAATTATAAAATTCAGTTAACTGAACAATCTGGACTAGGAAACGAGTAATATAATTGTTCGTTGCTACCCTTTTATTATAGATATAACGTGGTATTTTATCGTTGGGTAGTCCACATGGGACCGCCGCCGACTATCTATAGCCACCACGTCAGGATCGTTGTCATGTACGATTATTCGAAATTAGAGGGATTCATTCCGGAAAACAAGCAATAGAAATGAACGAATTTTGTTTGATTTAACTAATTAGATTCGGAGGCCAGGAACCTTCGGTTGAGCGAGTGTACAAACAAGGGTTATTCGCCGCCGGTTATATTTCATCAAAGTTATAATTGAGGAGAACGAAACAATTTTAATGGTTATTATTTCATATCCATACAGTTTTTAAAAGTATTTAATCATTTATTCGGATTGCTATGAATTATGTTTAATTCCGGGTATGGAAAGGTTGATTAAGGCTCAATAATAATTGCATTAAATTAATCGTGAAATTGTTTAATTGTAAATGTAAGTAATGACATGGTTAATAGATTGAATAATGCATTCAGCTCAATACTGAAGTTTATACACAGCGAAATGTGCTATTAATAAATACTACCGGAAATACACTTTAATATTATATACAGTGTCTCGTGGCAGGTGCGATTGCTGAGCGTGGGGTTTTGGGTTCGAAATCTAAGTTGGGCAAATTTTTGTTCGGTTTTTCCATCAGGAAATTCTCAAGTCCACCCCTAATGAATATTATGATGTGTCCGACAATAGGCTCGATCTACGTTCCATGTTTCAAGTAAAAGGGGACTTAAAACTTAAAAATATCTGGGGAAAAACGAGCTACCAACTATTAAGTTCAACCTATGTTTAATCGTTCTGGGATAACAGGCGTGATGTTATGTACCTTTTTACTAAACACTGATACTACTAAGAATGCATGTAGCTCTCTATCATGCGAACTATAAGACCCCAGACTTTTTTGCGTTTTTTTTATACGCGCGTACAAAAGGTTGCAAGTAGTTGGCAGTTGCAAGCGCGTTGACGCGCGTTTCACGATCGCCCCGTGTGCTTTCAGGTTTCAATTTTAAATCTTAAATATATTTAATGTGTTATTTTTAAACAATAAAAAGATATAATTACCAGAATTGTTTTATTTCTGTTATTACATATGTCTATGAGAACACTCAATCCATATTAGAACGTCTAACAGCTTTAGTTTCTTTGATAGCAGTTATAAGGCCCCAGGGTGCGTCGCCTGCACGTTTAAGGCACGCCGTGTGCTAGGGGCCTAACCTCTAACTATTCAGAGAACTAACTATGTTTCTATCAGAGCCAGTAAACTAACTATACCATACTACATTAAGGTTGATGTTGTTGAAGTTTCAACTACAGTTTAGGAGCAACAGTTGTACTATAAATAATTTATTTAAGGCAATAGGCTTGGGGCTTGGGCCTAGGGACTCCTTAAGTTCCTAGGACAAATGCTGGCGAGCTTATTTGGAAAGGAGGTTTGACGTTTGGTACATAATCGTTTGAAAGAATTTGTTGAGGACAATGGACTTATTGTTCTATAGTCTGGTTTTCCAGACCGCGTATTGTTGCAGTGTATTCTGTAGCGGTTTGCACAGAATTAAAATTTGAATTGAATTGAAATTTGTTTGTTAAAATTAGTATGCCTGTGACCCCCATGATTTCCAAGTCTTTCGATCTAGGGCTTATGTAACTAATGGTTGTTGCTCGTCCTACCATCTCATGCTTTATTACAGCTGGGTTGTATATTATTAATGTGTAAAAGTATCAAATGGCTGGAAATATTGCTAGCTGAAGGATGTATGAAAATGTCGGGGCTGCGGGTTGTTGTCGGGGCTGCGGGTTGTGGTCGGGGCTGCGGGTTGTTCGCAAGATATACCGCGGCCTCGACATGAAGGGCTAAGAAGGTACATGGGTAGTTTTTAGTCAGTAGAAGTCTGACACTCTCTTCCGCTCTGCCCAAGAGCGGGAGGGGTTATTTGATGATTTTCCACCCACCATAAAAAAAAGGATGTATGAAAATTGATATGTGTTGAACATAACCTATTCAATGTTTTAGAAAAATAAACTATGTCAAAACCCATAATATTTGCTTTTAAGGATTCTTAATTCTCATCAGGTACCCACCAAAATTATAAGAGCAAATATGAGACAGAATTACAGCCAAGCGTGTGAAGAATACTATGAATTGTTAATTCGTAATAAACACCGAAGTAAGAGACTATAAATAATGTTAATTTATAAGTTAATTTAACTGTCTACCTGATAAACTATTTATATTCCAGTTTGTAGCGCAGACTGTTTCATTATATATTGTTTGATTAAATTAATTTTGTCAATCCAGTGCGCGTGTTTATTCACATTCTGTTAGTTTGTTTTGTAGATTAGGATTGTATCACACATTCCACTATTCATTATTACACACACATTTTACTGTGTGATGCACGAAAATGTATTTATCTATGTGCACCAAGGGAATAGTAACGAATAGTGGGTTTATATTGGCGCGATTAAAAGCTCATATTTTATATATAGCTGTGCCCCGTGACCTTTTTGCTTCCCTATTTCAATCGGATTTTGTAAAACAATTTCAAGGGTTTTAATTTTGTAGCACGAAAGTCTTATTCTTTTTCAAAAAAATAACTGACTGAGTTCTTCCTTATAACATCAGTTATCCGCCAATAATAGTTTCTAGTCTCCCGTCAAAACCGGTCCAGCCTTTTGGGTGATTAACCGGAACAAACAGACAGACAAAAATTTTTTTTTTTTTTATCATAAGTAACGTATTCAATGTGCCTTCATACATTACTGTACGTATAAAGCTGTTATTTTGAAATTACAAACAGACACTTAAATTTTATCCTGTGTGTACATAAATAGGAAAATGAATGAACATAAACACTTTGCCCACAACTTTGCCCGACCTGGAAATCGAATCTGAGCTCAACAGTCGCTCTTGCGACTAACAACGAGGCAGTTCTAGCACAGCAAAGCGCATGTTGATAATATATGAATAAATATTGTTGCCGAAGGTAATATTTTATAATAAATTGGCCACTTTATAGCGGAGTGGGTGTCAGGATCACAATGCACACTTGGCGCGATATATCACACATATTATCGTGGCTGCGGTAGGCGGCCCAGTGTGGCGCGGTCTTCGGGCATTATGAAAGGTATTGCGGAAGAATAAGGAAAATGACAAGAGAAAAGTTTTGAGTATGAATGTCGATGGATACAAGCGTAGAAGAAGACCAAAAATACGATGGATGGACTATGCAATTGATAATATTATGATTGTAAAAGAGGCAGCTAGTGAGATGACGAGTAGTAGCGAAGTGTGGCAGAAGAAGACATACTGCGCCAATCTTAAATAAATTGAAATACTTGCTTACAAGGAAGATAGTTGAAAACTGGCCTTCGTGATGTTTTTCAGAAAGGTCAGGTGTATTATACTTGCAACGGTCCTTGGTCTCCGTGATTCACCCAGGTGGAGAACCTAGGTGAAGCACAGGTCCGGGGAATATCTAAACTAATATATTTAATATTTTTGGAGATATGATTTGTCACCGTAACTGTACTTTAGGGGGAATGGACGCCACGATAGTGGCGGTATGTCCCCTCTTTGAGGAGTGGCTGGAGAGGCGCCACGGCGCCCTCACCTTCCGTCTGACGCAGGTACTCACCGGACACGGTTGTTTCGGGAGGTCCCTGCACCGAATAAGGCGGGAGGAAACGCCTGGATGCCACCCATTATGAGGATCGGCCGGAGGACACGGTGGAGCACACCATGGAGGTGTGTCCCGCTTGGGCAGAGCCCCGCCGTGTTCTCGTAGCGGCGATCGACGGCGGCGACCTCTCGCGTCCGGCCCTGGTGGTCCGGGGCGAGACGGAATGGACGTGAACGTGGACTAAGCAGGAGGCGCATGTTAGGTAGGCAGCTGATGGCCTTTATTCTATCAACCCCGATGGGAAAAAAAACGTGTGTTTATGTATGTAATATGTATACTTCTTTATGTCTAGTTATGGTTGTATCAGTAGAAGCAAGTCGCGGTTCGTTTTCCACTCAATGTGTCTTGTAGTTTCTGCCTGCTCCAGAAGAAGGTGTGAGTTTATGTATATAGAACCTTTCTATTCTCGATAGAATTCCCCCCGAGGCCTGCATATGTGGTATGACGTCATAAAGTGATCTAAGATTCCTTTGAGATGAAAAGTTCGTTAGCCGTGAGCGTGAGTGACGAGTACCAATGAAGTCTCGTCGATGCAGACGAGCACTAGACGCCGCACCGAGTGTTCATTACGTCACTCATATGTTTGACAACGGAAGCGGAACTTCACGGAATAAGTGACGATAGACTAGACAGACGCCCCAGCTTCGCACGGGATTTCTTCCTAAAACACAGGCTCTTGGTCTAGTTTAGGAGGCAGAAGTTCGCATTTTAATATGTATTGTACAATTTTATTCACTGAATGTTATGTAAGTCTTTTATTTGTCTTGTATTATTCTTTGCAATGTTTTTCAGAACCTCTTGAGTTTATGATACAATATCGTTAAAAAGTGTCAAATGGGCCTTTCACAATAGTAACTGCGTCTGTGACCATTTTGCAAACTAAACTAGAGTTTAAACGAAGAAAGCGATCACACAGATGGACACGAATCGCTTTTCTACCATATTATGTATCGAAATAGATACACACAATATTTGTGACTTTATGCCTCTGCGTTATGTTATTAAACTAAACCAAATTGTTATCACACTAGAACAACTAAATCGTGTTGACGCTGTAATATTTCACGATCCAGCAATTCAGACGCGATTAACTTAATTAAACGTATACGCAAAATTATTCACAAAGTTTTGTATAATGTCCTCGGAATAAAAATGTTGGCAAGCAGAGACTTTTTATGAAAACCAGCCGGTAAATAAGGTAAAGGTCCCAGTCGTATCCATTTGTCCCCCCGGAGCATTCGTGGAAATGGGCAAAAACAAGTGAAAATAAAGTGAAAACATTGTTATTCTCGTGTGGATTACCTTGCGTCGTGTTATTCCAGCCGGTGTGCTGTCTCCTCGGATAACAAACTATGGACTTTACCACTTCCATACATTTAAATTTAAAAATAATTTCGTGACTTGCAGAATTCGGAACGAGCGCTAATTGAGTCCATTAAAGTTTTGTGGGGCAAATTATTTTTGTTCATGATTATATTTTCGCAGCTATCTACTCTCATAAAAAGGGGAAGCGTAATTACTTAGGCACGTTAATGCCCGTTATTACGGGTAATAGGGTATAATGTGAAAAATTATGTTTGTTGTAATATAATTTAGTGGCATAAGACCGTGTGTAATCGGATGGTGTGATAAAACTTGTTTGGGTTTAATCCTGAAAAAATTGGGACCTTTGCGTTGAATACCGGGAAATGAGAATTTGGAAGGACACTACTTGTGTATGCCTTTTGTGTGTTACGTTTGCCATTTCACGGAAATGCGAATGGCGAAAGCCTTTAAGCTTCGACATTGAAAAAAAAAGTGGCGACGTACTAGTTGGACTCGCGCGTAAAGGGTTCTGTACCACGATAGTAGGGGATCCGAAAAGCGGAAGACGGTGGGTTGGAAGGCGTCCCATTAGGTGGACCGATGAATTGGTGAAGTTACTTGGGGATCCGCTCTCAATGTATTTAAGTCACGAGCTCGTTCCATCGTCGACCTCATCTCTGCCCTCAGGACAAGATTCAAGTCAAGAGTAGGTATATTTCATATAAAAAAGTGTACGGCTTCCTGCTGAAATAATTTGAAGTAGTAGGGAAGATCTCATTATTTTTTCATTTATTTTGGTTATTTGTTGTTAAAATACAAAGAACAAAAGTACACAGTTTGTGAAAATTTCAACTGTCTACCTATTACGGATCATGAGATGCAGCCCGCTGACAGACAGACGGACATTCGGGTGGAAGGACGGTAAGCGGAGGCTTAGCATTAAGGTCCCGTTGGTTACCATTCGGTACTGAACCCTAAAAAATGATTTCAAATTAGTAAGCAGCCGACTAATTTCCATTCACAGTCCGCTCCATTTTGCGCTGAAATAAACCGTGGAGTAAGTACAAAATAAACTGGCAACAACATTATTCTTGTTGAGATTATTTTGTGTTATCTTAGACGTTTATTCTTTCCGTGCGGACATGACTATTCTGCGGTCTTGATACTGTATTCACTTAATATTTTGTTTTCAGTTCTTTACTTTTCCGACGCTACAATAAACGTTTTAGTAGATAAGAGTGTATTCATAACTGGCTGTTTATTATTTCTAAGGTTTTCGTACACAATGTTTTTTTACAAGGAAATACATTTAGGGTGGCAAATAAAGTGAGTTGTAGGAGTGAGTGTGTTTTTGGAGAAACGTAAGTATGTGAGTAGGTAGACATTACGTTTTGAGTTAGAGAGATTAGAAATATTTATCCAGGTATACCTAATAACTCTTGGTGTCATCTTGGTGTTCTTGATGCGAGTGAAACTGGGTAACAGCTAGTAGTCTATATAACATCACGCCTGTAATCCCCAAAGTGACAAGCAGAGGTGGACCTAACAAGTAGGAGCATAACACTTGCTGACCTAGAGGTTCTGGGTTCGATTCCCAAGTTGAACTAAGTGTTGTTGGGATTTTTCATCAGGAATTTCTTAGCAACGACTTTTTATTGATATCTATATTGTAGGGCTGTGTATTAGTAGATGATTACTTAAGGAAACAGCTAGTTGATGATGATGATGATGAAGATTTATATATTTCTCACCAACAATTTACCATCAATTTAATCAGGCAGGAGCCAGGAGCACGTTGTGGTGTCAACCTGTCGCGGCTCGACCCGTGAGGAAAGTGAATGAGATATTTAAAAAAAGAGAAAAAATAAAAAAATGGCAACTGCGAGCGCACGCTAGTGACGTCCGTATCATTTAGTAAGATTTACTGCGGTACTCAGAGATATTTAATGTTTACTTAAGCCGCCACTTAGTAAAGGTTTGACATTCTTTTGTATGACAAAACTGTCAAAACCTTTACTAAGTGATGGCCTAAGTAATCATTAAAGCTCTCTGAGTGCGGCAGTTAGTGTTGATATTCCAATTACACACATCATGACGGTGAAAAAAAAGTCTAGTCCACCATCTTTGGAAGTCCGCCATATTGGATTTAGAATAACGTCTCTTGACTAATCATGCATGCCAACAAAACTAAACTAAAGCTAGTGATATACAGGTGGAGCTAATAAAAGCGTATTAAAAAACAAACACACTTCCCTCCGCGTAAAATTCATCTAAAAACAACACCACAATGGTTGCAAGTAAGGAACTAGTGAATATTTATGGCCTATATTCTAGTCGCCATAGCTGTATACTGGAGTGGTTGTCGGTCGTATTTGCGAGTGTAAATTGAAACATGTCGGGAGTTAATTGCGTCCAGGCCGAGCGTGGGTGGGGCCGTGGATAATCCTGGGACCTGCGACCGACCCCGCGCCTTGCGACCTTCCACCAAAGATAAACGCCCGCTACACCATAGCTGGGATAGTGCGAATTAACAGCGAAAATTGTTGGATTTCCGTGGACATTTCGGTTTGTTTGTGAAATTGTTTAAGGGAGTTATTTAGTTTTGTTTAGTGGTATATTTTGTTATAATGAAATTGCAGTCTAATTAGAACAGATATTTTCATTTTTATTGTGATAAATACGTATGAGATTGTCTGTCAAAAGTCATCATCATTAGAATATAATGTTCCCACTGCACACAGGATCCGTCCTAGTTCGGCATCAGAGGATTCCATATTAAAAACTTGTATACTAAGGCCTAACAAGTCATGTAATATGTTATTGTATAATTTTTGTATTGAAATAAAATATTAAAAATACTGCAGGGACTCAGGCCTCCTCTCTAGGAAGGATGGGATCCACCAAGCGAGCCCAGTGCGGGTTGGTAGATGTCATATGTCTTCGATTTTTTGGTTCTAAGACATGTCGGTTTCCTCACGAGAGTTTCCTTTCCTCTGGAGAGCAGTGGTGATGAAATAAATTACACAAAGCAATGCGCCTCCCTTGGTTCGAACCCACGACTTACGTTCGTAAGTCAGGGCCGCCACCACTGGGCCACCGCTGCTCTCTGTCATAAATAGCGATATCTGAAAGTACAGTTAGGAACACCAATGTATACACGTAACAACATCAAGAAGCAACTTTTGCCTAATGTATCTATTGATTTCATTTTCATGTCACGTAACGAAACTTATATTTTGGAAGCCATAATTTCATAAATAGTTTGAGATAAATGTAGGGCATATCTCAAAGTTGCAATTAATATTTCATAAGAAATTTGCGTTTGAGCTTTGACATGTATATACATATAATAGGGTATTTCACCAAATAAATCTATTTAGTCCGTCAGATAGATTTTCAAAAAATAATGGACTCATATTTTTTCTTTTTTCACGTAAAGAAGACGATACTGTGCTTCGAAAAGTCGTGTCAAGTCGTGTGACGTCACAAAGTTAGTACATTTTTACCCACAAAGTGACGTCACAAGCGTTTCACGTTTTATTTTCGTAAATTTTTATTAATTTGATAAAACAAAAAACACGTATCCAATATTTTTCAATAATCTAACCTCATTAGATTTTTTTGGTGAAATACCCTATTCCTAGTCTCTGTACACGTGCTGGGTGTAGGTATACTCACCACATTCGTGGTACTCTGAACAGTTTAGTTCATCCTTGCAGGGTCACCATCACTTCGCTGATTGGCTAATAAATTAACCATCCCTTACACCTATTTTTTTACAGTTTTTTTTCTTTCCCCTTTGACAATTGACCTGACGATGTCGACTATTCTGTCAGCGTCTTATAGCAGCAGCATCGAGGTGAGCCGTTAAAATATACACTTAATAAAAGTGTCAATGAAATGTTAAAATCACACGGTTCTTTATTAAATGAATTTAATTTAGACACACTACATCAATTCCCCACCTCATGCAGCGGACTAAGAACTTCTCATTAGCACTGTTGCAAGCACTAAGATCACGGATAACTTCAGTGTAGCACATACGAGTACATGCATTCATACTTTACAGCGCCGAAATATCACAAATGGTCCTCAAAACAACTAATAAACATGGTAAATATCCCGTACCAGTGTAAATGATAATGTTAGTAACCATGTCAGTTTACAAACTTAAGTATATGACAAAGAACTTCTTTGACAGTTTTTTTTACTTGTTTACCCGACGCGCTTCACATAGATCAGCTAAAAATACTAAAACTTGATAAAGTTGCTAACACAGTGTTTACGTTCCTATTCCTGCTTCATTCCTATTTACTGGCTTACGTATAAGTCTTGTATACAGCAGCGTTCATTTACGAGCTGACAAGTTTAAAAGATAAGGCACTCACTCCAGTTGCAGTAAAACGTAAAAAGAGCTTCCTTTTTTTTTCGTTTTAACTCTGTTGTCTTTGTATATTCATCATTTCAGTTTACGGTGGAAATATTCTTGGAATAATCTTGCAATTTCTTTGGTCTTTAATATGGTTCAAAGTCTTTCATAAATTCTTTTTATTAAACAATCGTATCGGATTGATTGTTTCGTTACAAGTTTCGAGGTAAGTCATTAAATTATTGAGTATTTGAAGCTGCGATGTTCTCCTTCGAACTAAATGGTATTGATTAGGAGCTGAGACGGCAATTCCTTGAATTTCTGGTTCATTGTGCCATCTGCTGCATTGCGAAGGATTTGGCTAGCGCACTCGGAGTTCGTGCTATTATATTATCGATTTCGTTATTAACTAGAGTTTTATGAAGAGAACTGTAGAGCCTTAAATCAGTTTTCGCAAATAAACTGAATGGAGCAAAACAATCATCATGAAAAAGTTTACCGACGCATTGCGTCTACGCAAAACTGTAGTCCGTAACTGTTACATATGTATAGAATGTACATGAGCTACGCGGGCGAGCAGGCTGCGACCCGCCCCGCCCCGCGCCCCATGAACTTACCTTGTATGTGAATCATTAAACAGTGTGCAACGACCTAGCAAGTTTCTTTGACGTCTATCCCTTCCGTTCCGCATACGAATACCTATCGTATCTAACACGTGGCGACGAGCGGACTCACATAAATTGTCCAAAAATGGCAACGGGAGCAACATATGGCGTCCTTTCCACCTTCGACCACCAGTCCCAAGAGTGGAACAGTTTTAAGTCGCGATTAAATCAGTGGTTTATCGCTAACGACATAACCACAGAATCGGACAAAGCAACGATTAAACGGAGGGCGATATTGTTAACGTCATTAAGTGAAGCAACTTACAAGCTAGCTAGTGACCTGGCATTACCCAACAGGGTAGACGAGCTCGGTTACCAGGACATAGTAAAACTACTCGACGAGCATTTCACACCAAAAAGGTACGGATTCGCCGAGAAATCAAAGTTTTACGCGGCAACACAGCGACCAGGAGAAACACACACACAATGGGCGGCCAGAGTAAGAGGCTTGTCTGCCCACTGTGGCTTCAAGAATTTGGAGGAGGCCTTGCTAGACAAGTTCATAATGGGCATGGCAGCAGGACACGAGCGGGACAAGCTCTTCGTGCAGGATCAGCGGGAGCTGACCCTCGCGAAGGCCATCGACGTGGCAGAGAGCATGCGCTGCGCGCGTGATGCTTCGGCGCAGGCAGCGTCGGGCATCAGCGGCACCGGCGCAACGGCCCCGGACGGCGTGTTCAACGTATCCAAAAAGGAAAGGTGCAGTGTGTGTGGGTTCACAAACCACAAAGCCAATCAGTGTCGTTATAAAAGCTATAAGTGCAAAAAGTGCGGTAATAAGGGCCATTTGCGTAAAATGTGCACAAACGAAGGAAAAGTGAAGCACGTGGAGGAAGGGTCTGTGGACAAAGGCGACGACGACGGTGAGTGTTTTTACAACATTCGCTGCGTAAAAGGGAAACCTATGACGGAGCGTGTAACGATCAGTGGTCTAGATTTAGAGTTCGAAATCGATAGTGGTTCAGCAGTAAGCGTAATCTCAGAGGAAACATACAACTCGAAATTTAAGCGACTACCCTTGTCAATCACCAACAAAAGGTTATTCAGTTATACGGGGGATAATATAGAAACGATTGGAGTGGTTTTATTGCCGATTTCGTATCTAGGGCGTACACATACTTTGCACATGTACGTAGTGCGCGCTGGCGGGCCGCCGCTGCTTGGTCGCGACTTCATTCGTGAATTCGACCTAGAGTTGGCGCCGGCACGCGTGCACGCCGTGCTCGATCACGCACAAGCGATGTGCGAGTCTACCCCCCATGACAAATTATACACAAAACTCACTAACATGTTCCCAAAAGTGTTCACAGGCAACCTTGGATCGTTTAACAAATATAAAATAGAATTAAATTTAAAGTCCGACGCGAAACCGATTTTTTTTAAAGCAAGACCGGTACCATACGCTCTAAAAGAAATTATAGACAAGGAGCTCGACCGATTATTGTCACTAGGCATTATAAAGCCAGTGGAACACTCAGAATACGCGTCGCCTATTGTGCCTGTTTTAAAAAAGAACGGCAGTATCCGTTTATGTGCCGATTATTCAGTGACAATAAATAAACAATTAATAATCGACCAGTACCCCTTGCCCACGGTAAACGATCTGTTGGCGAAATTACACGGGGGCATACAGTTCAGCAAAATAGATCTCTCAATGGCGTACAACCAGTTCATATTAAAAGAGGAATCACAAAAGCTAACCTGTATTAATACTCATCGTGGCCTATTTCAATTCACTCGTTTGGTATTTGGCTTGGCTTGCGCACCCGCCATTTTCCAGCGCGCAATGGAATGCTTGCTATCGGGTATTGACGGAATCATATTTTTATTAGATGATATCCTAATAACAGGCGCAAATAGAAATGAGCATAGGCAGAGACTTATAACGGTCTTACAACGCTTAAACGATGCCGAATTGACAGTTCAAATGAGCAAATGCGAATTCTTTAGAGACGAGATATCGTATCTGGGTCACGTCATAGATAGGTATGGGGTTAGGAAATCACCAGATAAGGTTAAAGCTATTATACAAGCGCCAAAGCCGACAAATGTGCAGCAGTTACAGTCGTTTCTGGGACTAACGAATTACTATCGGAACTTCGTGCCCGACGCGTCATCGGTATTAACTCCATTATATAATTTATTAAACAAGAATACAAAGTGGGAATGGACTCGCAAACACGATGACGCGTTTACCCGAATAAAAAACATTTTAGCATCCGACAAAACATTAGCGCATTTCGATCAAAAAGCAAAAATAATATTAACCGTAGACGCGTCGCCAACAGGGTTAGGAGCTATATTATCACAAATAGGCGGGGATGGATTGGAAAGACCAATATCATACGCCTCGCGTACGCTGTCGCCAGCCGAAAAAAATTACGCACAAATACAAAAAGAAGCAACGGCGATCATTTTCGGGGTAAAGCGATATCATCAGTACCTATACGGTCGGTCAGAACCATTCGTGCTACGAACGGACCATAAACCCCTGCTAACCATATTCGGGCCCCACAAAGGCATTCCCGAAGTGTCCGCCAACCGCTTGCAGAGGTATGCCATATTCTTATCAGCGTACAATTATACCATTGAGTATATAAGTAGCAAGCACAACAGCGCTGACTATTTATCGCGGGCGTGCGGGGGCGGCGGGGGCGGCGGGGGTGAGAATGGAACGAAGGCGCCGGACGAGCTCGCGGACTGCGAGGATCGCGCGACGTACGTCAACTTCGTAGTGGACGGGGACCTGCCGGTGACACTAAGTGACATGCGTCGCGAGACGGCTCGCGACACTCATCTGACTACAATCAAGAGTTATATTTTAAACGGCTGGCCGAGGAAAGTTAATGATGCCTTAAAACCATTTTTTAACTGTCGTACTCAGTTAGCTTATGAAAAAGAAATCTTGATGCGTGGACATAAGGTCGTTATTCCGTTATCTTTACAAGAAAGAGTATGTAGGGAATTACATAGTTCACATTTCGGGGTAGTAAAGATGAAGGCGGAGGCTCGTAAGCGGCTGTGGTTCCCTGGCATAGACGCGGCGCTCGAGCGAGTGGCGGGGGCCTGTGACGTGTGCTGTGCGCTGCGCCCCGCGCCCGCGCACTCTCCTCTCGTCCCATGGCCATTACCCCCGCACTCTTTTTACCGAATTCATATAGACTTCTTGGGCCCATTCCACAATTATATGTTTTTAATAATCGTAGACGCGTATAGTAAATGGGTAGAATGTTACGATATGTCCGCAACTCATAACTCAAAAGCAGTTATAAGTAAATTATACGATATGATGTCGCGTTTCGGGATTCCACACACGTTGGTGAGTGACAACGGTACATCGTTTACGTCCTTAGACTTTAAAGACTTCTGTAGACTTAACGGCATCGAGCACGTCCTATCTCCCGTGTACCACCCAGCCAGTAATGGGCAAGCCGAGAGCTATGTGAAAATTATAAAAAAGGGACTTAAGGCTATACTATTGGAGGGTTGTAATAAAAGAACAATTCACGAGAAAATAGCAAAACTCCTATACGATTACAGGAACTCTAAAAATAGTACCACTGAAAAATCACCAGCAGAGATAGTATTCGGGCGCGCGATGCGCTCGCGACTGGATTTGTTGAATCCAAACGCGCCGTCGCCTTCGTCCACAGACCTAACTCAAACCGTCGCGCGCAAACAGTCCTCACAGGCTAAATACTATCGCGGGAAACACAGAACAGACTTCATGGAAAACGAAAATGTATGGATAACCAAACACACCGACAGTAAGAAATTCAATTGGATAGAAGGAATAATAAAAAAGAAAATCGGCAACATAATGTATGTGGTTTATGTGCCACATATAGGATGTGAAGTCACTAGGCACATCGATCAAATCAGAAAAAGACTACAACCAACACTGACCGACGTCCACGACTGGGACCCAGACGTGGTACCCGATTTAGCGTCGTGTGATGCCAACCACCCAGAGCCTGTCGGGCAGCCAGAACGGGGAGGAGGGCCGGCGGCGGACCACAAACAAGACACGCCGACGACTCCGTGTGCCGCACCGATAGCGCGTCGGCTGGCAATTAGTCCTACCTTCGCGACACCAATGTCAGGCCAGTGCACGGACAATGACGATGACGGTGAATGACGTCACAACAGTAACATCCGTAGAATAAGTTTAGGATAAGTTTATGGTAAGATAAGAGTAAGCTTGAACGCGTAAGATAGATTAAGAATATTGTCCAGCTTAAGGGGAAGGAATGTTACATATGTATAGAATGTACATGAGCTACGCGGGCGAGCAGGCTGCGACCCGCCCCGCCCCGCGCCCCATGAACTTACCTTGTATGTGAATCATTAAACAGTGTGCAACGACCTAGCAAGTTTCTTTGACGTCTATCCCTTCCGTTCCGCATACGAATACCTATCGTATCTAACAGTAACCCAAGTCACTTTTTACTACGGCGTAGGACTGTGCTACGAATGCTACGATCGCAAGATCTACGCGCCTACGGAATTATCGAGAATTCAAGTTCTCAAACTATAATTCTAATTGTCTAATTGCGGTGCTCAGAGATTTTTAATGATTACTTAAGCCGTCATTTAGTAAAAGTTTGACATACTTTTGTATGACAAAACTGTCAAACCCTTTACTAAGTGATGGCCTAAGTAATCATTAAAGCTCTCTGAGTGCGGCAGTAAGATTAACATTGCAACAAATCTGTATTATTATTAAAACAATTTTATATACATTGCACTGAGTTTTAGCATAATTAAAGTTTATATGAAAAATTTAAAAATTATTATATAATATTTGAAAAACGTAATGTATTTCAGTTTGACCACTAGGTAACTACTATCAGCTCCGTTACACTTGCCAGAACCACACACATCGCCACTTTTCTTCGTTCCAAGATTTAAAACTTAAAAAAAGAAAGACCAAAATCCCTTACCACCAGCCAGCCCTACGCTACGCCACAAAGTTCGCACGAGCCTCCTCGCGGAGTGTCATCGAGTAGTAAAACAAAGGCCTCCTTATTACGCAGGTTGAGCTCGTCATAATTTCAACAAGTTTATGTGCGTTCAACAAGAGTAATGTCGTACCTGATTTATGTTTGCCTGCTGTTGTAGACTTAGGACGGAACAGGTTTATGAATCTTTGTTACCGGAAACTTTCGTGTAAGGAATGTGTAGTGGTACTCTGTTGCAGGGAATTGACAATCTTGGTTGCGTGGGGAATTTTTTTTGTTGGCCCAGTAAAACATGTTGCACCGATTGAAACATGATTTGTATTATATAATATTATTTGTTTTATTTACCAATTTATGTTCACACATTTATTGATATTTAGTTAGTTTATTTTATAACTTATTATTATATTTTAGTTTTTTTCACACTAAATACAGAAAGGAGAAGAAAAATAGGTACTAAAATGATACTCAATAGATGTTTATTGTAGAGTATCCCGGTACCCGCCACAATGGAAGCGGCCTTTAGGGAATATTCCTATATAATAATATAATCATCGCGATCCTCTCACACAAACCTAATCCCGATCTAAAAACGTCGCCATAATGTAAGACACGCGCGGCGCCGAATTATTCGACTGTGAAAGAGTGATATTAACTTTACCAACTTGCTCCACTTGAACTCCATCTTAACATTTCTCCGAAATCATAATGGCCTTCTTTTCGACGTCAATTCCTCCTCCATGTTGACTTTGGAAGTCGAATTCAAGACGATTTGTTATCTTTGTCTTTCAAATCCGATTTAATTCAAAGACGATCCCATCTAGTATCCGCCTCATAGTAATTTACAACTTGCATAATAGTGTTCAAGAACATTAATTCGACATAGTCCTTGACGTTCTTTCATAAGTTTCTCAGCTTCTCGTCGCTGCAACTTCATTCCGTTGTTCTTTAGAGCCTGCTGCGAGTCAAAGCAATTGCAACTATTCCGAGTGTCTCAAACGGCGAGCTCCAACTAGAATATTAACTGAGGATTTAGTATTTAGTCGAGAGTGGAAATTGAAACATGTTCGGAGTTAATTGTGACTAGGGCCCGCGGTCGCATCACTTCGCGCCAAATTTGGGATTCAGAGCGTCGACACAATGCAAACTTCAGCTTGTTGTTCGACAAACTCTTTGTTGTGCTCATCGAATAATAAATTGTGGTGACTCGCGGAAATAGATGTTTTGAATTCGACCTTATTAGTCATTTGTTTAGTACTATTAAAAATAATCTAATGAAAGCTAACAAATGCTATTACACAGACAGACTATTTATAGAACAAAGACAAATTCCTAGGGATAACACAAAAAGCACGAGAGTAACACGTTAAACCGTGAAACAAAGGTGTTCGACAGCGGGACGTTAAATTAAACAATTAAACAGATCATTAATGGATGAAGTGTGGATGTAAATGAATTGGGTTTCGACAGTTTTGTTTGTTTTCACGGGGAGGACGATGGCCCTTGACTGGAGCGCCAGCCGCACTCACCCGGGTTCGTAACCAATTTTACATTCGTCATGAGTGATGCGTTGCTACATTAAAAGGTAACATTACCGGATCCTCGTTAATTTAAATTGGCTTTCTGTTAATCGGTATGGACGCTTAATGATGAGGAAGCTGTACACTGTAGCTTCTACGTATTCATACTGAAAATGGATATATCGCAAAAAACTTGTTTGTTTACGAATAGCAATTCATGTTCGATATTAATTTCAGTTGAAAGGATCAGTTTTTTTTATGAAGCAAAAGTTAATTAAACTCTTGTTGGCTGTATCAAATGGGTTCATAAAAAACTGGTTTTATGGTACCTACTGAATTAATCATTTGGGGAGATAAATTTAAATAAAAATTGTACAATAGTAACAACTGGTTTTGAAAGCCTGTGGCGTAATTTCGTAACACATTTACTATGTCAATGTCTTTTTATTTTGACAATTTAACAATATTCATTGCGTTATTTACTCTGTTGTGCAGATATTTTTGACAAAAATTGGAATCAATGGATTAGGAAATTTTCTTCAAAATACTTCGATTTGTGTAATGTTTTATATCTTAGGGTGAAAGAGTTAGTTACTTACGTTTTTTTGCAATTTGCAGGTCATTAGAGAGTATGTTACACAATGACGGTGCACATTCAATTTTAATAATCATGCCCAAAATGTGAGTTAATTTTCTGATGATATATTGACATTGCTCGCAGAACGGATGGCCGATGGGGCCGAAATGTTTTGAAGACGTTGCGTTGGAAGGTCTCCCACTAGGTGGACCAATGACCTGGTGAAGGTTGCTGGGATCTGATGCGAGAAGCATGGCACTGTTCAATATGGCGACACTTGGGGGAGACGTATGTTCAACTACATTAACAGCATTATTAACAGACAGAGAGAATAAACATTCTAGTGTTTCTTTTTCTAAAAGCGAATGTGTTTACTTCACAGTTACAAGCACCTCACTCCCTTTGCAGCTTGTATCAATAATCTGTAACACTACTTGTTACAATACACGTTACATTGCGTACAGTCGAACCCGATTAGTTAGCCTGAGATAATTACACATTCCATTTGTCCGGTTAATCCGGGCCTAATCGGATGGCGCGTGATAAGGGTCGGCCCACCTTAGGTGTGTTACCTATGACGTCACTGCTTTATACTTATGCTTTTCGAAAGGGAAAAGATTGTGTCGTTCTGAAATTATGTAGGTCAGGTTTTGAAAATAGAGTTGTGTGACAAAAGCGTCAAAATTATTTCACACAAAATTTGGTCTACGAGAACGTTCTAACGGGATAAACCTGACGTCGTGGTTTGTTTAGCAAATTTCATAGAAATTCGTTCAGCTGTTTAGGCGTAAAAAGGTAATGGTTTTAAGCTGAATAAGTAAAGGTAGTATAGAAAAGATAGTTAATGTTACTTTTAATAAGTAAATACAAGGTGTCAATTGCTGATGAAATATTTGTATGTGTGAGCGAAAAACTTGTGAAATAATTTTGGAAGCAGAGGCACATAGAAATATTTAATCATTTACTCCTTTTGTTTTATATCATTACTCACAAAATCCATTTAATTTATCACTCTTTCAGAAACAGTCACCTCATTATTTTAAAATAATTTTGATACATTGATGATTCTTTATTTCAAAGATCTCGACACAAAACGGAAAAGATTTGATTAAATTAATTTAAAAGTATTGGTCAGAGTAAAGTTATAACGATTAATTCGGGTCTAATCGGAGGGTGCATGATAAGGGTGAAACCCGTTTAAGGCATACCTCGATACCTTACCTTTACTAGACCCTAACGGTTTGAAATATTTGTTTAAAGAAATCCATACGACAGTTTTTTTAATTGTGCCCTTTATTATTTACACACTGTAGTTTTATGTAGGTAATATATTTAAGAACTCTTTACTTTATTTAAATCAAAACATTAAAAAAATCTTAAAATAATTCATTTAATTATTCAGTCGATTTTTACAGTAACTAGAAAAAGAAAAGTGTCATATTTCTATATTGCCAATGAGTTCTTTTTAAGATTGACCTCACTTAAAAAAAACTGGAGATCATCACTATCACTACATAGTATAAAACAAAGTCGCTGTCGCTGTCTGTCCGTCCCTATGTATGCTTAAATCTTAAAAACTACGCAACAGATTTTGAAGCGGTTTTTTTTAATAGATAGAGTGATTCAAGAGGAAAGTTTTAGACATCCACGTAGGTGAAGCCGCGGGCATCAGCTAGTATTATCTAAAAAACAGACACTTAATCCAAATTAAATAAAAAATAAACGTAACCTTTAATATACGAAATCACCCAAATAGTCTCGATAGTTGCCGCCATTTTCAGGCTGTAACACCTCATGAATATGATACCTTCGGATTGGTGTGACTCGCAAAACTTCGACAGTCACGGCAGACATTTCCTTTGCCTTTTTATGTAGAAATTTCACGGCTAGTAACCGCGAACGATTTGTGAATTTAACACACGATATTATTAGATTTCCCGTATCCTCTTCCTTTTTGCGAATCTACTTTGAAACGAGTGAAGGAAATATGTGGGTTATATAAATATCTAGCCTAAACCTACGGTTTCACATGCATAACACATAACACCACATCATTATCAGTTTAGCCTTTTCCAACTACTTATATTGGGGTCGGCTTTCAGTCTAACAGCTGAATAAAACTGCTGTATTTTAAATGGGGCTAGTGACAACCAATTTACTACTGGCAATACTGGTTGTTATGGGCCCACCATACGCTCAAGCTTCACCACATTTTTGCCTACGCAATAACTCGGTGCACACAGTACATCGCGCGTTTGGTTGGTAATGGTAATACAGTTTTAGCTAACCACACGCGCGATGTACAGTGTGCACCGTGTAATCGCGCAGGCAAGACTGTGGTGAAGCCTGTGCGACGTGCGTGTGGTAGGCCCATTAGACTTTTGGGCCACTGATAACGATTGTCAAAGATGACACTCGAAACCAACAGCTTAACGTGATTTCCGAGGCACTGAAGAAACTCGTTATGTAATGGGTGGTCTCCCATCCACAGACCAACCGAATGGATACCGCGATCGGTGAATAAAATAAAATACTTTTTTTCTTGTAGCCATAGATACCATAGATCAGGGATGGCGAACCTTTATGGACTAACGTGCCATTTTTTCTAAAGCAATGTTTATTGAGACCTTGCACGTGCCGTCTATAATATTGCTTTATTGGCAGATAATTAAACTGAATATTTTCAACTAAAAACTCTTTGTTTACTACCAAAAAGAAAAAAACTAGTAATAGTGGAGTGCCGTAAGATTTATACCTCGGAATCCAGGGCCGGTCAATGAATCTTCATAAAAACTTTTGGACTGCATTGGTAAAAGCCCAAATAAAGAAGTTAAAAAAAAAATTTGCGCGCTCTTCTTTTTTTTTTTTTTTAATTCGGCAATTTACTGAAAAATGATAGGTACAAGGGAAAAAAAATGTTTAGTGCTACTAAATAATATTTTCACCGTGACTTTAATGTTAATTAATTAATATTTCGCAAAAAAGAACGACATACAGCAAAAAAAAAATTAAAACGTATCTATCTAATACCTTTATAGGAGCAATTCTTGTAATATAGTATAATCTGAATCTCGGTTACGGCTTCAACGATTTTCATGAAATTTAGTATGCAGGGGGTTTTGGGGGCGATAAATAGGTCAAGCTAGGTTTCATTTAAAAAAAACACGATTTACCAAAACAACCAAGCAAATTTCGGTCATCCAGGTACTATACATTATAATAACATTATTGTTAATTACTGTCGTCGTCATCGTTGATGTGGATTGTTGGTGAAGGATTAGTACCTACAGCTGTCACAAAAGCATTCTAGATTTAAAAAAATCCTGTGGATGCCTTAAGTTTACGGCCTCCTGCCAGAGGCATATCGTACTTATATTATACGTGTGAAAGTTTGTGAGGATGGATTAATGTTTGTTACTCGTTCACGCAAAAACTACTAAACGGATTTGGATAACGTATATAGATGGTTTATCGAACTCCACGCGGGAGAAGCCGCGGCCATAAGCTAGTAACTGATATACTATAAGTGACTAATAATCACTAAGGGCACCTCCTGTGGGGTATGGACCTCAAAGTAGTAGGGAAACCAGTAGGTACACTTAGAAATAAGAAATACAAATATCCCGACCCTTGCTAGAGCCAGCCTGCGAAGCTGAGACAGTAGTATTAAACCAGACCCTAAATAATATCTCTCAGATTTAGCCTGTCCCTTTGTTGCCCCCCCTCAGTGACGTCCTAAACCGAGGTCCGTACCCCACAGCAGCTTTCCTTAGCGATTAGTCACTTATGGTATATCAGTTACTAGCTCGATAATTGCCCCAGGGGATCATACTACCGAGATAAAATTGTGTCATATGTTTTAATCCAGGTTGTAAACCATCTATCCATTTGCGATATTTAACCTCCAAATCCGTTCAGTAGTTTTTGCGTGAAACGGGGAACAACCATCAATCCATCCTCACAAACTTTAGCAAATATAATATTAGTAGGATATGCCTCTGGCAGGAGGCCTTAAACATAAGGCATCCACAGGATTTTTTTAAATCTAGAATGCTTTTGTGACAGCTGTAGGTACTAATCCTTCACCAACAATCCACATCAACGATGACGACGACAGTAATTAACAATAATGTTATTATAATGTATAGTACCTGGATGACCGAAATTTGCTTGGTTGTTTTGGTAAATCGTGTTTTTTTTTAAATGAAACCTAGCTTGACCTATTTATCGCCCCCAAAAACCGCTGCATACTAAATTTCATGAAAATCGTTGAAGCCGTAACCGAGATTCAGATTATACTATATTACAAGAATTGCTCATAGAAAGGTATTAGATAGATACGTTTTAATTTTTTTTTTTTGCTGTAAGTCGTTCTTTTTTGCGAAATATTAATTAATTAACATTAAAGTCACGGTGAAAATATTATTTAGTAGCTCTAAACATTTTTTTCCCTTGTCCCTGTCATTTTTCAGCAAATTGTCGAATTAAAAAAAAAAAAAAGACGAGCGCGCAAATTTTTTTTTTAACTTCTTTATTTGGGCTTTTACCAATGCAGTCCAAAAATTTTTATGAAGATTCATTGACCGGCCCTGGATTCCGAGGTTTTACAATATTTATGCCTTAGGGCACTCCACTATAATAAATGTTTTCAATTCTACGTGTAATTCAAATTAAAGTATCATTAGTGTAACTTCTGTTGTTGCTGTTTAGATGATACTTATAAATAAGAAAGGGTTGTAAGAGGTTACTTATTAGTAGATTGCATGTTGAACTAGACTCCTCTACCAAACGGTTTCTAATCAAATCTTATTTTATTCATCTCTGAAAATAATTACTCGTAGGCATAGACGAAAATATGGTAAAAAATTCGGTTGTGTGCCTAAAATATTGTGTAACGTGCCATCAGTGGCACGCGTACCATTGGTTCACCGTCCCTGCCATAGATGATACGTGATCAGTGGGTAATAGTACATTATGGTATAAGTGTGTAACGTTGGTGATTACCGCTGAGGCGCCTTTAAGACCCTTACCTAACGGCTCGGGTCTTAAGAGAGCCGAGGACGGTAATCATCAATACACACGTGTATCATACGACGTTTTTCAACACACTTGTGAAGAAAATAACACAAAAAAATCATTTTTAACATGTTTTCAACAGTTAAAATGACGCATCTAACAATGGCGATCGGCATAGACTAAAAGGATGAGGTTTCTTTTTTTTGCTTTTTGCGGATAGTGTTTTAGCCAAGTAAAAAATGAGGATTTCAAAGTTTTTTTATTACAGAGAAAACAAAAGTTTTATTTATTGAAAACGTATACACAAGTTGAAATTATCTATTTAAATTAATAAATTATCCTGAGCGCGCATCTAACAATGGCGATCGGCTATAGACTAAAAGATTAAGTTTTTTTTGGCTTTCCGCGGATAGTGTTGCAGTCACGTACAAAATGGGGAATTCAAAGTTTTTTTTATTACAGAGAAAACAAAAGTTTTATTTATTAAAAACGTACCTATGTATAAGTTGAAATTATCTATTTAAATTCGAAGTTGCATGAAATGAGCAAGGAATAGGTACATTAATTTATTTGTAGTATTGAACACAATCTTTTTAGTATCGAAACTTTTTTAAGAACAGAGCAACTCAACCAAAAAATTAAAAAAAAAACCTATAACTCACTTGTGAATAATGGTAATGAAAAATTCACAGTTTGATTACAGGTGTCATTATATGCCTGATTGCGGTGAAATTAGAGCCACTTTATGAGCAAGTGTGTTGAAAAAAAATTAACTCAATTTTTTGAGAGAAACGGGTCACTATAACAGTGGATATAACTGGCTGTGATCCGTGGATAATTCAATCTGATACCGCGATCAATCAGAGCAAGCAAGCAATCTAGGCAAGCAGAGCTTAACCTTAGAACGGCTCGAGCAGCTGTTATTATCTAACCTCAAGCTCCTCTTTAACACATAACATTACGGCGTACCCGAAGGGATAGTCAGAGATGGCCTTAGTAGTACACTACCATTGCGTCATAGCATATAAATACATATTACCAAGTAAAAAGAATAGGGTAGTTAACAAAAAAATCTAATTAGTCCGTCAGATAGATTTCCAAAAAATATTGTACACATATTTTTGTCTTTTTTCACGTAAACAAACAATGAAGACGATACAGTGCTTTGAAAACTTAAAGACATTAGTATAACATTTTTTACCGGTGAGTGACGTCACAACCCCCCATTCAAATCTTTGACGCGTTTTATCTTCGTCATTTTTCATTGATTTGATAAAACAAAAAATACGTATTCAATATTTTTCGATAATCTAACAGACGGACTAATTAGAATCATATTTTTATTAGTCAGGAAACATCCCTATTCACCCACAAACATTCAATGTCACTTTTTCCTATATTAGTACGAAAGAATTTCGCTGAATGCTACTGTAGATGGACCACCAAACCAAAATACTGAAACCTCATTTGTGTGAAATAATTCTAATTAATATTAATTAAGCCCAAAAGCTGTGTGACATTCAAATTATGATGACCTTTTTCATTATATATTTATTACCTACATTTACTGATCGGTTTTGTAATTAAAATTTAAAGCAGCATTCACATTTAGTAAAATTATTTTTTTCAACTTTTTGTTTTTTATAATTTCTGCATCCAAGACCATTTTAGTACTTAGTGTTAAAATAACCCAGCCATACAAAGTGTTTATTGTATGCCTAAATACTATGGTATAAAGTAAAAATAACACAAAAAGTTCAAGAATATGCAGTCGAAAGTGTATAATTTCGAAGATATAATAATTTCGTAGGTATGTAAGTTAAATTTAATTTCATTCAAGCCAATCATTCACATTTTAAAGCTAAGAAAATACGGCGTTGTTATCTTTCACATAAGAGTGTTTTACATTAATAATCGTGATCTTGCCGAATTATTTTTATTACCTACATTTACTGATCGGTTTTGTAATTAAAATTTAAAGCAGCATTCACATTTAGTAAAATTATTTTTTTCAACTTTTTGTTTTTTATAATTTCTGCATCCAAGACCATTTTAGTACTTAGTGTTAAAATAACCCAGCCATACAAAGTGTTTATTGTATGCCTAAATACTATGGTATAAAGTAAAAATAACACAAAAAGTTCAAGAATATGCAGTCGAAAGTGTATAATTTCGAAGATATAATAATTTCGTAGGTATGTAAGTTAAATTTAATTTCATTCAAGCCAATCATTCACATTTTAAAGCTAAGAAAATACGGCGTTGTTATCTTTCACATAAGAGTGTTTTACATTAATAATCGTGATCTTGCCGAATTATTTTGGAAGAAAGATTAAAACAAAAAAGAAGTTAATTGAACAACAATAATTCATAAACCTGTTGATTTCTTTTTTGATATGGACTCATTCATACCCTAGAGATATAGCTTATAAAAAAACTCCTTTTATAATTAAAAAAATATTATTTCCATAGGTTTTTTTAATCATGAAATCTCAGTTGATTTTATATTTCGTTTTCATATTGTGCAAATAAGTATTAAAAACAACTGGAAGGAGGAAATACCCACCGTTTAATTATTTCCCTGGAGCATATTTTTAATTCCACGGGCATTTAAAGATTTTACACGACTTTATGAATAGGGAAATTAAGTACATCTCAAACATAACATAATATTAACTTATTTTCAGGCAATTCTGACCCATAGATATTTATATACCTTACAGATCTCCACGAACATACAGTTTGTGTTGGTAAATAGAACCTTAAAACTATTATTATATTAGTAACACTTAACACTCACTTCAAACTCTATGAGGAGAGAACTAACCAAAAAATAGTACATGCCTTCTAAAACCTTTGTGTTTTTAACCGACTTCCAAAAAGGAGGAGGTTCTCAATTCGTCTGTATGTTTTTTCTTTTTTTTAATGGTTGTTTTCGCAGATCTCCGTCATTAAAGAACCGATTTTCAAAACTCTTTTTGTATTCGAAAGAGGGGAGTTTACCTCCCGAGGTGGTCTCATAGTCACCAAGTCAGAATCTGATGATGGGATCCCAGGGAAATCGAGGGTAACCCTCAAATTTTATAGGCACTTGTTACGTTTTCTATATTATACTTTCTAAAGCTGTTCATGCATTTGCGTCTGATAATCATAATCTCTTGTGGATGCGCTGATGATGGAAGGTACAACTCCTCAACGGTTAGGAGTTGAAAGCAATAATAAGGGAATCTTGAAGGTTAAGAGTTTGGTTTCTTGGTTGAATGTTAAATGCATAGTAAATAAATATTTGTATAGGATTTTACAAATTAAAATGAAAAATTAAAAAAAATGTCAGCGACTTCAGAAGCTGATTTTTCTTCTGAAGTTTATTTTTTACTGTTTTTGTTTTTTTTACGTTTTTGGGTTTTTGAAGTCGGTTTTCCCTAAGCTGTTTAAAACTTTAAAAGATGACAATAGCTCACACCACTGTACACTGTTACGCCAAATTTTAAAGCAAACTTTTCTCCAGGCATGTAATAAGTCTTAATAGTGGGTGAGTCTAATCAAATGGCCCGACCTGGACCCAGGACCTCACGCTCAGCAGTCAGCTTGAAATGCATAAAATTGGGTTCATTTATGCATTTCAAGCTACATAACGACACCCGCAGTTGTACTTCATAAGTTTAAAGAGACACTTCATAAGAGCCCGTTCACACGTTACACGAGAGTAGTCTATAACTTTTTGCAGATCAACGCTTTCGGAAGCCGTGTAAAAACCGCAGCTGCCAACGCGAAAATAACTCATGTGTTCAAAGACAAGAAAATGTAATAAAAATATTCAGTGGAGTTGAAAACAAAAATATGGGACGGAAAATGAGAACAGAGGGCGAAATCGCATCAGTTACTCTCACGCAACCTTACTGAATATTTTTTGAGTTTATTGAATAAATATACATAATTTCGCTTTGATGTTTCAAAAGTGCTTTACACCGGCGACATGGCTGTTCTAATACCTTACGCCTACTGACAACTCGGAAATAAATACTTGTACGTGTCAATGTTAGACATTACCTTTGTAGACATATCTTATTAATGAAAGGAACATGTTTTGGTTGGTGAGGTGGCACGAATTATTAAGTTAAACCAGTTCAATAAATATTTTATCCTATTTTTTTTCTTTTTCAAGGAAGGAATAAACGACCTAGCCAGAAAGAACAAACATTGATGTCTATACTCACTAAAGCTGTATTAATGTTCGTCAGTTTTAAATCTTTAATAATTTATTTGAATTCAGAATGTACATACTTTGTCTATGCTTGATTTACAAAGCGTTGATAAGTTCCGCTTTTATCCATAACTATGAGTTCAAATACTGGTTTAGTCACCTGTTAATATACTAAAATCTATAAGTATTATTATCTGGAACTATTTATCTCGGGGGAGGTGTAGTTTTTTTTCTACAATAATATGAGCCGCCATCTCTGGAATTACTTCAATCTAGTCTTTAATAGTCAAAGTGTTTTCTTGAACTTTCCACTGAAAAATAAGAGACCCGTACTTGTATTTATTTCATATTAGAACATCACGCATTGTAATCCCCGAGGGGTTTGGCAGAGGTCTACCTTACAAGTACACCCATATTTCAACAATTTACTATGTTTAAGTTCCATGTAATAAGGGGTGAAGCTATTTTATTTTTTATTTTATTTTATTTATTAGGTCTACCAACAATTATTTACACTAATTCACAAGCAGAAATAAGACACAGTGCAACAATTACTTTTATGTAAACACCACATGGACAAAAAGAAAACAATAATAAGTAAATTCTTAAGCTATACATTGTACAAGGTAAACTCAGTAAAAATATTAAAACATCAATTCTACACAGCCCAAAAGCTATAACAATAAATCTGATAAACAGTCCAGAAATTTAAATTTTTGGTTATTAAGAGAATCAAAATGAAAATCAACCATATCACTGCAACTATTCAAAACCTTACAGAACCTAGCACACGGAGCGTTAGATCCCAACACCGTTCTTCTCATTGGAGGATTGGAGGATTCTATTGCCATCAACCAGTCATAAATTCAGACTCCAAGACTGCTACTGAGAAATTCCTGATGGGAAGACTCAATAACACTTTGCCCGACCCGGGAATCCCCAGGACCTCATGATCAGCAATCGCGCTAGCGACCACTCGACCTACGAGGCCGTCAAGGTGGTTAGCTCACCGTCCTATGACGATGACAGGCCTCAAAGAGATGTCAGCAACATTACAGGGGCCCACAAGGGCTGACGCTTGTCGGGGCTGTGGGTTGTTCGAAAGAGATACCGCGGCCTCGGACACAAAGGGCTAAGAAGGAACATGGGTGGTTTTTAGTCAGTCAGTAGAAGTCTGACACTCCCTACCGCTACGCCTAGAGCGGGAGGAGTCATTCACCCTAAAAAAAAAGCAGTAAAGGTGGTACCAATTTATTAATAAATTTAAAATAATTCTGGCCAGTCTGCGTTAATTTAGTATTCACAATATTATAGTGAGCATATTTCAGGTGACATGAAGTTTATTTTTAATTAAGCGCTTTTGAATTTGAAATGAATGCAGAATTCCACGCAGGGATGAAAATGCATACTAATATAAAACTTTTTGTTCAGTATGTTGGCTATAGTTTAAATAATCAACATTTTATTATCATAGTTTATGACTGTTATTCAGGTTAGTTTCGTTACGATTTGGCTAAATAATAACAGCCGTTCGGATTGATCTTCAGGTTAAACCGCGCTTGCCTAGGTTAGTCTGTGGATAGGTTAGGTACCACGTTTTACATGCCGAGTATCAAACATTTCTCGGAAATCACGATAAGCCATTGGCCACGGCTGATATTTGTAGAGATTTGGTACATTGACACACTTTGACGGACGCCTAAGCCTGTCTAAACTTTTCTTGTTTAAATCATTTCACCTTATTTTTAATTTTTTTTGGCGGGTGGAAAATCATCGAATAACCCCTCCCGCTCTTAGGCAGAGCAAAAGGGAGTGTCAGACTTCTACTGACTAAAAACCACCCATGTTCCTTCTTAGCCTTTCATGTCGAGGCCGCGGTATCTCTTGCAAACAACCCGCAGCCCCGACAGGCGTCGGCCCTTGCTGGCCCCTTCCTTGTTGCTGACATCTCTCTGAGGCGCGCGTGGAACACGAACGCGCCGTCGACACGGCCTCTCTTCGTCATAATAGAATAGAATAGAATAGAATATATTTATTTTCAGGTAACAAAGACCCATAGATAAATACCTTAACCTAAATATACATACTAATAATACAGTTTGTGTTAGTAAATATAAACTTAAAACTATATTAGTATCACTTCACTTGTGCACTATGTCACTGAGCGTTCATGTGGCACTTGCCCGCGGAAGCGACGGAACACCACCCCCTGCGGCCAAAAGTCCTCTTCCATGACGAGGTGCAGATAACATGTCGGTACTCGCACCACAAACGCCTTAAAGTTGACGTTGCGGCGCGACTTGAGCAACTGTACTCTCGCCACGTACTTGGTCTTCTGGCGCACGTACTCCACGATGTCCTCCGCCGTAGTGGTGTAGTGTAGGCGGGAGATATACACCGGAGTGTTCGGCTTCGCGGCACGAATAGGCACGTTGGGCTCCAATGGAGCCGTGCCGCAGCGGTTCTTGATGGTACGCTGTCGGCGCTTCCTCCTCAACACCGTCACAAATCCATCATCAGCCTGGATCGGTGCCTTTTCAGGCTCGGGCTTCCCAGAAGGAGCAGTTTTGCCCGTGACTATGCTTGCGAAATCTTCAGGCAAATTCCGAGAATTTGCAGACGCTGCAGAAACTAGCAGCGGGTCGAGCGGTCGAGCGGCAGCGGCGAGGCGAGGAGCCGGCGGGACGGGAGCGGGGCAGCGGGGCGCACATGATGTGCACACAGCAGACTCAGCATTCTCCGGTGACGGACGGGAATACGGACGGACGGCAAGCTAGCCCATTACTCACCATCCACAGGCCCGCGTCTACGGTGGCCGGAAGCACTCACGTAGCTCCCGACGCCCGGAGCGTCTGACGGACGCCTAAGCCTGTCTAAACTTTTCTTGTTCAAATCATTTCACTTTTATTGTTTAATTCATTTTTATTTACCACGCACCAGAGTTAATTCCTTGACCATGACCACAAAGGTCAAGGTCTCTACAGTACCGACGTTACTTGGTTCCTGTTTCCCCTTTGACATAATGTTCTCGTTTTTGTTTTGGAATTATGGTTTGACAGCTGTCAAACGTGTTGCCTATCTGTGCAACACTGTGTTTCTGTCAGTGTACGCTTAGCTAAGATCTTGTTATGTAGCGTTTATAGATCTCGTAGTTTGTCGGAAAGAGGTCAATGTTATCTATCGGTAGGTGGTTTACTCATTAGCCTCTTTTTCGTTGGATCGGCTTCCAGTCCAACCGAATGCAGCTAAATACCAGTATATTTAACGGAGCAAATTATGCCTATCTGACCTCCACAATCCAATTGATGGATAATATACCTTAAAAGTAAGTACAATATAGTATAGTATCATACATTTAAACAAAAATGAACTGTTAATGCACACAGGAATATCCTCTTTTGCAAATATGACAAAAAGAAAACCCAATTCTAGGTTAAGCACGCTATTGTTCATATACTTTTCGAATTTGAATGTATATTTATTTTGTATGCAGTGATAGTAGATTATTAACCAAGGGCTGTATGACATCAATTGCATACGAGGTTTTTGGCGCCTGAGCGAAGCGAAGGCGCTAATTAACCCGAGTATGCAATTGATGCTTACGCCCGAGATAAATACTCTGCTTTACATATCGATTGTGAGGTAAGTAAACAACAAGACAGCAGGTTTCAATGAACATTTATTAAGAAGAAAAAAATGTGTATTTAATTAAAATTAATAGTAAAATTATTACAATTTGTAAGAGATATGGTCACGTTCTTTTTAGGTATATTTATAGTTTGAATATGAGTTTGTGATGATAAGACTTGAGTTTGAGTGACTTGAGGTTCTTGCATCGTAAATGGCGGCAGTTGACTGGTACTATTTTCTTCATTAAAAAATGGCTCAGATGATGTGCTTTAATCTTTATAAAATAAATTGTCTAGATTCCGATTCGAGTAATTAATCGATACCGAGAAAAAAAAAATTAACTTTTTAAAAATATTCTTCGTGCAGTATGAGTATGACAGTTCTTTTTTCAAATTCCAAAACCTATGCTGTAATGATAGTCATACACCCCGGCATTCAGGGGTGTAAGGGTGTACTTACAGAGCAAGAGATATGTAAATAATTATAAATACATTTATTTAGAGAAAAAAAAACAGTCAATAACTTTTACATTTACAAACCACTAGCTAATTTATTTACATACCTAATTGCACACACAGCCTCTATAGCTGTGTGTGCAATTCCCTCGGTTTCCACACATAGGTTGGTTGGACAGGTATCACGTCAGGGTAGAAACCCGCCGGCGACAGATGTTGGTCTGGCATTATTCTAGAGCAATTTTATCGCACAAAATTCCTGCAGTCTACCAAAGGCTTTGTTTCCCTGGTACCTGCCTGTGCTTGTTTTATGAGATTCGCTATTCTGAAGTTATTAAAGCTGCATGTTCTATTGTTTTTTATATTGTTTTAATTGAGATTTTGACAAAGGATATCTATATTATATAAAACAAAGACGGGTTTGTTACAACACTTATAACTCGAGATCTGCTGAACCAATTTTCATGGTTATTGATTCGTTGGATTTGTCTCCGCCCCGAATAGCATAATACATCTTAAAAACAATGAAAACTCGATATGTGTAATGAATACTTAATCATTTCAATAAATGCTGATTTGTTTATTATATGTCAAGCATTTGTTGTCCAATCCTGTCAAATACTGTAACAACTATTCATGTGTGCGTTCAGAAATTTATTTTTTATAAAATGTCTCGAAAGTTCAGGTACTGTTATATTTGTTTGTTTTAGACATTAATTTGTGTAAATTATTTATTAATTATTTAATTTTTTATTTCCGAAAATAATACCTAAGATTTATTCTACAGGTTAACAAAAGTGTAAATGTCTTTTTATAGGTTGTCTATGATTTTTCTTGATAAGCTATTCATACGTAGTGGTTATATACTCTTTGAGCTATTGTCTATGCCTCGAAAGTTACGCAACTGACAGAATAACAAAACACAACTTAGTACGTAGGATAGTAGACTAGGTAGAGTAGTAGGTAGGGTGGTAGGTAGGTAGGGTAGTAGGTAGGTAGGTAGGGTAGTAGGTACGTAGGGTAGTAGGTACGTAGGTAGGGTAGTAGATAGGTAGGGTAGTAGGTTGGTAGGTAGGGTAGTAGGTAGGTAGGTAGGGTAGTAAGTAGGTAGGTAGGGTAGTAGGTAGTAGGTAGGTAGGATAGGAGGTAGTAGGTAGGTAGGATAGGAGGTAGTAGATAGGTAAGTAGTAGGTATGTAGCAGGTAGGTAGACAGGTATTATGTAGGAAAAAGGGCATAGCAACGCATGCGGGTACAGCTAGTTTTATATAAATGCCATACGGGTGGAGTTCAACTATAAGACAAAGTTCCATCCAATATTAGATTACTATGCGTAAAATTATACTTTAGCTTACTTTACGTTTATAGCGTACAACTAAAAAATACATATGTGCGAGAATAGTTCAACGCATTTGGGAGCAGCCTAACATAAATAGGTATATTGAGAAGAGGCTGCAACGATCAGAACGCTCATTAGAAGAAAGGTAGAAACGTAACGTTCTATTATGGTTTCTTTTTCTTTATCCCGATTTTTTTTTTAATATAAGCACTTTTCAAACGAGCATAAACTCGCGCCTTATTCCCATGGTAGCCATAAACACAGAACACCACCTGTTACGATCTTTACATACTCACACACGCAACCATTGACATTACCACCTTACCAAATTAATCAACAACAAACATTTTACTTCATTTAATATTTTTAAGATGACGCAGCCATTTTGAAATAGGTTAGCTAACAATAAATTCAATATCGTCATTGTTCAATAAATAAATAAAGTGAGTTTGACCCCTTCTTTAGCGGTGTAGGTATTTGTTATCATAATAATCCCCGCTGGCCCATATTCGTCATGTGTCGGGGGACTCTTTCGGACCCCCGACTCCCCAAGATACTCCCACTTCCAAAGTATTTGTTTCGTTTCTCAGTCGTCATTTGTTTTGTGACAGGATTTCGATGTCGCAAATCCGTGAAGATAATTGAAACGGAATATTACGTTTTTCACAGAATCGGACTTTTTACGTCAAATTCAGGCCACTGTAATCTTGTCAACGTTTGTATTTTTCTGTTAATAACATGGGAATATAATCTCAACAACGTCTAAAGATCGAGAACATTCGAGATATATAGGTCATGGCTAGATAATAAGAGACGTTCGTCTCAATCAAGTTAAGTCGCGCTTGACTAGGTTTGTCTGTGGATGCGTGACCACTCATTATATTTCGAGTTTACAGTTGGAACAGGTAGTCGGTGGCCTGAAAGTTTGGCTACCAGTCTTACCAAGGTATATCGTGTAAATAAATAAAAACCTTTTATTTTGCACTTCAAAGAATCCACATGTTAGTACAGTAAAACTTATGAAACTAGTGTAAGTAGTCAAAACAAAAAGGGCTATTTACTAATGTGGGTTAACCCAGTGCTGGAGGTACCGCATGTCCAGCCTATCCGCAATAACAGCCAGGATGCTGTTGGTGCTGGCGCGCAACCTGCCAAGCGCAGCGGCGCATCGTTTGCGGAGCACGGCGTGAAGCCCGTCAACAAGATATTTTAAACAGGTGACCAGTTTCATGGGTGTCCCATTCAAAAATATAACCCAGTACTAACAGGGTTGTGGAGGCCAGATAGTTAGTCGCTCCATGCAAAATATTGATATTCAGCTGCATCCGGTTAGACTGGAATCCGATTCCAACATAGTTTGGAAAAAACTTGGCAGATGGTGATTTGCGATATATGAAAGAATTATGTACGAAACTGCGAGAAAAGACCGTGTTCTCTTTGATTAGACATTTCTACAGTAATAAACAACCCCTACTTACATTCGCATTCATGAATACAATTACCGTAAAGAGTATTTCTCACAGTCTAAATAAAGAAACAACGTCTAGTTTACACTTAATGTAATATGCATTGCTTGACAACAAGCACCGTGAGAGGCTGCTAATCTAATCCTCGGCTTAGCTCGAGAATAATGAAACACACCCGCACTCACAGACACTGAAATAAATTTCCCTCCTGAAGACTGTTACGGGTAAAATTTAATAAAGCAAATACGAACAGCGTTACGAACTGGGATGCTTAAGCATATTTTAAGAGATTTATAAGCGGCGGAACAAAGCGCGTTATTTACAATTAATTTAGAATTATGTAGGTAATGAAAAGTGTTCGTCTGACGGCTGTATATCGTTATCTGCGCCTATTACAAAAGGTAACATCGACGTGAAATTGTAAACTAATATTTTCTAATGTGCTTTTGATGTAGGTTATTCGATTACACATATTATTTCTCTCAGAACATCGTATTGTGGTTCGAAGCAGTTTTCCTTGTTGAGCTTTTACGTTATTACATATTTATGGTTTCTACCTTGGACGGCATTACTGTACTGTTTCAATAAAATGTTTTCTGCTTGCCGATGAGGTCAATGGTGGCTGCAGACAGACTTCACAGCACCGGATGGAGAAGTCACGACTACTGTTTGCAATACTTAGAAAGCAAATAACTACGAGGATACTACAACGATTCCAGTTGAAGACTTTGTTCGTAGCGACACTAATGTTTTGTTAGTTCGTCCAAGGGTTTCAAGTTTAGAACATTGGTTGTCTTTGGTTTTAGTTATTACAGACTTGAATATTTCTAAATTCTTAGTTTAACTTTAAAACCCCTAAAACATAGTGGTTTTCAAGTTATCGTCGTCCATATAGCAGCATTCTAATCTATTTTATGAACTTCTGCAATAAGATATATTAGAAACCCAATGTTTTTTTTTACTATTAAATAAATCAATTTTGGAACTCAGCCACATTGATGGCGTTGGTAGTGGCTTCAGACCGGTCCCTTAAAGTGTGGGGGGGGGGGAAAGTTGCACATAGATCAGCTCAGGAGGTGGGCCATGGTTTGTAAAGAGACTCCGCAGTCGCACTCAGATTTATTTGAATACCAATATCAACAGTATGTGAACGTCAACAACAACTGCGGAAATTGGAAAACGCCTTAAAGGAAAATCGTTCTAAAATATCAAACTCCTTTGAAACAGCATCGAAACACCAAATAGACGTGTTAATCCCAAATGAATATTATCACATATTATCAGAGTTTCGAATTGGATTCGTTCGCTTCAACTCTATTATAAGTTGGGGACACGGACGTCAGGCGGCGCAGCGCGGCGCCCGGAGCGGCGGGCGCAACGGTTCCTTTCAAAATGCGAATGTCGCCGACACATTCCGAAATACTCCGAATCATACTCCCATATTTATACTGACGATTCAAGTCCATTTTTGAACTTCGTCGAATCGAGACGATGGTGATGCCAGGCTGTGCTTTAAAATGCGAGTGCGTTGACCTTATTGCAGTCACCTACTTTTCATACCTTTACGTAATATTTCATACCAATAAGAAGACGAAAAGATCTCTTCTATAGCGAAGATTTCCACGAACCAACTAACCTATTTTACAAAGTACTTTGAAGCATCGCAACTTAACAGAAAACATAGGTCTGTTAAAATATCATACTAATTTCCCTTACTGTCAGCGGCGAAAGGTAGCACAAGTTGTTACTCGCTGCAAATTAAATTAATTTCCAGGTAATTCATGAACAATGCAAATTAAATTAATTTCCAGGCAATTCTCGAAGAACGCGAATGACATTTTTTTTTTGTAATTTTTTTACCTAATGGCAGACTCTCAGTATAATAATTAGTTTCAGGAATAGGAGAAAAAATCAAATTACAAAATAAAAGTACCTACATGCCACATAATAATTATGTACTTTTATTTTCTATTTTGATTTTTTTACTGAATATAAGATACTACGTAGATACATTACATTAAAACAAAAAAAAATATTCACAAAAAAAACTAAAACGGACACTACAACAAAAAAGTTTACTTACTTTAAAATGTCGGTGAATTTGTTTTATTGACATTTTTGCTACCACTTTCGTAATTCGATAATACAATACAATACACGTTTTGTTGCTTGGTCTTACCCTTATTATGGTTGGTCTGTGGATGGGTGGCCACGCATTATATACTGAGCTTCCTCCGTGCCTCGGAAAGTAACTTAAGCCGCTGGTCCCGGCTATCATTTGTAGATCTTAAGACTGGTCTTACCAAGATGTACCTACCATATTATCCATTGCTTATTTTATTATGGAGGTCAGGTAGGCAGTTTATCCATGTCAAATACTGGTTTACAGTTGCATCCGGTCAGGCTGGAAGCCGACTCAAACGCAGTTGAGAACCAGCCTAAGAATAGAGAAAGATAAATAGCCACAAACCACAACGAAAATAAAAGAGAAATTGTGAAATCAGAGCTTTTTTTATATTACAAAAAACTGATAAACCTCATCTTACTCGTATTTCTGCCTAATTCCTTATCAGAAAACTTTAAACAAAAGCAGTGGCACGTAAAACTCCCATACTTTTAGGTCCATGAATAGTCTCAAAGTCACTCAACGAGCTATAGAAAGAGCAATGCTCGGAGTTTCCCTACGTGACATGATCCGGAATGACAAAGTCAGAGGTAGAACCAAAGTTTGTCGGAATTAGTAAGTTGTCGCGGCTGGGGCAGTCCTTTTAGATACGAAAAATGAAACCTCTGTGGAAACTCCTTGAATTGCGATCAGGAATTGTTAGACGTGTAGAAACAATAATGCTATGGGAACTCGATTATGAGTATAATTATGTTTTTTTCTTTCTTTAAAATTAATGGCTTCCATTCTTCATACAGTCCACTTTCTTATAACTGACTGAGTATAAAGTGAAGAAAGACAACTTCTAAACCAAAATGTGGTTTATTCTGGAAACCGATATTATCAAAGGGTTTGTCTAAGTTTAATGTATAATAATATTTTCCTGTTGAAAGTCTACATGCCAAAAGTATGATACAAATGAATATTTGTGTCTGTGTGTGATGTGTGTGTGTGTTCTCTGTGTGTGTTCTCTGTGTGTGTGCAACCTTTATTATCTGATCTTTTTTATCAAATCACTTTAACCGGATTACGAGAAAGGGTAAAAAGATCAATCACGAAACTCATCTGGTAGGTCGTCAAACTGAATAAAAGAACAAAAAAAAATCACAAAATTTAACGTGGTCGGTTATGTTCTTTTGTCGTTTACATAAGTTCCAACCCTCCCGTTTAATTATTGCGCCGCGCTCCACTCCCGGAAGGGGCATACGTTAATTGCGGTTCTAACACGAAAACATTACTTAAACCTTTGAAACCCGACCGCCTGGTTCTATTTCATTGTTCACTACTACATTTGGTAGGTTTGAACCAACAATAAGGGTAACAATGTGTGTACATATCTTTGTGACAGGCACACAGGTCTTTACGGCACAAGTGGAATAAACGCCGAACTGGGGCATAAATAAATAAACGCCTGTGACTTAGCTTTCCTTGCTTCAGGATTTACTCCGGCTAGAATGGCAAGGGTATCATTAGGTACATTTACAAACAGCTAGCATTCTGTAGGCAAACATTCGTCTGTAAGCATAAAATGCTACTAAATTCGCTTCGTCTTTCTCATTGCCGTAGCTTATTTCGCAAGAAAAGGGCATTGGATAAGGCCTGTCAGACTCACGTGTTTAGCAGACATGATTGAGTTAAGGCGAAGTGTGACTTTGGCAGCCTCACTCACGCAAACATGAATATTCCCGGAATCTAAAATGACACGACTTTGTTACCGATTGTTGGCAATCAGTTAAGGGCAGGCCGCTTTTCGGTATGAATAACGTTTTATGTATTTTTCATGAAGCGTTCGTTCTTTATTATTATGAAGGTCATAACAATAGAAGTTTCTCGGCTAGCTCCGGAGTAGTTCCCTTTATTTACTGTACACACACGTTTATATAAACTTATGAGAGACCATTCTAGAAGCAAGAAGTTCTTGTGGAGATAGGGCTGTGAAAGCGCCACGTGTCGGTGCAGATGTATGCGAAAGTAAACTTTATTGGCGTACATATAAAAATCATTAATTTCAATAAAATAATAGTCCTTGAACGAGTAATCCATCTCCATCCAACTACAAATAATCGAAACTACAATGGAGTAATAACAATATTTATACTAGTCTAGTCTTCAAATATGTCGTAACGTATTTTATATTTTCTTCTATAGCTAATAGCGATGAAACCCAAAAGAGATAACATTATGAAGATAGCTTTCTTTATATAAAAGGTGTTCATTTTACTGGACTCAATTTATTTCGATATGAATCCCGTTTTACATCATGTAATTTCGCTAGATTACTTGACAGCGAATAGGCTTTAAAATTTTATTATGTATCTTGAACGTTCAAAATAATAAAGAGCTTATGACAGGTAATAAAAAATCATGCAACAATATTTTTTTCCAATTTATGTTAACAACTTGTTTTATAACTCAATATCTGAAGGCTTAGCGATAACAGATTTACACATCAATTATAACTTTTCCAGCCATTCGTTCGTTCGGTATGTTTCGACTTCGGAAAGGATTTTCTTTGTCATTTAATAACTCGTGTTGTGCGACCTAGAATCCTTCCGAACTTTTAAGATTTGTTAGCATTAATTTTAGACTCTTGTAACAAAATCGCGTTTTATTTACATCAAAGGACGGATATTAAAATATCTTTAGTAAGCCATCCAAAAATAGACTACTTCAAAACTTTTTCCATTAACGAGGGAACCGTTCGGTACTGCGGTAAATAAATAAATCAAGTGACAGCACATAACAATTTGGCTGTCAAATGTTCAGCGTCAGATATAGACGGGTTCGTAAATCATCGTTGAAAAATTTGCCAGTTACTGGTGAATGGGAGACTTGTGCGGATTATGCACGCGCCATTAGCTCAGTTCGCGCCTTTGTGTGGCGCGTGGCGCTTCGTGAGCGAGTGAGACTCGGACTCATTGTGATTCGAAAAGGCCTGCACCCTAGACAGACTTAATTACACGCGTCTGCATTTCCAGCTTCAATCGAGTGTAGTGCCCGACCAATTACATTGTTTGCTATATGCGGAGAGAATTTAAATTTAGAATATCAGACGCGTCTCGTGTTTGTAGATTGGAGAAAATTAAATACATGCTGTATACATATCATTTTGTTATAGGTTTGTTTTGTTTTTAATTATAGGGCAATGAACTTGTTTTGTTTTCGGAATATCTTTGTGTACCTTATCAAACACATTCAGCGCACCATTTGATCCTGTTTAAGTACCACTTAGGTGGAAATTAGATTTCATTGACATCTACACCGAAATTCTGAGCACAAAATAAGTGTTTGTAAAACCCTTTGGAATTCTACGCCCTCTGAGTCGAGCTTAGTAAGATGCTTTCGGGATGCACTTGAGTGTCGTTTAGACAACGTTTTCACGGATCGCTAAAAAGAAGATAGAGTCTTTAGTGTTTTTATCCACGATTTTCCTTCAGAATCTCAACAACTTGTGATCTCAACTGGAATGAAAGTTGATACGGGATAAATGTCAATTTGTAAGGAATCGTCACCTTATTCATAATAAACCACAGCCAGCATTTCTCAGAACATCATAATCATCACCTTCCTATTCAATTCTATTTGAGGTGGGCGCAACACGTTTTCTTCTTCAATTCGTTTTTCTTCTTTTGTAGGTACAATTATGTTTCTTTCTGGTCAAGACATACTCGTAGTAGGACTATTTGAGGGCTAGCGGCCATTTTCGACCGCTGCTGGTTTGTTAGACATATTCAACTCTGTAACACCATAGGTATCACAGGCACGTACCACCAGAGACAAGGCAGACATACTTCATGTTCACTGCAATGTAATTACACTGAAACTCACACACGCAGTTTCGCGGCAAAAGTATACACAGTATCCATCTAAATATTTCAGTATTCGCGTGTCATCATCTGCCTACCCTTTTCCAAACTCTGATGGGGTCAACTACCAGTTTAACCGGACGCACCTGAATACCAATATTTTACATAGAGCGATTGCCTATCTGACCTAAACCAGTTAGATACGTTTAGGTTGTCAGACTTTCGAGCCACTGACTACCTAGCTGTAACAACTGTCAAACATCTTTAAATGACAGTCAGGAACAACAGCCTAACGAGGATCCTGACGCACGGAGTAAACTTGGTATGTAATGGTTGGTCCCCATTCACGGACATACCTAGGCAACAACGACTTATTATTACTTATTATTTTAAACCTTTTTGTGTATTAGTTTATGTTTTCGAGCGTATGGCATCCGTGGGCAGCAGCTGAAAATCAGCGTCTGATGGTACACACACTGTGTTACCATCTGGCATTATGCTGAGCCGTCACTTGGCCATACCAAAAGGGCTGAGGCCCTTTCCGGCCACTGTAGACGCGGGCTTGTGGACGGTGAGTAATGGGCTAGCTCGCCGTCCGTCCGTCTTATGACGAAGGCAGGGCGTGTCGACGGCGCGTTCGAGTTCCACGCGCGCCTCAAAGAGATGTCAGCAACATGGAAGGAGGCCGCAAGGGCCGACGCCCGTCGGGGCTGCGGGTAGTTAGCAAGAGATATCGCGGCCACGACATAAAGGGCTAAGAAGATACATGGGTGGTTTTTATTCAGTAGAAGTGAGACACTCCCTTTCGCTCTGCCCAAGAGCGGGAGGGGTTATTAATGATTTCCCCCCCCCCCCCCAAAAGTCTATTTTGGTATTATCGGCTTGTTTCTTTTGTAAAAAATAAGGTGTTTTTGTGAATAATGCCAAATAAGCATAATTTTCTTTCTCTTCGAGTGCCTGTTATTATTAAGTAGTCACGAGTTCCGTAGTATTCGTGTGTCCATAAACCAATATCAGTCTAAAAGCAAAAGTCAAAGAGAAGTCGATGCAAACGTTTACGGAGGAACTCACTTCCACACTGAATTGATAATTATAGTGGCACACTGAACTGTGCTTTATGCATCTAGGTTTAAGAACTATGTTCCTGAATAGCTCGTTCTGTGATGCCAGTTTGATGTACTAAGTAATTGTGCTCGACTTAAAGGTTGTAGTGTTAATATGATTAATATTGATAAGGCTTTTACTGATAATTAATTTTAATTTTCCAGGTTGTCGTTGTCGGTGTCTGTTGTGTGGTTGTAGTTTGGAATATTTCGATGGGATGGTTATCTTTGAAATAAATAAACTACAGATTAAAATCGAAATGATTGAAGTTAAGGGTTTTTATCATATACTAGCTGTCCTAGTTGATGCCTGCGGTTTCGCCCGCGTGGATGTCGGTTTAGCGCGACAAATTGTATACTAAAACTTTCCTCGAGGATCACTCTATCCATTGGCCAAAACAGCATGAAAATCGGCGCAATAGTTTTTGAGTTTATCACGAACAGACAGACAGACGCGGCGGAGGACTTTGTTTTATAATATGTAGTGATTTAAATTGGAAATTCAAACTTAGAATATAAATAGTTCTAAAACCACTAAAACAATAAACCGGATTACTAAAATCCCCACAAAATTGTTTTACACCTTATGACAGCTACCTCTTTCCAGCAAATAAAGCGATTTTCTTTTGTTTTCTTTTAAAAAAAGAGTAAAAGGCTTTCCAGAGGTTTCTTCGAGTTGTTCAGAGTATAAAGAAAGTTAGTCAGTTGGAAGTTTAAAGAGTCAACTGGGAGCTGGTTGTTTTGGTACTTGGTACGCGACCGGCAATCAGTTGCGATTCGTGGACTATCACGATTTCAGATCGTTAAACCAGATTCTTTGATGTGTGGTAAGATTTTGTGGAAAGTAAACTTTCGTTTCCACTTTTTCCGCAAATGGGTGTTTAAATATCTGAAGAAGCGTTATTGTATTCATTATTTTGAATAACTTTAACAACGGGACCAACTTTGAAATTATAACATACCATAACATCACGCCTGTAATCCCCAAAGGGTTAGGCAGAGGAGTAAATAGTACACCCACAGTTTGCCAGTTATGTTTAAGTTCGACGAATTGGGGGCGAACCGGGCACAAATCCAGTCTTTGTAGCTGCTTCTGACATATTCCTGATGGAAAAACTCGATAGCACTTTGCCCGACCTGGGAATCAAACCCAGCACCTCATAGCAGTCGCGTTTGCGATCACTAGACCAACGAGGTAGTCATCAATTTTTAAATTGCGGAAAAAATATCTAACCCTAATATTACGAGTCAATTAACAAAATATGCCCATGGCCAGCCGTGGACGTGTTTATGTTGAAATGATAAACAAAATGTGGGGTTGCCATTGACTTATATATTACTGCGTAAGAACTGGGCGGACGGCATGTTAAAATGACGCCTCGAACGTGGTCCCAAAACAGTCTTTCCTAAGCCGAAGTGAACTAGTCCACGATCGGCTCTCTTCGGGTGCGGTCGTAAATTTTATTAAAAGCTTTATTTATGTTCTTTATACCTCGAAAATACCACGCCGCTTATACAAGGTTACGTTAACGAGCAGACTACACCGATTCTCTGTATGGCGAACGCATCGAGCAAATGTTCGGACGACCGTATCTTCAGTTTTTGTATCAATGGGGGTTTCAGTTTTTTTTTCAAGGTTATTCTAACGACTTTTCAGGTTTTAAGTTATGTCAAGTACATATTGAATCTGTTGTTTCTGTGATCTGTGTCTTTTATGCTATAGGTTGATAGCCTGCTAGAAAGGTCAAAGAACTCCCCAAGATTATTGCTGCTCTTGCGATATCGATTACTTGCAGAGACATCAAGTATTCGACATCCCTAAATATAAGCATGAGACTCAACACCTTACCGCTTTAAACTCCAACATCTTATATGCAGCTAAGACTGGTTCAGTCACATCAAATATTGATGGCCGCACCCGCTCTATGCATCCACTAAATAACTTATACAACCTCTTTACAAACATACTCTTGCTGAATGCAATCAGAAAATTAACATGACGCCTGTAATACCTGAAGAGTTAGCCAGAGGTGTCATCATCATCATAATTTCAGCCATAAGATGTCCACTGCTGGACATAGGCCTCCCCCAGAAGGGGGGGTTTGCCATAATCGCCACGCTTGGCAGGCGGGTTGGCGATCGCAGTATGGTTGTTACGAAGGCACAGAGAACGCTGATGCCCATTCTCTGGTAAGTCCCTTAGTCGCCTCTTACGACACCCACGGGAAGATATGGGATGATGCTATTCTTTACGTCCGACACCATACGGAACCAGAGGCAGAGGTGTGCCTCATAGTGAACCCCATTTTGTTAATTATGTGTAAGTCCCATAAAATAGGGGACGAGCCTATTGCTACTATCAATCGCCCACAAATTCAGACTCCGGTTGGATGACCGAGAAATTTCTGACAGTAAAATCTAATAACAGTTTGTCCGGCCTGGCAATCGAACCCAGTACCTCGTGCTGTACTCAGCATGAACCGCGCTTGCAACCATTTAGGCAGTACACACGGCGACACATCAGCTACAAATATCCAGTATAACCTGACCTCGCTTTGTATAACCTGCCAGTAAAATAATACATCAGCTTTATTTGGTTATTACTGATTGATTGGTCTTCGTGCGTACATGCAATTACACACATCAAAAGTGTCTAGGGATCAAGCATTTTTATGCGGATTTCTTGAGATTGAGATGTGGCTTTGTAATAAATTTATGATTTTATAAATTTATATGGATCCTTTTTGGTGCATTTCATAATTTGAATCAGGAACTGTGAATCAAATTCGAGTAAAAGATGAAAATCAGCTGTCAATATTTTCCCTATAAAAACATACAACGCATTGAAGACATTATTAGTGCTACTGTTTCCCCCCTACTACTGATTAAAACCAACGTTATTATGGAGCGGCGACGTCATTTAAGCAGGGAAGAAATGCTCAGAGCCGTGGGAATGATAGAAGCTGGTTCCCGGCAACATACTGTGGCTTTAGCTCTGAATACAAGTCAGAGTGTTATCAGTCGACTTTGGACACGTTACCGAAGCACTGGTACCGTGGCTGAGCGCCATGGAGGACGGTATCGCTGCACCACACGGAGACAAGACCGATACATTCAAATCTTAACTCGAAGAGCTCCAACAATAACCGCCATGATGTTAGCCGTGAGGCTTCATCACTCTTCAGGGAACTTAATTAGCGACCAAACAGTCAGAAACCGCTTGCATGAAGTGAACCTTCATTCCCGAAGACCGCTACGGGTACCACCTATAGCAATGCACAATCGTAGGATTCGATATCAATGGGCTCTTGAACACAGAAATTGGGCAGAAGAACAATGGCGTTTCGTGTGCTTTTCTGATGAGTCTCGTTTTGGTATGAGACCGGATACAAGACGTATACGACACTGGAGAACCCCTGGACGCCAACAGCGATTAAAATCCTGCCAGGAAGTCCATCCTTATAGTGGTGGAACCATCATGGTATGGGCGGGTATTTGGATCGTCGGAAGAACTGAGTTGATTTGGATCAGAGGCAACCTCAACGCTCAAATTTATGCTGAGACGATTGTATCAGACGTCATCGTTCCTCTACAAGTGCAAATCGGTCCCTTATTTCAGTTAATGCATGATAATGCACGACCGCACACCGCAAGAGTTATAAGACAGCTCGCCGCAGCTAACATCAATGTCCTGCCCTGGCCTGCTCAGTCGCCAGACTTGAACCCGATTGAGCATGCATGGGATATGCTACAGAGAAGAGCTCTGCCGAATATGGAGGGTATCCAGTCGCAAGAAGACCTTTTTTTGTTGTTGCAACGAACATGGGCGGCCATTCCACAGCGTGATTTGGATGAACTCATTTTGAGTATGCCAAACCGATGTTCTTGTGTTGTTAGTGTTCGCAGTAGAAACACGGATTATTAATTGTTTAAGTTACCTAATAAAATTTTAAAGAAAACTGTTATTTCAGTCTTTTTTTCGAACTTTAATGTTAGTGGTTCAAATGTCAAAAATCCCTTTATTAGGAAAATGGCAAATTTCTTTATTAATGCAAAGGTGACTTGGCTTATCGTTACTGTGACAAACGAAAACACTTTATTTGATGAATCCTTAAAGAAACTTTTAATTAATATCAATCAGGAGAAAAGTTATTGCAAAAATATATGTTGATCCCTAGACACTTTTGATGTGTGTATTTCATTCAATATCGCAAATGCCACGTCCAGACCGCGTATATTTGAACCAATATTGGTGATACGGAAATGTGTTACAAAATTGAAAAATATTTTAATTGCCAATATAAATGGCGAGTCATTGTTTCGGACTGACATTGGTTTTATTGAATGTACTCCGACTCATACATTTAAACGATTACTTGTGATTTTCAATTATGTGAGAGGGTTCCGTAGGTACGACTCACAAAGAACTTGACGGAAATTAAAATCGAGTTCGCTTTTCTTTGCTTTGTTTTGTTCTGTTAAAGTCGATGTTATTATTGTTTGCGTTTTACAATTTGTTCAGCTATATGTGTTTCTGTAGATTTATGGTTATACTAGGTTTTGTCCGCGACTTCTTCCGCGTGGAATATAGCCTAAAGCTTTCCTCGATAATTGAATTATCCAATACAATAATATTTTTTCAATTCAAAATAGAAGTTCCTGAGATTAGCGCGTTCAACCAACCAAACAAACAAACTCTTCAGCTTTAAAATATTAGTATAAAGTATTTTTTTCTGATTGTCTTTCAGTGTCTATCTTTGGGTGCCATAAAAAGTGACAAATAGTTTCGTATTCAGCGCGATAGGCTGGACATTCATCTGTCCATTTGTCGTTCGCCTATAGCTATCTATGTCCTGTCAAGTGATAATAGGTTATAAGCATTCTTTTAGTATAAATATTCTACTCTTTGAGCATTCCGTAACTTTAGTATAATCAAAATTAAAGCATTTATTGCAAGTAGGCTAGTTACAGGCACTTTTGAATACTCGAAACAAATACAAATTAAAAAGATGCTGCAGTCACAAGGCATAATAACTGTGAATGTACTGTAGTTGCCCATTCCCTAGCGTAGGTCTCTATGAAGAAGATCGGGCAAGAAACTGCAAAGACATTCAAATATTTACGACCGATAGACGGGACAAGACGAATAAAATCGTAATCCAATACTTAGTTATAAATCGGTCTGTCTAGTGCCACACGTCCGTTCGTCAGTCAGGTACCTTTCGTGTGTCAAAATCGAGAATGTTTAGGATATCAAACTGTTTTATGACTTTAGTATTCCAATGCCTGCTCTATTATTCTTTTTAAATCTTTTTGGTTGAATATTATGTGCTTAAAGAATATAGTGGTTGGAATTTGTAAGGCTATATTTTAGTTCGTCGGGGCTGTGGGTTGTTCGCAAGAGATATCGCGGCCTCGACATAAAGGGCTAAGAAGGAACATGGGTGAGTTTTAGTCAGTAGAAGTCTGACACTCCCTTTAGCTCTGCCCAAGAGCGGGAGGGGTTATTTGATGATTTTCCACCCGCCCAAAAAAAAAAGGCTATATTTTAGTGATGAGAGAAGTTGAAGTTTGTGAGATGCCTTGGATGGCTTTCTCATAACTGCCGCACTCAGAGAGCTTTAATGATTACTTAGGCCATCACTTAGTAAGGGTTTTGACAGTTTTTTCATACAAACGTATGTCAAATCTTTACTAAGTGACGGCTTAAGTAATCATTAAATATCTCTGAGTACCGCAGTTCGACTCTTTCCCAGGAATGGGACAGCTCAACGAATGAACAAAGTTTTATTATGAGAAGAATGCTTGATATAAACTTGTCACTGCGTACAGAGAAGATCAGCAAGATATTGTTTTCCGAAGTACCTATATGCCAGATTTTGTTTAGTATTTTCCATGGGGTTCATATAGGCAGTCTTCATATTATAAAATTCAGCTGCATCCATCATACTGGAAGCCGACTCCAACATAGTTTGGAAAAGGGATATAACATTCCCAACTTTTCAACTCCCACTACGGACCAGTCCTTCGTAAATCGCAACACATGTTCCCAATACCAAACCACAGTTTATTGAACGAACAGCTTGTCACTAACCCTTGTAAACACAAATCAAGTTTATTCAATTAGCAATAACACATTCCACTCGCCTAGTTTAATATGTTCCTAATCAGTAAACGGCACGATAGGGCAGCCCCACGTTCCCGTCTTTCTAGAATGTTAATTATCAAGGAACCCACATCTATATAGCAGGGAGTTAGGGATGGACCGCCACTATCACACGTGGCACAACTTTCAGGGTTGCTACCTACCTAATAGTTTTAATTAAACGTTAGTTAAGATTGCGCGAATAAATTGGGTTTTAATGTAGTCTTGTGCGGAGGTGCTAAAATTTTGTGTTCGGAGAGTTCGTTGAAGAAAAAGTGTTTAATGATTCGAATAGTTTGGATTTTAAAGCCGGAATTGTATGAGTCATATATAACTTGACGCCTTTAATCCCCGAAGGGTTAGGCAGGGGTTTATATAATAGTAGGTATACCCAAATTTTGCCAGTCATGTTTAATTCCCATGTAATAGGGGGCGAGCCTTGCCACCAACCGGGTACAAATCCAGACTCTCAGTAGGTACCCCCAAACCCAATAACACTTAACCTGACCTGGGAATCGAACTCAGGGCCTCATGCACAGCAGTCGCGCTTGCGAACACTTGTCCAACGAGGCTGCTAGAAAAAAAATTTAATTGCTCGAAATTTGGCAGATTGAATTTTGAAACCAGAATCGTATGTCATACTACTTACTTCATTATATTAAAAGCACGGTGTTATGTCCAAAGCTTGAAAAACTCAGCTTTGAGCGCTTCGGCACTTCCCGGTTTTAAAATAGTTCTACTGTTCAATTTACGTCATCATCATCATCAGCCTATTGCAATCCACTGCTGGATATAGGCCTCTTTAATCTTGCACCACTCAACTCGATTTTCGGCAACTCTCATCCAGTTGTTACTAGCCACTCTGCGAAGATCATCGCTTAACCGAGCCTGAGGGCGTCTCAACTTACGCTTGCCGATTCACGGTCTCCATTCAAGAACACGTCTACTCCAACGGTCATCGGTTCTGCGGCTAATATGGCCGGCCCACTGCCACTTCTGCTGACTTATTCTGTGAGCTATGTCGACAACTCTGGTCCTCTGTCGGATCACCTCATTTCGGACGCGATCCCTGAGAGAGACTCCTAGCATAGCTCGCTCCATAGCTCGCTGAGCGACTTTAAATTTATGGACCAACCGTACCGTGAGTATCCACATTTCAGCCCCGTATGTCATAACAGGCAGGACGCACTGGTTGAAGACCTTAGTCTTTAGGCTCTGCGGAATGCGTGACGAGAAGGCCTGACGAAGCATCCCAAAAGGTGGCCAGTCCAGCTGGATTCTTCTATTAGCCTCTCTCTCAAAGTTGATTTTACCAAACTGCAAAGTTTGTCCTAGGTAAATATATTCTCGTACAACCTCGAGAGGACCGCCATTGACAACAATAGGTCCTGGGGTGTCGGTGAATTTACGTAATCCAGTAATAATATAAATTATTGTATAAACTCATACGTCATACTGATGTATGAAACATAATTCTTCATTATTATGATTAATGTAATACTGAATCATGAATGATTCCTATATTTTAATTAATAATTAAAAGCTTTTCACAATATTGAATACATTAATTAGCTTATTGCATTACAGAGGCCATGTATGATATGGAATTATCCATCGAAAGCCCATTTAGATTATAGATAGTCATGCTATTGAAATAATACCGTGTTCTGTTAGGCTACATTAGAACATCGATTGAAACTTATTAGTTTTTATTCTATGTACATCTAACTTAGTTCCCCTACGCAAAATATTGCTGGGAAACACCTTTTGTTTTTTGGGTTAAAAATCATATTTTACGGTAAAACTGTAGCATTCTGAAACATTGTACTTGTGAACCCGTTCTCTATAAAAATAAAAGTATCGCGTTTCACAGCAATATCGCTGTGCAAAACAATAGTGTGCTAACAGCTTTACCCTCGGCTAAGTATACTTGAGCCCTAATGTCGTCTAGGCTTAATGAGTTCTAGAATTGTCAACAATACTTACCAAAACCGTTGGTTGAAGTTCACGAATAAATTTATTGTTAGTGACCTAGAGTGGTCAAGCAGAATTTGACTTTGCGCTGTTTAACACTGAGGTCAAGTTTGTGAATGAAGTGTCCAAGTTCAATTTTAGTAACGTTTGACCTTTGTGGGTTCTGTGGCGTCAATGGAAACCGTCAAACATAAGGCATAGTGATTAATATGTCACTCTTTATTATATGGAGCCAGAGGGGATTCAGGTGAAGGTTGTTAATCCACTGAATTCAGTAAGATGTGTTTGTCATGAAATTCTTTTCTTAATATAATATACGTAAGTATTAAATATCGAAAAACGACCTTCATTATATTTAAAAGAAATATTGCCTCTTTTGGCTATCGCAATGTCAGAAGCTTGATATTTAGTAAATGTTCAGAAAAGTACAGTTTTTGAACTCTGCTCCAAATAACCCAGCTGCGGTCGGCGAGACAGCTTAAATTCACGCGAGGCAACTGGAGTGTCATTGTTTTACGGTTTTCATTAGTTATCGCTTAATTTCGGCCTGCCCGCCATGCTGGATATGGGCTGACAGTTAATCCTAGATGTTTTAGGATGAAGCCGAGTAACGAGAAGTCTCTTTAAATTAGATTTAGAGTCTGCTTTTAGCGCTGACTTTGATAAAAAGTAGAACGTCGAAATAAGTTGTAGAGTTTTCATATTCATTTATTGAAATATTGTTAAAAAAATTGCAAACAGAAGAAGAATAATTATATTAACAAAAAGCTATTTCTGATTAATAGATTCATCATCATCAGCCTATAACGTTCCCACTGCAGGGACTCAGGCCTCCTCTCTAGGAGAGTGATGGGCTATAATCCACCACACGGGCCCAGTGCGGGTAGGCAGATGTTACAAATGTCTTCGAATGTTTTTGGTTCGAAGACATGCCCGTTTCCACACGATGTTTTCCTTCACTGTTTGGAGAGCAGTGGTGATGAAATAAATTATACAAAGTAATGCACCTGCCTGGGTTCGAACCCACGAGTTTGCCTACGACAAGCATTTGCCCTATTTTTTTTTTTTGGGGTTGGTAAATCATCGGAGCGGTAGGGAGTGTCAGACTTCTACTGACTAAAAACCACCCATGTTCCTTCTTAGCCTTGTGCCGAGGCCGTGGTATCTCTTTCGAACAACTCGCAGCACCGACGGGACAGGCCTTTGCCATGCAGTGGAAATCAATACAGGCTTTAAAAAAATACACATAGATTGACATCAAACAGCCTCTTTTTCCAATCTCCAGCCTTGACTTCTTAGCTTATTAAGTTTCCCTGCGGTGTATTCGCACATCAAAACCCTGTACATACATACAAATTAACACATCTACAAGCCTTGGGTAATCTTCCATTCTCCGACCCAGACACAGATATACCCCAAAAATGTATATTTCATTCAAACCAGCCTGAGTCGTGCTATGAGGGTTTTCTTATGTCTGCTTAGCCAGCAAAAGTAGCATTTGTATCTAGACTTAAATAATTTAGTCTTATTATGCGTAGGTGGCCTCAAATTAAGACAAATTCTGGCTACGCAGGTGTTTTCTATCTTCACGAGTTGGTTTTGGCTTTTCGTCTGTTCATTTCGATTAAAAGTTTCTCAATATCGTGTAGAATGTTTTGGTATCGGTTTGTAATTTATTTAGCTTTATTTTACATACTTCCATAATACTTGTTTACATAAATTTATAGCTTTGATCGCAGGTCCGTTGATATTTAATATATTTACGTTTTAGTTATTCGAATCTGGCTGGCTAACTAACGATGCAATATCATTCTTGGTAAAATTCAACCAGTACTTTGACAAGTTGCAGCAGATGTGATAAAAACAAAAAAAAGACGTGTGGCACTCGGAGACTGCCGCGGTAAAGCTATTGCATAGCATTTTTTATCAACTTATGCAATTATAATTATTTATTTATTTTATTAATGCAGTATTTAAATATAGTATTTATACTTACACTTTTACTAATCATCCTCATCTTTTATAAAATGTCCTTTTACGTCTCATGTCGCGCCTTGGCGACAACTATTTTTGTTGGCAGCCTTATAATCGATCTTATTCGATTTATTAACTTTGATTTTGCTGTTTTAAAATATTAAATCTAATAATTTTTCAATGTTTACTTTTCATCTGACATTACGTCTGTTGTCAAGATGTCATTTACTTTTTCTTTTATTTTGTGTCATAGTTTTTCTTAGTGGTTAGAGCTATGAAGGTTACATTTGATTTATATAATTTAATTTATTTTTATTAATATGTTAGCTCAAATAATGTAATTTATTGATAATTTCTATTAATAGTATCTTATCTTACGCTTATAAAATTAATTAACACGCTCACAGAAATTCTTTGAGGAAGTTTTTGACTGAATAATACAGGCCGTTTTAAATACAGGCAACTAACAATTTTTGATTTCAAGAAATTGTCAAGTGTCAATTTGTCAAGTGTCAGTTCGTTAGGTTTTTATTTTCGTTACGGAATTTCTGAATTCGGTCCCCACGCTCAAGGCCCGCGATAGAAGCTATGCAATAGCTTAAAAAGATATCACGTAATTTTGCTATCAGAGGTATATTCCATTTTTAAACTTTATTAAGAAAAATAGAAAGTCTACACCGCTTCTCGAAAAAACGGCAAAACAAACAAACATCTTACACAAACTATGAAGGGTAGCATAGCACACATCCCTCGGTAAAATATTGGGTCTAAAATCTACAAACAATAGCGCCTCTGTATATTTTTCAACCAACTAGCGAAGCACCGACACGGTCCGATAGGCTGAAACGTGTTACGTACTGACATTGACAAGTGCATTAACCTCTATGCATTCATACTGCGTCGATAAAGTGTTCGGGGAATAGGGATGCCAGCTCGAATATTCTGTTTTTGAGCTATCTTTTGTAACCACGTACCTTTTGAAAGTTTTCCTAAGGGTACAAATAGGAGAAGCAATTTGGTGAGCTCAAATTTGGAACATTTATTTTCTAGGGTTACGCTGACTATAATCTCTCTGTAAAATTTGATATTGAGATAAGATTTCAGGCATCAACATAGCTTTAAATGTTTCGTCCCATTTCTACGTGAGCTAAATAATAAATACCTTTATTTCAATAACATTTAAGGTTTAAGTTTCAATCTATTATTAAACCTACTAGGTACTTTCGTTTCAATTATTATGAAACTTAGAGTAAGTCTAGGCTAGCAATTTTGTCTTCATTGCCATCTATAACAGAGGTGTAAATATCTACAAAATAACCCGTCTTAATTAATTAGAATCAGTTCATTTGAAATTGAACCCAATAAACACTTAAAACAAGAAAGTGTCAATTGAAACCAAATTCATTGAACTGCACTGCCAAACTTCTATTAGCGTGGACATCTATAGAGACGAGTTCAGAAGTACTTCAGGTAGGCAAATTGAAACAGAACATTTATACCGCTTTGGGCTAAAACCCTAACTTTGAGTTTTGTTGAACATTGAGATAGTTGGGATCTATAAAGCTGTTGAGGTTCACTCCAGCCAAGTTTACCTCATATTATAATAGACTCGGTATTATTTTATACATGTATGTTCGGGTACAAAGAAACTTCAGCTGAACTTGTAGTTATGCACCTCTTTGTGTATGTGAACACAGAATTGCTTCGGTATTTGCGAATACTGAACAATATGTGTGTAGTGTTAATGACTGTTTGATGGTGGTTGGAGCTTGAACGTTCGTACTCGTATTGTTTTGTTTCAACCGAACCGTTTCACCTGCACTTGGAAACTTGTTTGCATTTTCATGAACTATAAAAACAATTACGACTGCAAAACTAAATATAATTTATTTGTTACAATAGATAGTTCGAATTAGTTTGCTAAATAACTTTATTTTACAATCGCAGAGCTAACTTTTGTTTTGAATTCATTAGATTTTCTGTTTCCAGTAAGAATGGATTTAACATTTAGCGTCGAAATGTTTGAGTTTGGATTTTATTGAATAGTTATATAGAGAGACTGACCGTTTTATTTCCGCTCTATTATTATATTATGTTTTCTACTTAGCAGTTTGGTATTTTATGAAGAGTAAGTTTGCGTTCGATTTTCTTTATTGCGAATACTCCAAAAAGCTTTAAGATCGTACTCTTAAAAGCTGTTTGACTGCCTCGTTGCGATAGTGGTCTAAGTCGGCCTTGTCCTGGGTTCAATTCTCAGGTCGCGTAAAATGATAATGAGTTTTCTATCAAATTGTTTTCAGTAGCAGCCACGGGGTCTGGATTTGTGCCCGATTGATGGCTCGCTCCTTATTACATGGGACTTAAACATAACTGACAAAATTTGGGTGTTGTAGTATCCACTAGTAACAGACCTAATCGGTTGATTTTACAATTAACTAAGTATCACAGGCTCACACCAGACCACCAAGCCTTAGTCCAGGATCACTTCACTTCCAACTTCCCGCCATCATGTAACTGACAGATGTCATTAGTGACAGCTCCCCTGACCACTTGTGGTTGTGAGACAGTGTTTACATATCTATTAAATAGATATACACTACAGGTGTACTGGGTGCACCTCTGCCTAACGCTTCGGGAATTACAGGTGTGATGTGAAGTTATTTATGTGTATGTCTTAAAAACAGCTTCGATAAGATGTCTTTTGATTAAAGTACGTCACATTTAAATCACGAGTCGGCAAAACGCACCATCATTAATAACAAAACGGGGCCATTCAAAACAGACTCTTATAATTACTGACTGAGTATTACTTGTACATTCAAATTGATTTATCAATTTCCCGTAAAGGAATGCCGACATTCTTCTTGATTACTGTCACGCAGAAACACTTGTTACACGCCGGGGCGAGGCTGTAGGCAATGTTGACATCAATCACTTTTGCTTTGCTATGTTTAGATTGCCCAAATTAAGGGCGTTTGTGAGCCTTTTGTCTCGACGAAAAATAATGGTGATTATTCAACTCTTCTTGTTCTTTGAGCATATTCGTGATTGTATTACGTGCGTGTCTGTGATGTTAGCTACAGATTGTGGTTGCTTTAATTATCAGTTTTTTAGAACAGTCTTATTCTGGGATGTCTGATTCGGCACGATTCGGCAGATTTTATTTTTGTTTTTTTTTTTTTTCGTTCGTTTCGTCGCACTATTGGACAAAGGCCTCCCACATAGCCTTTTTGTTTTTGGAGGGTGGGAAACCATCAAATGTCGCCTACCCATGTACCTTCTTGGCCCTTTGTGTCGATGCCGCGGTATCTCTCCCACATAGCCTTCCACTAATTATAGTGGAAGGCTATGTGGGAGAGATACCACCGCGATACTATTTCGTTTTCTTTAACAAAGTTTGTACTACATACATAAGTTTGTAATACCTGTACGTGTGGAGTCTTAACTCCACACTTCTCTTTGTGCGGTTTTCCTCGGACTTTAAGTCGTCACGCCAGCGTTTTCCAGGCCTCCTACAGCGACAACGTCGGTCTTCTGGTGTTACTGCAGCGTATTCTTGTGGTTGCTTTGATTAGCACATTTTTAGAACACTTCTGTGAAGCACCTCGATTCGGCACAGGTCGGGAGATTTAGGAATATGAAAGTGATTAAAAAGTATTTCAGGTACAGATGATTCACAATGTGCACATGTATGAACATAGTTTTCTTTATTTCTTCTCACGAACTAAATTATATTTAAATGTACTATATTACTTTTTCATCTCTCCTTGTGCAAGTCTGTTAAAATAAATTTCTCAAGAAATAGGTGGTACTTTTGGCATTCAATCTACAAAGACCCCACTGTTCCATATTACTCGATACTAAGAACAGTTGCAAGAGGTACCGCCATATTATATTGAGGTACGTGGAGCAATAAGTGACTGCACTATTTGTGGAAATGAATGCTGAGAAAATGCTCCGAGTAAGCATAGAATCAGACTCAAAATCTAAGGCATAGATGGTGGGGCGCATCATACTACTGGCAGTATTGGTTTATACTAGCTCAAGATAACGAAGATTGAAGAGGGAAAATGATCCCTATGATTTGTTGTCTTAAACATCATACCATCACGCCTGTAAACTCCCAAGGGTTAAGTAGAGGTGTACCTAATAGTACACGCATATTTCGCCAGTTATGATTTTCTCTGTAATTGGGAGTGAGCCTTTTGCCATCAACCGGTCATAAACCGAGGGGTTCGTTTTTTTTCTGTACCATGTAACCTCACGCCAGTGTACATAATCTGACCGTTTTACATAAGTGGGTTATAGTGATTGACAGTTCGGGCTTAGTTAATTTGCGCCCAATTACTTACCACGTGATACAGCAGATTTTGAGCTTAAGAGCAATAATATAATGAGGTCAGTTGGGGTGCAATGCAGTGGAGAGATAAAATAGTGGAAACTTATTTATTTCGAAAATAGAGTGTTTTTCTTGAGGAGCTTTGACGCGGAGAGTCGAGAAACAGCTGTAGTATAACTTGCTTGGATACAGTTTTATTAGTGACAAACATTTTTTTTTGGAGGTTGGAAAATTATCAATTGACTCCTCCCGTTCTGGGCGGGGCGAATAGGAGTGTCAGACTTCTACTGATTAAAAACCAGCCATGTTTCTTCTTTGCCGTTTGTGTCCGGGGCCCCGGTATCTCTTTCGAATAACCCGAAATTAGTGTTAGTGCTCATATACTAATTAAAGCAATCATTCATCATTGTTTTGAAAACCAGAAAGCGACCAATTTCCCACTTGGATTCGTTGAACAAAGTGAACACGACGGCAGAGTATCGTGCCTACGCACGATACGCTGCCGTCGTGCTACGCGTGGTTATGTTCACGGGGTGGGATGTCTCAGCGCAGGGGTATTGATTTGTATATGGTCTTCTGTAATTGTATGTACTAACAATAGTTTTTAAGTTTTTGTATACTAACCTTTGGATTTCTAGTTGTCCTAAAATAAATCAATTTGAATTTGTATTCGCTTTGGTTAAGACACGGCCTTAGAAAGATTTTTAAATAACACGGACAATATCGGAAAAGCAGATTATTAATAATTCTAAAAATAAAACCAAATAAGTACTTTAAATAAATACCTTTTTAAAAAGTACCTTTTTATGTTTATTTTTCTTCTAGTTTTTCCTCTACGTGACTCATTATTTTGATCATAACATTATCTCATGTTTAAAATCAAAATCAAAACTCATTTATTCAAACTAGGCTGATAATCAGCACTTTTCGAACGTCAAAATTTACTTTACTTTACTTATTTACAAGTGACAGTCCCCCAAAACGCCCACCCTTCGACACTTCCTAGTGTTTTTGCTGGAAAGAAGAAGTGGCGGAACAAACTCTCCAGCAACACATCTGTCTGTTTGGTTAGAAGAACCAGACTCGATACAATACTATGTGTAAGTTAATATTACGATTGACTACAATCAATAATAAAAGGTATATAATAATAAAACATAAATTATATCAGTAAACTAATTTTGGAGAAAGAACATAAATTACAAACATTGTCTTGTGTTCAACTCAACGACCAGCTATTCTTATCATTTAAGTAGTCGTTAATGGAATAGTAAGCTTTTGAACAAAGATTAGATTTCACTTTGGCTTTAAATGCATTAAATGGCAAGTCTAAAAACGAAGATGGCAGTTTGTTATAAAATGTTATACCGAGCCCTACGAATGAATTATGAACTTTGTGAAGCCGGTGAAAAGGAGCGCGTAGTTTATGCTTATTTCTGGTGTTAAAGTTGTGAATATCACTGTTTTTAGTGTACAGGTGAATATTTTGTCTAATATATAAAATGTTGGCAAAGATGAACTGAGAAGCAACCGTGAGAATACCAATCTCCTTAAAAATATCTCTAAGAGAAACTCGGGCACCCAGCTGATAAATTGCACGAACGGCTCGCTTCTGCAGAACAAATATATTTTGAATATCAGCAGCTTTGCCCCACAGCAGAATACCGTAGGACATAACGCTGTGAAAATAACTAAAGTAGACTAACCGTGCTGTATCAACGTCAGTGAATTGTCTTACTTTTCTGACGGCGTATGCAGCCGAACTTAGCCTTCCCGCTAGACTTGATATGTGTAATCCCCATTGTAATTTTGAATCTACTGTTATGCCCAGAAATACAGCAGAGTCGGCAGTTTCCAGCTCTTGATTGGCGAGGATAATATTGGGTCCTAGATTTCTGACATTGGGTAAAGCGAACTTAATTATTTTAGTTTTCTTGGCATTAAGAACAAGGTTGTTTGTTGTGAACCAATCCGTGACCATTGATAGCGTGCTATTTACGTCGTCAAAATTGTGTCTATTCCTATCTACTTTAAAGATAAGAGAGGTATCATCTGCAAATAGTACAACGTCACAAAAACCTTTTAAATAATATGGTAGATCATTAATATAAACCAAGAATAAAAATGGACCCAGTATTGAACCTTGAGGTACACCAAGCCGAACCGGTAGTCTGGAAGATTTCGCGCCATTTACGTCTACACATTGGAATCTATTTTGTAAATACGAATCTATCACATTTAGGGCCTCGTTTTGAACACCGTAATGACGCAGTTTCCGTAAAAGCGTATCGTGATGTACGCAATCAAAAGCTTTAGAGAGATCGCAGAAAACACCGATTGCATTTTGCGCGTTCTCCCATGCGTTAAATATGTGTTTTAGCAAAGCAACACCTGCATCCGTAGTCGAACGACCCTTTGTAAAGCCATATTGATCATTATGAAGGAGATTATTTAAATTAAAATGTACTAACAACTGTTTGAGAATTAATTTTTCAAAAATTTTGCTAAATGCAGGTAAAATAGAAATTGGTCTAAAATTGCCAATATCATTTTTACTACCAGATTTAAATAGAGGGATGACTTTACTGCTCTTCATAAGATCAGGGAAAGTCCCCAAATCAACGCATTTATTGAAAGTAACAGCAAGACAGGGGGCTACAATGTCGATTATGTTACTTAATAGTTTAATAGAAATGCCCCAAAAATCACCTGTGTTTTTAGACTTAAGTGAATTAAAAACGTTAACCACATCACGAGGCGTTACATGTTCGAAACTAAATACGTTACCACATTTAGACACGCTGCTATGCAAAAGATCTTCGGCTTTAGACGGCGACGAACTTAGGGAACGAGTCGTCGCTATAGGTATGCTGGCAAAATACTCATTAAAAGCCTCGGCTACGTCGGCTGCTTTATTAACTAATTTGTTACCCACCATGATCTCAAGGTGATTATCTTGTGTAACAGATTTACCCGTTTCATTGTTAATGATTTTCCAAGTGGCTTTAACTTTATTATTAGAATTTTTAATGGTCTCGCTTAAGAATTTTGATTTTGCAATAATACAAATCTTTTTAAATAATTTGGAATAATTTTTAACATACTCTAGAAAAGTTGTATCAAACCTGTATTGTTTAAGACCATACAACTCGTATAATCGGGCTCGACTTTTGTAAATACCTGGTGTGGCCCATTGGTTGAAGCCCACAGAAGGTCCCTTAATGTTAATAGTTTTAGACTTAAAAATAGATTGGTATTCATTTTGCACAACATCAAAAAGGGCTTTATAAATTTCATTAGGAGTTTCGTGCTCTACTATTGACGGTGTTACTTTAAGTGCTACATTATTTTTAAATTTATTGCAACGACTAGCTGTATGAGGCCTGCATTCTATTTTCTGCGGCTTTTTATTTAATGGCATAGGGAAGCTAGCTTTTAAGCCACAGTGATCAGAGGATAAGTCACTTAACACTAATTTGTCCTCGGCAACACAATCACTAAACATATTATCAAGACAAGTTGATGAAGAAGCCGTGATCCTTGTTGGTTCAAAAAACAGGTTAACTAAATTAAACGATCTAAACAGATTGAGAAATCTGATACTTAATGGAGTAACATCTAAGATATTAACATTAAAATCTCCACATAAAATTATAGATTTATTACTAGATTTTAACTTATTAAGTGAATCCTCCATTACAGATTCAAAACGAGTAAAGTCCCCAGAAGGGGGTCTATAAACACAAATTATTAAGTATCGCTCGAGTTCAACGCAAGACAACTCAATAGTGCGCTCAATGGAAAGATTAACTAAGTCTAAACGTTGTTTACATTTTAATTTGTTTGATACAAGAATTAAAGATCCACCGCGAATAGCATTTTTTCTCACAAAGGCACTCTGTACGGTATAGAAATCATCATTGATAAATGCTACTTCATGTTCCTTCAACCAATGTTCAGTTAGACATAAAACCTGAACATCATAATTCTCCATAAACAAACTTAACTCTAATTCTTTGCCAGATAACCCCTGCATATTTTGATGAACAACATTCAACACATGCAGCCTACCTGTTGTCGCACCTAACAGTTTAAACTACAAGGTGTATCAATAAAAGTGTTAGTATCTGTATAAGTGTTAGTTACAAAAGCAGTATTAGTATCACTACTAACAGAAAACGTTGGTAAACACATACCAGTGTCGCTGTGTATATTGTATGCTAAAAGGTTAGCAATACGTCGCTTAGAACTAGGTGGTAAAAACATTGTAAAGTTAGTCAGTCTGTAATCAGAGATAAATTGATTACAATCAAAATATAAAATAGCGTCACTGTGACGACATGTCCTATTATAAATTAACAAGTTTAAATCATATATGTACCTATTTTGCTCAATGGACAAATATTGAGAATAAGGCAAAGCACAGAAAATGAATTTACAATTAATGGTCTTGTTGAGATGTAACATCAAATGAACACATTCAATGATGTCCTTTTTACTTACATTTAAACTATTCCCATATAATAAAATAACAGTAGAATTGGGATTTATTTTAGTCAGTTTAATCTTACTAATTAATTGGCTAATACTGGCACTGGGTAAACAATTATTTATTACATAGTGTGGTGAACATTGATTAAATAAGGTACCAAAACCTTGACCAAACTTATCAGAAAATAAGTAAGTAGTATCTGTTAAAATATTATTATTCTTACTTCTATCATCAATACTACCAGCTGGCTGAGCCACTAAGGGAGTAGGTGATTGGTGCTGAGGCTGTGGAATAACAGTGCAGGCACAGCTACAAGAAAGGTTATTCGTCAGAGACTCATACCTCTCCGCATTGTACGTGACCAGGTCCACCAGCTCATTGGCCTCCTGCATACGCTTACTCAGGTCTTGTTGAGAAGCCTCATATTTACTAAAGATATCCTTTAGTGCATATTCCCTAACAAACAGCTCATCCTGAAGGTTTTGAGTGTCGGTCTCATACATTGTTTTTATTTCTTAACCTTTATCAAAACCCAAAGAGTTTCTAATTATAACTGCTCGGCCTTATAATCGTTAGGTTTACAACAATAAAAGGCCACGTTCGATATCATTGCATGTCAAAGAAGGCTATTAAGTTACGTTAGTGGAAAGACTAGAACCGTACTTTGATTTTACTCATTCAAGTAAAGTAATATTTACAGTGATGGGAATATTTACCATATTCTTAGAATCTCCATAGAACAAAATCTTAACTAACTAAAAATACTAGTTTTATAAATGTTGTGTGAGTTGTAGAGGATAAAAGTTATTCAATAGTTACATTAAGGCAATGCTTGAGTGGATATTTAAAAAAATATTTACATACCCGTGTAGCCAAGTCATCATCATCATTTCAGCCCAGAATCACCCACTGTTTGGTATAATAGGCCTTCCAGTTCTTCTGTCACTCTTCTCTGTTCTTAGCGTTCCTCGTCCATCCGTTTCCTGCGCTCATGACTATATCATCAACCCAACGCGCTTTTGGACGGCCCTTGTTTTGTAGGCCCAACCTTGTTTATGCCAATTACTTATTAAAAAAAAAAAAACAATTGATTTTGCCCTATTCTGCCATAGGTTTTTGTTTTCGGAACCCGTCGATTAAAGTACCACTTACTTAATTTGTCGAAGTAAATTCAAATACAGCCTGAGAACATTTTCTAAGAACCTTGTAACTTATTACAAAGAAATGGTTAATCTTGTCCTTTGCCAGAAGTCTTATTATGACGAACATCAATTTGTTTTTTGTATTTGAGTGAGTTTTTACCAAGAAGTTGGCGTCAACACAGTAACAGGGCTTTTAATATTACGCCCGAATTCCTCAAATGGTTATGCACAGTTGTAGAATAGTTAACTGACAGCTGTATATATCATGGGATTATAACTTGAACTCGCTTTGTATAGATTTCCCGTGCAATGAGAGATGTGCAATAAAACTGGATTTGTATGGGGTTCCACAGCGCACGAATCAGTTTTTAATCTTTGGTTTTATTTGATATCAATCAAATCAAATAAAGATCAACAAATAATTAATCAAAAGATGCATGAAAATAAAAAAATAAATACGATATAAACACACTACCTTTTTTTTTACAGATTTTAGGGTTTTTTACGAACAAGAACAAGTAACACACATAAGTAGACACACTATTGGATGTGTTTTTGGTACATATCTATTCGTATTTCATTATGGTTTTCTAATAGACCAGTTTTTCCCAATGTCCTTTATATAACAGCCCGTTTCGGCTTCACACGGTTCGACATTTATTTTTTGGCTTTACTATAGCCTAATCCTACTCAGGGATAATGAAGAATTCTAAGTGAAGTAATTATAAAAATCGGTCCAGTAGTTTTTCAGTTTATTCGTTACAAACATACAAATATTTCCTCCTTATAATATTAGCATAGATATTATACATATTATCTAAACATTCAAAAATTATTATCTTTCAGTGAGCATTCAATTATTCAGTGGTGGATTCCATTGATAACATTCTCCTGTCTATTTGATGCTAAAATTAAATCATCACTTAATTGGATAACGCAAATTGATGCATTTGTTACACACATTAACGTTAATTAAATTAATTATCCTGAACGCAATGTGTGTGTATAATGAATGATACTGAGAAAATTCCATTTGATTTAAAACGTAAATTTATATTGATGAATGATCCATTATGAGAATGATTGTGATGTGATGAGTGTATCTTATATAATAACTTGCCGCACCACAACTAAGAGCATTTCTACATATTTAAAAAGTGTATTTGCATTCCAGGCAGTGTTTTACATTGGAGATTCCAAATTATTATTATTTTCCTTAAGACAACCCGGCTCTCGAGATATTAGCCCAAATTCTGGAAGAAACTTACGTCGTATCTCATGAAACTCTTTATTTATTTTTTAATTTAATTGTGTGGATATGTCCGCCACACTATTCCCAAACCACTGTAACTCCTGAAAGCCAGAATCGACAGTGGCGACCACCAGAAGACCGTCGAGACAATGATGCTCGACGAAGTCACAAGGAAACAATTTAACTGTCTTGGATTCCGCAACGAAATTAATCAGAAAAGAATAGCGGAGGATTAAATAAATAATAAAAAATAAAAAAGCCTTTTATTTCCAGTTTATACAAATTAACTTAAATAATGTTATCTACCTTTATACTTAACTAGCTGTTCCCGGCGTTGCAATGCCCTTTTTGTACCTACTTACCTACCTACCTACTACGTTGTATATTATTGACATTATGATATGACGTATGGTCTGTTTGAAGTTGTCACTCAATTGTTTTACCTTCCCGGAACCTCTCCAGTAACACTTGAACTTTATGGTACGGTATTAAAGTTCAAATTGACTTTTAAGCATTATTACGAATCGTTTGTATGGGAAAAAGAAAAGGGCTGTTTTTAGGGCTTTTCCGGCCATTATTCGAATTTTTCTCGCCGTAAAAACCATCCTTGAACTTTACAACATTTAAAAAGAAAGAATTGGCCTAATTGGTCCAGGCGTTGTTGAGTTATGCGCTTACCAACACATTGAGCGATTAGTTTTTATATTATAGAAGATATTTCAAACATTTTTAAATAGGTAGACATTATTCCACTGACTGGAACCCCCCTCAGGTAAAGGCCTCCTCCAAACCTTTAAATTTTTCTCGGTCTTGGGCTATTTGCTGTCATTGTCGACCAGCAATTTTTTTAATATCGTCATCCCATCTAGTGAACGGTCTTTCTCTATATCGAGTAGCGGAGGATTAGGAAAACATAATTTCCACTTCTTCTTATTTATTATTACCAGCCATTTGTGTACTGCAGTGCCACTGGTGGGCAAGACCATAGCTGTTATTCGCCAATTTATGAGAAAACAGTCGAGTTTGACCCGCCATGCGCCATGTCCCTCTAGGCCTGACGAGTTGCCGTTTGCTGCTGTTTGGAACCCCCTCTGTGGTTATTTTAACCCTTAGCTCTTACGACATACGACAGTTGTGGCCAGTCCAGTTCCATTTGAGCTTAGCAGCCGTGTGACTTATTTTACTTATATTTTTTTGGTGTTGGATGGTGGAAAATCATCAAAAGAAGTGATTTATGATGATTTTCCACCTTTACTTTTTGCTCTGGGCGGAGCGGAATTGTCAGACTTCTATTGACTAAAAACCACCTATGATCCGGTGCGTGTGGTATCTCTTTTGAACAATCCCTGGCCAGTCTCGAGTTCCTTATATCCGATCAGTAGGTTAAGATAATGTTCTCCATTAAAAAAACGCTACTTCGATGACATTTTATGTTGTTGTTACTGATACTCCTGTGGCCCAGGTGGTTTATTTATAATGGTTATGGCATGTCTAGCTGACCGAGGCTGCGGGTTGTTCGGGTGCTGCGGGTTGTTCGAAAGAGATACCGCGGCCCCGAACACAAGGGGCTAAGAAGGAACATTGGTGGTTTTTAGTCATTAGAAGTCTGACACTCACTTCCCCTCCGAAAAAAAGTCTAACTGACCGATTACTTCACTATATCCAGATTTTTAACAAACATTTCGGGAGAGTTGCTTGAACTGAAAAGTTATACCTTTTTTATGACATGAATGAATAGAGTCAAACATACGACCACATTGTAATATTCTTAATCTTCTTTTAAATCTGTCTTCAATGGAATATTACTGTTAAACAGACTTGAACATTATCTAAAAAGTTTTAATTAGACTTTTATATGAGCACAAGTTCAGTGGAGAGCGTAAAGTTTATAACAATATTAATGCACACGACGGCTAAGCCAGCGGCCATGTACACAAGTTTACTGGACTATTATCGTGAGACTGAAGTATGAGCTATTGTTGCATTTTAATACCAGGAGCTTGAGGCTTAAATAATAGTAACAGCCGTTCACTTCGGGTTAAGCCACATTTGCCTAGATTGGTCCGTGGCGTTTCCACTGAATGTCCTTTTTTTTTTTTTTTTTTTGGGACAAGCCCGCCACACTATTCCCAAACCACTGTAACTCCTGTTAGCCAGAATCACACCACAAGAAAAGCGCCGAGACAATGAAGCTCGACGAAGTCCCAGGGAAACGATTTAACTGTCTTGGATCCCGCAACGAAATTAATCAGAAAAGAATAGCGGAGGAGACTGAATGAACTGAATGTCCTTGCTGTCATTTGTGCTTTGACAGTCGGTAAAGGTAGTAAGTAGCCCAAAAGTCGGATAACCAGTCTTAGTCTTATAGTCAGTCTTAGTTGGGTAGCGTATTACCCAGTACGAACAGGGTTGTGGAGGTCAAATAGGCAGGATTCATGGAGTACGGAGGCTGGATTTCCAGTTGATGGCAATGGGCTCGCCCCTATTACCTACATGGGCTTTAATCATAACTGGTGAAATATAGGAGTCCTAATGGATACATCTCTGCCTAATCCTTCGGGGATTACAAGTGTGAAGTTATAATGTAAAACCTAAATGTATGCTCCAATTTTGGAATTCCACATTCCACACTCTCAGCGCAATATTCAACAGTACGGTTTTATTTAGATATTCATTAGTTCTCGTCTAGTGTCCGTAAAATGGGCATAAAGCTTAGACCATAGAGCCGGAATCAATCACTTTTGTCAATGGACGAAAATGCATTGATATAATATAACAGAATTCAGTTCAGAGGAATTTGTGTAGCTGGTTCGAAGTCTATTACATGGGACTGAAACTAAACATAACTAGCGAAATGTGGGTGTACTATTAGTTACACCCCTGCTGCTCTGCCCTTCTGGAGATAACAGGTTTGATATTATGTTTTGTCTTAATGAACCATCATCATATTTTGTCAGTTATGTTTTAAGTACCATAAAATGAGGCGAGTCTATTGCCCCGTCGGGGCTGCGGGTTGTTCGTAAGAGATACCGTGGCCTCGACATGAAGGGCTAAGAAGGAACATGGGTGGTTTTTAGTCAGTAGAAGTCTGACACTCCCTTTCACTCTGCCCAAGGGTTATTCGATGGTTTAAAAAGTGGAAATATTCAATTTGTACATCGGACCTTATGGTCAAGAGTCACGCTTGCGATGTTTAACTAACGAGGTAGTTATGACAAAAGTAATACATAAATACCATTTCAATGATGTTCCCCTACAAACGTTAGAACAGTTCCCGTAATACCTGACGTGGCCGGAGCGTTTTATCGACCGACAGTCTGTTAGCAGCCACGTCCACGGACGTCAATTGATAATGTATTAACGCATCTGTCACTCTTAGCTCATCACTACGTGGGAGCACGAAGTAAGCTTAAGCTTATCACTATATGTTTACTGTCCTACTGTACTTATTAACATAACATCTTCCCTAAAGGTATATAAAAATGCTGACTGGCTGAGGATCAACGCACAGGAAAAACACTTTTTTTTTTGGCGGGGGAATATCATCAAATAACCCCTCCCGCTCTTGGCCAAGCGGAAGGGAGTGTCAGACTTCTACTGACTAAAAACTACCTATGTTCCTTCTTAGCCCTTGCGCCGAGGCCGCGGTATCTCTTTCGAACAACCCGCAGCCCCGATGGGCGTCGGCCCTTGCGGGCCCCTTCCATGTTGCTGACATCTCTTTGAGGCGCGCGTGGAACACGAACACGCCGTCGACATGGCCTGTCTTCGTCATAAGTCGGACGAACGGCGAGCTAGCCCATTACTCACCGTCCACAGGTTCGCACAGGAAAAACCCTAGACACTTAAAAAAATTCAAAATGGCACCCCCAAGGGGGTGAAACAGGGAATGAAAGTTTGTATGGAAAATCGTCATTTTTGATATTTCTAACAATAACGCGGGCGAAGCCGCGGGCATCAGCTAGTAACATAATATTACGACTGTAACCCCCGAAGGGTTAGGCAGAGGTGTACCTATTGGTACACGTACATTTCACCAGTTATGTTTAAGTCCTAGTAATAGGGGTGAGCCTATTGCCATCAAACGGGCACTCATCCAAACTCCGTGGCTGTTACCTAGGATCTCATTACAGCAGTTGCGCTGGAGATCACTAGACAAACGACGGACTGCACTTATTTTGCTTTGAAAATTGTATAAATTGACAATTTTTTCCACGAGAGAACCTTACCTACTCTCGTGGCAGTAACTGCCGTCCTATCGCTAGAAATCCGTTAACTCTCAAATTTTTACTTTTTGATACAGCTTGATAGAGTTCAAAATTCTATATCTTTCAATTTTAGTTAATAAATGAATAGGTCCAGAGATATAAAAACTTTTCAGGCCGTTAAATATTAGAATTTGTGATGATTCTAGCTCTTGAAAGTCTTGTTGTGGGTTAGACGCTTTAGGTATTTTGACATATACTCGTATTATATTTAGCGAAGACGTGTGTCTTCGCTAATCATATATGTTAAAATACCTTACCTGCATAATTTGTCGATTAATTTTTGGTCTTTTACTTGACTACAAATAAGTTATCTGATTTTATAGAAACAACCATTCGCGCATTTTCCCCCAATATCTCGAAAACTACTTTTTGCACTTATCAGCTTTCTAGTGAAATGACGGCAGTATAAGGCTTAATTGTAAAGGTCAACGTTATTTATTGGACAATCTGTGCCCTTCGAAGACTCTTTGATTCGCCTCGATGCATGTGTTACTCGTATATAAAATACTTTTCCACGTCAACTAACATTTTTGCACAATTCTTAAGTTAAAAAAAATCTTTGATGCAAATGATTAGTTTTCAACCAACTAATTATTGGTTTAAAAGCACAGTCAACTGACAACTCTACACCCTCTTAAAGGTCCTATACGATATCTTTCTATTAAAGCAAGTGCTCCACATTAGCTTGATGATTCCCAGGCAGTGTGTCGTGTGATCGAATACAAATAGGCATCACTCGCTCCCTAGAAAATTAGGGGATCTCTTGCGTCGACGAGCAATATTACCAAACTATAATCCTATTGTCCCTTTCTATCGATCTGATTACTAATTTTAGTATAATTCTGAAGGTTTAAAATTCTCTAAAAGTGGTGTAAAATTGTGCTCAAAATTGTAAGTCAAAAAGAAAACGAAAAATACTTTTCGATTAAAGTTTCAAAGTATGCTAAGCTCGCTCACTATGATAATTGAACCTGAATATAAAACTACAGTTTCTAAAGCATAAAACTTGAAATACAATTAGTGTTGTGAAATGGTTCTATTTTGTAAAACGTATGAATTTTAGTCAGAATAACGGAGAATATCATTACCATTTATCACCCCTCGCAACATTAGCATAGAGCGCCGTGAAATATTCAATTAGGTATTAAAGTCCTCGAGAAACGAAGGTTTTGGATGAAATTAAAAGGCAACGTGACATGTCCTTGATTTTATTATTTTTTGTAACGATCAGGATATCAACGTACATTGTTCGGAAGAAGTTACATTATTATTTCGACTACAATATTTAGATACACGCGGAAATAACTCCATCTGCAACTTCGGGAATTCAATTAATTTCTGTTTCATAAACCACTGAACAAATCTCAAGAATGTAATACCATAAAGTTGGTTTAACTGTTGAAAGACTTTAGGTACTAAATCCATTACTAGAACGTACCGTATCTGCTACCAAAGTTGCAGCCGGAGTGTAAGCACAGGGAACTGTAACTTTTAAGTTGTAAATACTCGGCAACTATTAACTGTTTTATATTATGTCTCAAACAAGTCATTAAGTAAATATGTCCTCTATCGCTTACATACAATAATATATTATTTACAATTAAATTTACCATGCCCAATAAAAACTTTAATATAAATGTCTCTATTCAAGATAATAGCAATATACATGGCACATTCGTTTATAAACATTTGCTTAAATCTTACACGATCTCGTAAATGTATTTAACAGTAAGTATCAGAGATGAATTACTATTATTTATATTCTTACAAACAGTTCGGATATTCGCCTATTACAAACTATATACAACGTTATAAGACTAGTTATTATCACGTTACACGCTGATGGAATAAATACTATGGAACAGAAAATTCGCCGTCTCTATAAAACAAAGAAAAACAATGCCTACACAAATTATTCCAATCAAACGTAATTACAGGCTGTGATTGTTGACAATTTACCTGAATTATCATCAGGGCTAACGATAAAAAAGAAACATTTATTGTAGCAGTTATAGTAATTATAGCAGACTTTTGATTAGACACAGGAAGATTGCCGTCGTCGTGGTAATTGTGGATGAGGCGCCGGTCGCTGTGGTCACGGCGACTTTACCATCGGTGGAGTACCATTTATTGGCTCTGTCTGGTACTCTGTTACTCTTCATGCTGTCGACGTCCTCATCATCGTCATCATACGCGTTGGTTCCGTACTCATCATCCGAGGTAGCTCGCACATCAGGGTACTGGTAGGCATGCCTATCGTTCCCCGGAATCTCTGTGACACAAACAAAATGTTTGTTCAAAATTCGATCAATAGTGCGGTCACCGCGTGACTTCAATATTCCAAGTTAATTTCGATTTTGCATTTATTTAAAGTATTTGTGAATTGAAATGCAGATTTGAGAGTCGTTGAACACGTTTTATATGCGTTTGCTGTAGCAAATATCGGTATTGGGTTCCACAAAAGCTAATATTTAAGGTATGCGGAGCCGAATGAAATTGTGTTTAATTAACAAAGTTAGGAGAAATTGAATTTCTTAAAATAGAAAGCGTACCGTATAATCTTATCTTGCTCTCGACGTCCCCTAGAGAATTCTTGGCGACGCAGATGTAACTGCCCAAGTCTTCCCTCCGAATGTTCTTGATCGTCATCGTCATTTCGGCCTCGAACATCGACTTCTGTCTGACCGACATCACGTGGTGCTCCGAAGGTATGATCAGCTCACCTGCAGAACAATTTATTACTTAGAACACACTTGTTTTCAAATTCAATATTAGAATTTCATCTTTCCTCAGCGGAAGTTTTATGAAAAATGTAAAAACTTCGTGCAGACACCTAGGAGTTTTATGTCTGCCTTATAATTTGTTTCGCTTTTATCGCGGATGCCTTACCTGCCAGCCGAGTTAATCAAACGGTATTAAAATTCGAATGTTGAACTTTTAAAGCGTATTTATATTCAATCTGGGATCTAAGATGATTTTTACTCTTACTTTTATTGCTGAACCATAATTTTATGATCGTGATGTTAAAATAACATTATCTTGTTATTGAATTCCAACGACGACGCGGTGTAGAAATAGATAAAATCATGTTTTAATATACTTTTAAATCTTATTCTATTACCTACTCCCGTACTTACTCGTAAGTAGTTTTATCATAATCCCATTATACAAAAGTCTCAGTCAAAATTGGACTTTCTGCTGTAAATATAGAGCACAAAGTAAGATAGTTACCTGGATCCTTAACCCAGTAGTTAATAGACTTGGGCGAAGACTCGACGTAGCACTCTATAGTGACGTCAGTGCCTAGCGGAGCACCCACCAGCTGATTGGGCACTTGAATCACCGGGTGAACTGGACAAAACAAAAGAAAGGTGAACAAAATACTTCTAAGAAATTATCGAGCAAAAGTTCCCAGAAAGGATGAGTATAGATATCTTAACAAAATAAATAAACGACTTTTAGTATTTTTCTATGACCCCATCTAATATTTTACGGCCTATGTTTAGATATCGAAACCCAACACGGCAGGCGAGTTTAGTAGTTCCAGCCTCTGAAAGATTTCTCCTTTAATCACCAAAAAGATTTTCACGAAGAAATGTTTTCAAAAAACACTAAATTATTTTAATCAACCCAACACCTTCTTAAATCAACTACAATATTTTAATAGCTTCATTTGGTTTAATTGGCGGCGAACAAAATACATATTCAAAGAGTTCATTTTCATTAACAAGAAGAATTGTACAACATAGCTAGTAATAGAAGCGTCCTTTTAAGCAGGTAAATGTCTGTATTAGGAGATTCCAATCTTCCATAACTTAAATTTACGTAATGTACATGAAACATAATCAAGATCGGCTTACAATGTACACTGATGTGGATCCTCTTGCTGACTGTAGGAGGGACCCCATTACCGGCAATACATAAGTATGTGCCCATCTCCGAACGTGATATTTTGGTCAGCTTGAGCACTTCACCCTGGTATGTTAACACTGCGAACAAAAGTTAAACGTATCACTTCAACCCAGGTATCTTCAAGTGTTTGACCAGAACCCCAATTGTGTCACACACTTTCAATCACAATGTGAAAGATTTGAAAGGAAAATCTTAATACGTGGGCTTCATTTGTATGGAAAATTGGTTTGTTCAGTAAGGCAAAGAGCGCAAGAAATGTTGTTGAACTATCAAAATGAATGGTATTACGATTGTAATATGGTAGCGTACTTCACCCTAGATCGCATCTTGACTTCACATCAATCAAAAAAAATGTTACGAAAATTAACTTGCGGGACAAAATTATTTACAGGCAACGTGTCCTTTTCTTGCCCTAGTCACATTAGAGATTTCTGAACTATACAAGTAAAGTAAACGTACATTTTGAATTTTTGATGCTCAAAATTCCTGCGTATGCATAAAATTCTCATTTTGATGGTTGGGACCGTATCATAATCCGTACAGCCGCCAGACGTGAAGATGTGACAAACAAACTTATTTTCACATTTTGATTTTAGGATATCATCATCATCGTAGTGTGTTGCTAACTTTGATGAAATGATGATGACTAAAAATAAAAGCAGCACCATGGGTCAATCTGTAAGGTAAAGTAGCGCTTGGCTAAGTCAGTCCGTGGATGGAGGGATCGATCATTACACATCAAAACGTGACTCACAAAGCGCGATAGGAGCCGAGTGTCATTTGCAGACTAAAACGTTTCACAGATTTTATCTATAGTAAAATAATTATCAAGGAGTATAGTATCACCCAGCACTAACTGGGTTGTGGAGGTCAAATAAGCAGTCGCTCCATGTAAAATATAGGCATTCAGCTCCATCCAATTTGACTGAAAGCATTCCCCAAAATAATTGGGAAATGACTAGCTAGATGACATTTTGATAACAGCCTGTACAATATAATTATGCAGGTTGATTTTAATTATAAATGGAAACAGCGTTAGGCACCTAATAATAACACGGATGGACACACTGTATTTGTTCGTAATATTCTATTGCAGCCTGGAATTTAGTCATTAGGCCAAAATTTGGTCTATGTTGAAATGGACGCGGCATTTACAATAATATGCAACTCAATTCGGCTTTCATTGCGACAAACAGGATGATGAAAATGTGGATGTGTAAAATACCAGACGATTCAGGTTTAATGGGACAATAAGTTACATGTATGAAATACTGTTGCCCGCGACTTCGTTTCGTGGAAATATGATGAAGGTGTGAGAAAAAAAATAGCCTATTTGCTTTTCCAGACTATAATCTATCTGTGCTCAAGAGAGCAATCACGCTAGAACGGATCTGGATGATAGATATATCATCCGCATCCGTTATGACGTGATTGAGTAACAAACATACACCCATCCAAACTTTCGCATTTATAATAGTAATAAGACTAGCTTTCATACGTGACTTCGTCCGATTTGTAGCCGGTTACTCTACCGTTCACAAATACCCTTTTCCTATTGGTTATAGGTACATAGAATATGTTAGTCTCATCTATGTTGCAATCCATATGCAAAGAAAACAGACTGTTTGCCACATTGAAAAAGCATCCCAACCATACTGTACGTAGGTCATCTTATCCCTTAACACCATATATAATATAGAATACATGTGATACACACATCAACACTGTCTAGGGATATTTTGGATTTACTCAATTTACTCAAAATGTATTAAAAATAGCATACAACATGTATATATTTTTATAAAGCCCATTTATCAGACTACACTCCAGAATAAAAGAAAACAATGTTTTTTTGCGTAAACAAATTTTTATTCAAATAAAGAAAAAACATGAAATAATGGTAAAACTAACAACGAATGTGTTTCTCAAGAAAAAATTACAAATAAGGAAAAAAATAATTTGTTTTTAACAGTTCTGTGAAAAATCAGTAGTCAGTAAAACCACCCATGACGTTAATAACGGTCCTGCAACGGTTTTTCATGCTTTGGATTAAGTTATCCAAGTCTTGCTGCGGTATATTGTCCCAGGTCCGGCTAAGATGCAAAAAAAGTTGCTCTTCCGTCGCAACGTTTGCAGGGAAATTCCTAAAAGCCCTTCTTTGGAGCATGTCCCACGCGTGTTCTATGGGGTTTAGGTCAGGCGATTGAGCGGGCCAGCCTAAGACCGATACGTCGTGCTCCTGCAACCAGCTCGTCACCACTCTCGCTGTGTGCGGACGGGCGTTATCGTGCATGAGCGTGAATTCTTGGCCCATTTGTAGTCGATGGGGGTAGATTATTGGTACTAGCACCTCGTTACGATATTTTTCAGCCGTCATGGTGTTTCTGATCCAAACGAGGTCTGTTCTTCCACCAACACGAATTCCCGCCCAAACCATAATTGTCCCGCCGTGGTATGAATGGACTTCCTGAGGATGTTGCAGACGGCTCTCACGACCAGGAACTCGCCAAACACGCACTCTACGTGTATCGGGATGGAAACCGAACCGGGACTCATCGGTAAACAGCACTACAGACCACTGGTTTTCTTCCCAGAGCAAATGTTCACGAGCCCACTCTAGTCGTCGTCCACGATTTCCTCGGCGTAGTGCTGGAGTACGAAGCGGTCTGCGAGCATGAAGGTTAGCTTCATGCAGCCTTCTCCTCACAGTTTGGTCACTCACAAGCAACTGGTGCTCTGACTGGAGCCTCTGAACCAACTGCATGGCCGTAACAATTGGTTGTCTTCTCGCGGCAACTTGCAAAAATCGGTCTTGTCGTTGAGTGGTTATGCGCTTCCCGCCTGGGTGTCTTTCAGCCACTTCACCAGTAGCACGATAACGTGACCATAACCTCGATATCACGTTTTGTCTTGTTCCAAACTCCTCAGCAATACTCCGTTGAGTAGCCCCAGCTTGGAGCATGCCTACTGCCCTTAACATTTCTTCTCTAGTTAAATGGCACCGCTGCATGATGCACACAATAACATTAATTCGGAATTAACCGATAACTTGTTATAAAACTTAAATTGGACACAAAAAAATAGCCACAAACTACTGTAGGTAAATGAAACCTTCGGACTTCGCTACCATTATGCGGCGTAAATCTTTTGTTTTTAATGTATTTTTTCAAATTCAAATTTAGAATCGTTCAAAAAGGTCTACAAAATAAACTTTCTTCAAAAGAATTTAAAAGTGGCCAGTATTTTTTGAGTTTAAGAACTTTATACAAAATATCCCTAGACGGTGTTGATGTGTGTATTTCGAATGATTATTATAATAATCATTCGAAATATCACATGTATTCTAGTCTGACTACAAAATTGTGTAAACTCTTTAATGTTTCAAAACAGCAGCTATACAGTTCTACACAGAATTTATGTGTTTTTCCTTTGAAATTCTTAAAATGTGCAGTAAAATTTAATTACATTAATCGTCCAGGTTTGTACTAAAGCGGTAACCATTGGGTGAAATATATTGCACTATTCAAGTACGACTTTACAAGATAAAATGTTAGTTTCTTTGTACAGTTTTTTTTTGTTTCTGCTTACACGCTGTTTAATAAGCTTGATTTGTGTTGTAGTAAATAACGTAGCTTTATTTTGAGTTAAGGCTTTGTTTTTATTAATTTTAAATCGGAGAAATACGACAAAAACCCAGTTTTACAAAAACAATTGATATGGATTAATTTCAAAAATATGTTTTACTGTAGGTCATCATCTGCCTAGCATATTCCACCATGTTGGGGTCACCTTCCAGTCTAACCAGATGACAGTATTTTACATGGAGCGACTGCGTATCTGACCTCTGCAACCCAATTAGTACTAATACGATAACCCTTGATATTTTACTGCAGGAAAAATTTATAAAGCCTTGGAAACTCAGCGACAACAAGCGTATTTCGATGAAGACGTTTTATAAAGTTAAGTATGAATTAAAAAAAAATTCACATCAAAGATATTTTAACATAAATACTTCTATAGAAGCACGTGCCTGTTCGATTTCACAAAACTTCCCCCTCTCTCTTATTAACTTGTAACAAACGTCACAGCTATACACACAACAGACCTTAGAACAAGTAACACGACCCATACTCAGGTCCCAATAAATTATTCAAACGTTATTCACTATTCGTATAATGAGACCTAGAAGTGTATTCAACGGCAGAACTCTACTAATTACGACAAACTTTAAACAATACTGGACGCGAAACTCATCCCGAGAATAGTCGCCTCGCGGCTCATTGTGGACCCACAAATGCGGTCACACGGACTTTCGCATTATACATATTCAGAAAAACAATGGGGTCCTGGCGCCATTCAAATAAACTAAGACAAATGAAATATTTTTCCAGCTATTTATTAAACAATTTTGGGATTACTGCTGCTTTTTAATTTTTGAATGGGTTAATTGAGCTGTGGGTTGTGAAAAAGTTGCAATAATGTTTTGGGATGAAAAACTGAAATGAAACAGCTTGCAGAGTGCGCAAGTTGATGCTGTTGCAGTGGGCTGGGCATGTCTGTCTATAGATCGATGACTGACGTAGAATAATCGAGTTTTGGCGTGGTGACGTATCGTTTACGCCAGATATGTAACCACTGGAGTAGACGTGTTCTTGAATGGAGACCGTGAATCGACAAGCGTAAGGTAGGGCCTTTTTTTTTTGGCGGGTGGAAAATCATCGAATAACCCCTCTCGCTCTTGGGCAGAGCGAAAGGGAGTGTCAGACTTCTACTGACTAAAAACCACCCATGTTCCTTCTTACCCCTTTATGTCGAGGCCGCGGTATCTCTTGCGAACCGATAGATATCTTATGATCGGGCTTGCGAACAGCCCGCAGCCCCGACGGGCGTCGTCGGCCGTCGACACGGCCTGTCGTTGTCATAAGACGGACGGACGGCGAGCTAGCCCATCACTCAGCCACTCCACAGGCCGGTATATATAGTCTGCGGTGGCCGGAAGCCGTCACGTGGCCCCCGAGGCCCGAAGCGTCTCCCGCGGCGGCTGGGACGAGAGGTTCTCTCCCTCTCACGTTTCGCCACCTCCTTCGCTAACATCACTGCTTCGCAAAAGGAGGTGACGGCGTCCCATTCCTCCTCGCCCCGGACCATGGCTTGCACCAGGCCCGGACGCGAGAGGTCGCCACCGCCGATGTAAGGTAGGGCCTCAGGTTTGGTGGAGCGACATCGCAGCGTGATGGGATAAAAGTTGCTAAAAATCGAGTTAAGTGGCGTGAGATTGAGGAAGCCCTTGTCCAGCCGTGGACTGTTGTGAGCTGATGATGATGATACACAACCTTTAAAACTGAAGACTGAACTGACTAGGTGTGGAAGGCAGAGGGAGGGGCAAAGGCTGCTGTGGCGAAGATTGAGGTAGTTCTATGTTCGGCATTGGTCAATAGGGTAAGTTAGTTCGATTTCGATTAGAAAAAAGAGAAAAACAAATCTACTAGGCGTTAGTACCTTTTTTAAGTTCAGAAACGATTTAGATTTTAAAAGCAGAAAGAAAACATCGTAACTGAATATTCGAGAGCAGAGTGGAAAAGCGATGGAGCTAAAAAAAGGTAATTCCGATTTTAAAAACTAGCTAAAAAAGCTAATGGCCGAACCGACTTGAGCAAGCGTTGTGATCAAAGCCAGGAGTTTTTTTCATTCGTCTTTCGCAACACTCACACACATACACCTCTGCCTAACCTTTTAACCTTTAGGCGATTACAAGCGTGATATTGTGTTGTACTCTAATAAAATTAAAAACCGGCCAAGTGCATGTCGGACCACACACAATGTAGGGTTCCGTAGTTGCCCATCAAAATATGTGAACTTACTAACCACCCTGCCTAGGTGCCTCCGAACGATATTTTTTATTGTAAAAATAAAACAAACTTACATTTGCAGTTTTGAGACCTGCGTTCCCATACATATGGAAAATATTTAATACAAGTACATTTTATAAGTTGTTTGACTATTACTCGTAAAATTGAAAAGCCTACTTAGCTGTTATAGTTTTCCTTTTATTTTCGTTATATTATATGCTACTACCATGAATTTTTTCACATGGCCAAACACAACCTGTATAGATGGTTTATGTTACCACACTTGAGTCTAACAAAATTTAAAAAAAACGTTGCCCCACACTAGGAATTTTTCCTGTATCATGGGTGCGTTTACAATCATTTAAATTCTCATACACAAATACCCAGACCCGGAACAACTACCTGTAGGCCATACAAATATTTGTTCCATGCGGGGATCGAACCCGCGACATGCAGCACAGCAGTCCCATCGCTCAGCCACTGCGCTAACCGTGCCGTCAACATTTTATGTTAAACCTTAATGTTTCAAAAACGATTCCCTTAATCGAAAAACTGTTTGAGCAAACTCGCAATATTTTTAAGACCTATCCTACGACATCCCACACCAAATCCAAAATCATCCCCACTTTAATGTGTACTGGAGAGAGATACTCGTACCCTATAAAAAAATTGACAATATTTTCTTTAGCACTCATTTGTATATTCATGCCAAATTACAGCTTTCTAGTACTAAGCGTCTTTGAGGTATAGTACGGACAGACAGACAGACAGACGGACATGGCGAAACTCTACGGGTTTCATATTGACTACGGAACCCTAAAAACTGACTGACCTAAAATGAAATCCCTCGGGATACTAGCTCAATATTTTTTAGTCTTCGAAAACCTTGTTAGAGCCAATCACTTGACTTTTTCTCAATTTTTAAAGGTTTGATATTGTACATAGTAGAGCAGTGTTCGCTTTTAGTAAATCAAGATCTCGAATTTATTTCAAATACTCTGAAAATTTGAATGTTTGGAACTTGATCGGACTGTCTTAACGGCTAAACGATTTAGTGTGGAACTAAGCACTATTTGAATTAAAAACTTAAATTATCCAAACTAAATTAACTGATATTAAATCATAACCCTTCCTTTTGGCTTTACCGATGTCGGGTAAAAGAGACTTCTGACAAAATAAACACCATACAATTACGGTTGTACCAACCAACCGTACCGGACCGTACCGTAAGACCTTGCCTCTCATGCACGAGGTTATGGGTTCAAATCCGGGTCAGTACCATAGTGACTTTTTCAATTCAAAATAATAATATATATTACCTAAAGTTTATCTTGGACATTACTGACATCACTGAAGGAAACATCGTAAGGAAACCAGGACTTATAATTAAAATCACACTATATTAAAAAGGCTACTAACTTAGTCACTAATATTATAAAGGCGAAAGTTTGTGTGTGAGTGTGTATATTTGTTACTCTTTCAAGCAAAAACTAAGGATTTGGATAAAATTTAGAACACAGATAGTTTATAACCTGGATTAACACATAGGATACTTTTTATCTCGGTAGTATGATTCCGTGGGACAATTATCGAACTCTATGCGGGCGAAGCCGCGGGCATAAGCTAGTAAGTCTCTAATTGTCTACACGTTTGAGCAAGCGTGGTGATCAATGCTAGTGCCTTCTCCGAATGAGAAGAACCTTTGCCCAGCCGTGGGACAGTAAAATACTGTCATTTTTACTATACGTACATGTTTGCAAAACAGCCTAAAATAACTGAATTATGATCAACCAGACTTCATAAAGAATTTAAACTGTTTATATTATGTACTAGTAAACCACAATCAGATCGCAGCCACAAATTGCGGTATTTTTCTAACCACTGAGATATTGTGACATTTATTTATGTTTTGCTAACTGGAATTTTCCTAAAAAGAGCAAAAACTATAGAAACAAGCTCGACAAGATAAGGTTAGGTTGTTATTTCTCTATATAAAGTATGTTTTCGTAGATAAACATAAGTATAAGTATACGTGAAGATATTTCTTATATTTTCTTTAAAAAAAATTAAATTGTAACTGCCATGTTCTGTCTCAGCATCGCCCTAAGGCTGACTGGTATATTTAATCATCATCTGCGTAGCCTTTTCCCAAAATTGAGAGTGGCTTCCAGTCTTACCGGATGCAGCTGAATAAGAGTATTTTACATGGAGCGACTGTAGATTGGTCCGTGGTTGGGTGACCACCTATAATATACCGTGTTTCTGACCTCCATAACCCAGTTAGTATTGGGTTAGTTGACAAGACAAGACTGGTTGTACAAGTCTGGTCTACAAATGACAGCCGGGACCAATGACTTAACGAGCTTTCTAACGCCCGTAGGAAACTTGGTATATAGGTGTTCATGAACACATTCACGGACCAACCTAGGCTTTATCTGAAGACCGAGTCCCTCCTTGCGTTGTTTTTCCTCAATGCTGAGGGTCGTGGCCTCTTTGGATCACTTTCTCCAGGACTGTCTTGAGCCAGCTCACTCTGTCTTCGGCAGCATGTAAGGCATCGCAGACTGAAGTGTTTAGGGCAGAGCAGAACTGGTCTGACCAGCGCATTGGGTTCTGCCTCTGGGTCTTCTCCACCTTGCCCGTTATCAGTAGCTTTTCGAGGTTGTCGCCTCTTTTTCTGGCAATGTGCCCAAAGAACTCAAAGCTTCTTCTCGAGCATATGGTGCTGAGCCTCATTGGAAGCTTGAGCTCGGTTGGGATTGAATCACTGGGTCGGTGTTCTGTCCAATGAATTCCGAGCATTTTCCTCCAGCACCACATCTCAAACGCATCGATGCGCTGGCGGTCAGCTTTCCTGAGCGTCCAATTCTCTGCTCCATAAAGAAATATGGAAAATATGAGAGAGGTAATGAGCTGCTTCTTCGTCTTCCTTGAGATGTTCCTGTCGGTCCATACACTGAAGACCGAGTAGGTGTTATTATTTAGCCACGTACTCCTCAGTGTCTCAGGCTTAAAATCCTCCTCTGTATATACGTACTTATAGTTATTATTTCTAGCGACTTGTCCAAGCACCGCACGTTTTTAACGACTTAACAAAATATGATGATTTCTATAATATATTTAAGTTTACGTAATATAAATGCAGGTATTGAGCTCACCCGTCTGGGCTGCGCGTTGCTCGAAAGAGGTACCGCGGCCTCGGCACAAAGGGCTAAGAAGGAACATGGGTGGTTTTTAGACAGTAGAAGTCTGACACTTCCTACCGCTCTGCCCAGAGTGGGAGGAGTCATTTGACGATTTCCCACCCTCCAACAAAAAAAAAGGTATTACCGTCACACATTCGGTATAAAAGTTCTACTACATCATAATCCGTAGCATAATTTAGAAGAACAACGTAATCTCACTCGAACGCAAAACTATAGATAATCTCTCCAAGCATAATGAAATAAATCAGTTCAATGGTCTCTTATACATAAATGTTATTCCAATAGAAACAGGCATTCAATCACTATTTGCGGGTAGCGTGCTCAATGTTGATTTTATCGTCACATTATTTCGTTGTTCGAGGGTTCTCCTATTGCGTTATACACCGGTAATTTGTGAAACAATACCTCCCTTGGAATTTACCCTAAGCATTGTTATAATAACATCTATATTGAGGCCTTTCGAGTCGCCCTTAGCAATTTAATCAAGTCTCAAATTTGATCTTTGGTTAATAATTTTGTTTAATTGTTCACGATCAAGGTTGGGGTGAGGTACTCGGATATATTTTGAGCCTAAATTGAGCTTCATTTTACTGTTGTTAAGTTGATGACTTGATTTTAATTAAGTGTATCGTGTATTAAGTGGGCTGCTACACGAGTTTTGATATAACTGGTTAGTTATTTTAATATGAGTCCTTGACAGAGACCTTATGGATGCTAACAAACTATGGTATGTTTAGTTCACAAAATAGCAAAATCGATAACGTTATTGTCACGCCTGTAATTCCCGATTGATCAGGTATTTAATAGATGTAGGTAACCTAACCTATCCCAACACTAATAGTACACCCATTTGTTAACATTTTCATGGGTTTTCAATTTTCTTTTGCAAGGAAACCCTCATCCTTTTCCTAAATAAAAAGTAGCTAAGCTATCTAAATTGTAATGTAACTCGTTGGTAATCTAAATGAACACATGAAATACCTATGTTCCTACTTTTAACATCAGCTTTTTGCAAGTAAAAGTCCGTCCGTCAAAATCAGTCCTAACGCACAGAAACAGATAGACAAAAAATATAAAAAAGTATTTTTATAAGTACCATAAATTCTTCTATATACATTAAGGTTTAAAATAACAGCTATTTACTTAATGTCACACACACACACATCCATTTTATTTAACTGTACATATATTATGATGCAAGCAAAGTTATCTACAACGCACTGCTCCTTTACAGAAATTGCTAACTTGCATACATTTTCAAGCAGCTATCTATTTGATTGCAATATAAATGACGACGATGGCCTTTAAGACTGTATACAGTGGTCAAAAAGAGGCCAAGTTGAGTAAACCTGGTCACAGTCACTGAAATGACAATACCTCCTGGGCCAGTGAGTAACTACCATGATTTCTGCGAAATCGTCTTATCGCGCTGTTTGCTTGGCTGGTATCAGAACGTCGTATCGCAAGGTCGTTTTGTATCGAATAGCAATGGTTACATTAATAGAACTGACTTGATGGAACTTCTGAAGGAATGGCGAAAATATCATAACTTAGTATTGGTATTACAGAGAGATAACCCTTTACTTTTATGTTCAAGCAGGACTTTGTTCAATGGAGTTTGTTTTTTTTATCTTAATGGATTTTCACAGGTTAACCTATGTGACTGGCGTTTCTGTGGCGGCTTAGATATAAATGTTGTTTCATTTGTAGAAAGTGAGTCAAAGTGATTGCATTTGGACACAACAACTCAGGGTGGGGTTGAACTTTGATTCTTCGGTTTTTTCGGTTTTTGAAATGGTTTATTTCTAATATAACTAAAATGAATTTTAGAAGCTCCTAGAGAGACCCATTATTACACTTCGAATTCACAGCAAAACTAGGCTAGGAGCAAACAGTTTTACATTCAAATATCAAAACACTTTCGACGTAATCCCACCGCACATTCGATATATGTTTAGAGGGTGCACAAATATTCAGACCCGGTTATTATTATACACTAATGTCAGTAGATTCCGAGTAAGTGCGGCGTGCGTGACCGATGACTGTGTAGCCCGTATTTATTGCAATTTACGGGTTATTACTGGCCACCACTACTCATATTACGTCAATGACTTTGTTTTTATGTGGAATTGGAGAAAATTGTGACTGATTTGTTTGTAAGTGTACTTTACAGGTATGAGTATAACGGTTTAAAGTTCCTCATCTCAAATTGTAATGGACAGATCATTCGTGCAGATGGATGGCTCCATTTTTTATAACCTTGTGCATGTATGCCCATAATTGTCTACTAAAGCCTCGGGGCAAGGGGCTCCTAATTTATTAGCCTGTGTCTATACCGGGTGGTTCATGCGAAAATTCAATAGAAGTCAATCCAGAGGCAGAAAAAAGGAGCCTTTGTGTTAAGAGCTTTTCGTAGGATTCAAAAGTACGAATCACGCGCGTTGAGTTGACGACACGGTTGGCGCAGTGGCTGAGCGATTGGACTGCTGCGCTGCGTGTCGCGGGTTCGATCCCCGCACGGAACAAATATTTGTATGGCCTACAGATAGTGGTTTCGGGTCTGGGTATTTGTGTATGTGAGTTTAAATGTTTGTAAACGCACCCACGATACAGGAGAAATTAGTGTGGGGCAACGTTTTTATAAAAAAAAGAAAAGTTAAAGAAAATGTAGTAAGATAAGTTTGTAGCGGTAGTACGTGTTCTCAGAGGCTCATTTTTTAGCTTTAAAATAAGTTTTAGTTTAAGAGTGATTCTATACTGTACTCTACAACGTATTACGTGCTAACTACTTCTGTGGCATCAGGCAGGAAAAGTTGGCAGCTGCATTTCCCTGCCACCTTAGCGACGCCCATGCTTATACATGAATACTTAACTCAGATGCAGCGGGTCGCTAGTGAAAAGAATAAGATGCGATTTGATACGAGTATGCTATACCAATTTTGGACTTAAATGTGAAAAGTTGTGTTAAAAACTAATAGATCCATCGATCCATCCATCTAGTGTAGCCATCGATATATTTCATTGTTTGTTAGTTAGATCAATCGTTCTGTGTTTCCTAATTAATGTTATAGCTATTTTGTACTTAGGTAGGCACTTTCTTTTTGTTGTCTTTTTGTTTTATGAATTTATTGGTGGAAACTTGTAAATGGCCTTCAAATTAATATTTTTTAAGAATACTGTTTGTATTAGCTGTAAGTTTCCCGTACAGAATAAAATAAAATAAAATAATACATACTTTATCTCTTTCCATCAGGAATTTATCAGTAACAGCCACGGAGTCTGGATTTGTGCCCGGTTGATGGCAATAGGCTCGCCCCCTATTACATGGGACTTAAACATTACTGGCGAAATGTGGGTGTACTATTAGGTACTCCTCTGCCTGACCCTTCGGGAATTACAGGCGTAATGTTATGTTATGTGTTTATCTCAGGCTAAGTACAAACACTCCTTGATAATATCTACCTTTGCTTTTCGTCCCAGTTTGGTCCCGTACGACGATCTCCATGCCATCTTCTCGTTTCCACATGACCCTCGGGGGTGGCACGCCGCGGGCCTTGCACGAGACCCTGGCTGTGCCACCTTCGGGAACCATCGTGTCTCCCGAAGTCTCTTCGGGAACGAAGTCTGGTGGTATCACTACATCTAGGAAGCCCATCTGAGAAAGAGAAGAAATTGAACTTTAACCTTTTTTAAAAATTCTTTTATTTAAAGTTACGAAATGCTTAAGTGAATAAATTTTCTTTTGCCTAGTAAATGTTTTTTGTGCAGACAAACTGTTTTCAAAAGTTTTGCTTACTTTTCAATGTTTTTTCAATTTATTTAGGAAATAAATAGAGCCATCATCATTAGCTATTTCGCAACTATTTTGGGGTAAGCTTCCAGTTTAAAAGGTACTGTACGTACGTACGGTAAGCTGTACCAATACTCCTATTTTGACCTCCACAACCCAGTTAGTACTGGGTAATATGAACCCCTTTTTTTTTTTGGCGGTTGGAAAATCATCGAATGACCCCTCCCGCTCTTGGGCAGAGCGAAAGGGAGTGTCAGACTTCTACTAACTAAAAACCACCCATGTTCCTTCTTAGCCCTTTATGTCGAGGCCGCGGTATCTCTTGCGAACAACCCGAAGCCCCAACGGGCAATATGAACCCCCTTGGTAAGACTGTTTGTCAGACATTCGGGCCACTCACTACATGTAATGACGGTCAAAGATCCACAAATGACAGTCGGTCCAACGGTTTTACGTGCTTTACGTGCTTTCCAAGACACGAATGAATTTCGGGATGTATTGGGTGGTCACCCATCCACGAACCAACCCAGGCAAGTGAGGCTTAACCTTAAGATCGACCTTAGCGGTTGGTATATTTAGCCACGTGCTCCCACGAGCTCTTAATTAGGTATATTTAATAGCTAATTAAAATCCTCTGTTTAAACTGCTCTCATATAACAAAAATCATATCAACGTTCAAATTAGTTAGATTATATCAAAATCCAGTACGGATAACATTCTAAAATCAACAGCCCATTGAAAATGTAAACAGGATCATTTAATTATCGAGAAACCTAACATAGTTCATATTGTTAATGAAATTAAATCTGAATTGTGCGGTTTACCGATCGCTAAATAGAAAATATTTATTCGAAATTGCTTAGATAGATGTACTAATCACATTTTGGTGCAAAATTGGTACTAAATTGAAGTCTTTTAAAGAGGTTGGAAGATTTTTGTAGAAGGGTGCCAGCCTAACTTTCGCCATTTTAAATAATCTTCAAAATAGTGGTCACGGTATCAAAAAAAACAATTATTGTACGAGACAAACATTGGTATCGTTAGTCGTGGAATGGACTTGAATCTGACTTGACACGCCCTTAAAACGTTCACAAACATTTAAACTCGCATACACCCAGACCCAGAAGGCCTTAGGCCATAAATAATTTTATTCCGTGCGGGGATCGAACCCGCGACACGCAGGGCAGCATTCTGCACTATTAGACATATTGACAGCTATAGTTAGTTTAAATTCGACATAAACGCGCACTTATAATACATAATGACATTATAGACATTTTTAACATTGATTACAGTGACATATGACATCTTTCGCATTGATTAATGCAGAATGTAACTATGGGTTTGAAAAGAATTACTGATGTTGGAGGCAACGTATTGCGGCCAAGAAATTCTAGGATTAGTTTGTTGGGTGATGTCTCCCTGTTGTCAAGACAACGACGGTCGACCCAAGTTCAAAAATAGAGTTTAGTCGGCACTATAATATAAATATGGATGGTAATCAACAAAAGTTAGAATCTTTTCCCTGATAGCACAATCAGAACAACTTAGATTTAATGAGACACACAACAAATTTGTATCAATCAATAGCTGGCATCAATGACAAAATCTTCTAAAATATGAGGTATGAAAGTTGTGCTGATGGCGAAGAAAGTTACTATGAGGGCTTACATCTGCTGCGGGTTGTTCGCAAGAGATACCGCGGCCTTGACATGAAGGGCTAAGAAGGAACATGGGTGGTTTTTAGTCAGTAAAACTCTGACACTCCCTTTCGCTCTGCCCAAGAGCGGGAGGGGTTATTTGATGACTTTACAACCGCCAAAAAAAAGGGCTTACATCTCGGAAATGTGACGCTTTCGAAGATTTGATCTCATGCAAAACTTGTATGTATTGATACCAGCTATTGATAAAAACAGGTTTAACGTGTGGCCGTTATTTTGAAAATAAAATAAAATGGCGGAAGTTAATAGGGCAAAAAATGCAAAGCCTTTTGTATGCGTGAGTTACAGAAAACAAACAGAAGTGGCAATTATTTTTAAAGCTGTTTTATCTTAAAGGTGTTACAGCACTTGTTCATGCTAAAACCTTTGTACCGAAGAGAGGATTCATCGGAAATATTATAATTCAGAATAACAGATTTGCTCCAACTCTTGCAGATTAATAAGAATGAAGAATTATTTGAATTGAAATAAGTTTTGCCGTTTCCTTCATTTAATAAGTTTGTCGGATGGTGCGAAGTGTTCGAAACATCGCGTTGTTGGGAGGAATAAAATGCTTCAATTAATTAATTTGTTTGAATGCTGTGGAAACGATTCGCGTTATCATATTATTACATTTTTCCCTATTATTTCCTGTTATACACTTATTAAGAAAAAGATTATTAAGCTTACCGCTTAATAATAATAGTAATTTGGGTCGATTTTAAGGTTAAGCCACGCTTGCCTGGTTTGGTCCGTGGATGGGAGACTTTTCATTACTTACCGAGTTACCTCCGTTTCTCAGAAAACACTACTAATCCGTTGGTTCCAGCTGTCATTTGTAGCTTTTTGACATTCATAACAGGTGGCCCGAAAGTCTGACAACCAGTCTCGCCAAGGGATATCGTTTACCCAGTAGTAGCAGGGTAGTAGGGGTCAGGTAAGGTGTCGCTTCATATAAAATGGTGGTATTCAGCTGCATTCGGTTGGACTGGAAACTGGCCCGAACTTACGAAAAGGCTCGGCAGATGTTATTAATATTCTATTAATTAAACACGTAGAGTTGACCTCTACTCTCATTAATGTGAATAAAAATAAACACGATATGAATATGAAAAAAATATGTTCATAAAGCTACTAAAAGAGATTTTTTCATGAATTTTCCTTCCTACTTACTTACCTACCTACAGTCCTACACACATTATATTGATTTTGATGACGTCAACTATCATCCACTACAAACCATTGTTACATAAAATCTAACGTCACGCTTCGTAACGTTTGTTATCCTCGAAAGGTTCTACAAAAGTGGGAGTACGTTTTTTTTAATTTAGGATGAGCTCACCACACTATTCCCAACCACTGCAACTCCTGAAAGCCAGAATTAACGCCGCCGTCAGATAAGTGTCGAGTCAATTTAATGAGGCTCGACAAGTTCCGGAGGGAAATAAGTGCGATTCTAGTGATGCGGTGCGACTTCGAGTTCTAACCCGAAACACAAGCCTCTGATTTTTCAGATTCATGTGCGTATTGTTTAATTATCACTTGCTTTGGTGAAAGAAAACATCGTGTGGAAAACAGTATGCCTGAGTTTTTATCCCTTTTTTTTTTGGTGATGGTGGGAAATCATCAAATAACCCCTCCCGCTCTTGGGCAGAGCGAAAGGGAGTGTCAGACTTCTACTGACTAAAAACCACCCATGTTCCTTCTTAGCCCTTCATGTCGAGGCCGCGGTATCTGCGAACAACCCGCAGCCCCGACGGGCGAGTTTGTATGCCTGTATTTACATAAAAACTTCGACATCAGTTTGGCACAACCCTATAAAGAAAGAAAGAGCGTGTTTTTATATTTTTACGTGTTCTTATAGGCCACACATATTTCTCAAATTTATTTTTAAATCAAATTATTGCCGTCAACCGAGCAAAAATCCGGACTCCTAGCTGCTACTGAAATTCTTTATAGGAACCCACTAACACTTCCAAACTCAATAGAACTATTATTAGCTTTTCAAATTAGTAGGAGAAAAATGAGCATTATCACGTTACCCTTTCACGGTAAGTAGAGATTCTGGGCGAATCAATCAGAGTACTGAATGCTATCGATGTGTCTACGTCACGGGGCACTCATGCCCAACGGCAGGTCTGCAACACGTTAAGAATTTTATTACTAACAAGGGAAGGTTCCTTTCTGTGTTTTCTTTTTCTATTTGCTAGCTTCATTATTGGGTTTTTTTAGCTTTTTGTGGAAGTGAATGAGTGTTGTATTAGTAAAGGTTACTGGGCTAGATTGTGATAGTGTTGTATAATATGAGCATAAGTGCGATGCGCTGCTCTCTAGCGCAGAACAGATATCAGCTCCCACAGCATGTTGAGGGCATTGAGTTACCGGTGGGACTGCCCGATGCTTGGTCGATGGGTAACACTGCACTGCACACACAGGACCGTCATTTCATGTGTACGTCATTTAAGTTTATTGCATTTATTTTCTATTGTATTATATTATTGTCTGTTGCTACTTGTATTGTTCTTGTTTTTTATGTGTGTTACTAATATTAGTTAAGTAAGAATATTTCATGTTAAAAATAACACTATGGACTTCCAGGTCTGCAAATAAAATGTTTATTATTATTATTATTGTAAATGAGTGGGCTCAACAAGAGTCGTAACGGAAGTCTGTCTGTTTTAATAGAGTTTGGATTTGTACCTGGTTCATGTGAATACTGTAATGTACTTTAAATATAACTGTTGAAATATTATGTACACCTCTGCCTAACCCTTCGGCAATTACAGGTGCATGTTATGTATGTATATTTTATGTATGTATATTTTATGTATGTATATTTTATGTATGTATATTTTATGTATGTATATTTTATGTATGTATATTTTATGTACATATATTTATTCCAATCATCACTGAAGGTACGTTTAAGTGTTCCCGTTGGGGCTACGGGTTGTTCGCAAGAGATACCGCGGCCTCGACATGAAGGGCTAAGAAGGAACATGGGTGGTTTTTAGTCAGTAGAAGTCTGACACTCCCTTTCACTCTGCCCAAGAGTGGGAGGGGTTATATGATTATTTTCCACCCGCCAAAAAAAAAACTTGAGAGGTGTCAAGGAACACCCGGATGGAACGAAGTTATTGTTATTATTTTTTATTATGTAAAAAAAAAAAAAAAAAAGAAATGTAGAAATGAAAATATCTGGCTTGCTTTCTAAAAGAGAGAGAGAGACAGACAGAGAAACATGCGACGCCGCACAGCTTACAATAGCTTACTATAGCAAAAAGTGTCGTGACAACTTTTCGTAAGAATTTTTTCCGTCTAGCCCCCTTTCACAACGCGCGATAAGGAACTTCGTTCCAAAAGGTAAGTACGATTAAAATTAAACAACTGAAACTCACCAACAAACCCCCAAATAATAGATGAAAACAGAAAATGCTCTCACATTTACTTACTCATTAATATAGTAACTGACTACTTTAAAAGTGGTTAAAAATGCATGGAGCTCCATACAAGCACTACCGCATAAGTTGCAATTTGTGTCAGTGTATTGGTTAAAGTGCATCACGTCGAGTGACGCATTCTCGTTAAATTGTTCCTGAATTTTCAGCGCGGTCCATTACTTTGTAACAAGGATCTGGGTTGCGGTGGGTTAAAAAAAGATGGTGGATTATTTGCGCTTGGGGTATTTTGGAGTTGGATTGGTTAAAATTACAGTTTGGAAATTATGATGTAGTTACCTCGACTTAGTTTTTTTAGGAAAATAATAGATACATATAATAAAATTTGTGTTTGTAATTTCATAATAACAGCTTTTTGCTAAATGATAAAAAATGAAATAGACAAGAATTTGAACGAAATAAAAACCGTCATAGTAAGCAAAGCTAAGAATTGTAACATTTGCCTATTCTAAGCAATTACTAAACTACAGATCAAAATTGTATCATAAATTAATAAATTTTACTCAAATGATTTTATGGGCTTTTTAGATACAGTTGTATGATTTCGTAGCAATAAGAAGAACTGCATGAAGCAAACGAAAGAGTTGTCATCGTTTCGAGAAGAACATGAAGAGTTGCCATTGTTGTATTTTTTTTATTTTTATATTTGTTATGTGTTGTATGTGTACCTATTGCTTTTTTATTGTTTTATTATATGCTCGTCATGTTTCTGCGACAAATAAATATTTTTTCTTTCTTTCCTTACTCACCTGACTTTTCATAGGATCAGTATTAATTTGACACATGTATTGCCCTCTGTCTTCTTCTTGCACGTTCTTGATATGCAGGTACCAGGTGCTGTGGTCGCTATGGGAGACGGACACCCGAGGGTTGTGGGTGATCACGTGCTCGTGGATCGCCTGGATCGCCTTCGTGTCTGCTTTTACCCAGCCCACCTGGAACATTGAAGAGTTGAGGAGAAGGTTCTAGAATTTAGGTACATTTTTATGATGTTACTTGAACATGTAACATGAACGGACTCCGAACGCTGGACATTTATCATCATTTTCATTTCAGTCGAAAGACGTCCAATGCTGGGCATAGGCCTCCCCCTAAAGTGTCCCCCCCCACATTGTTCGGTCCCGTGTACAGTCAGCATCAGCAGGGCTATTGCGTATCTTTTTTAATGTCAGTGGCTATCATAGTGTCCATCGATTAACTGTCAAATGGTTCCATTTTGTACCAAACTGACAGTTAATCGATGGACACTATGATAGCCACTGACATTAAAAAAGATACGCAATAGCCCTGCTGAAGTTAGTAAAAACTTTTTAGATATTACTCGTTACTAACAAGTTATTAAAGAGTAAGGAATATTTTAAAGAATAATCTTCTAACTGCCTCGTTGGTCTAGTGGTCGCAAGCGTGACTGCTGAGCATGAGGTCCTGGGTTCGATTCCCGGGTCGTGCAAAGTGTTATTGGCTTTTCCCATCAGGAATTTATCAGTAATAGCCACGGAGTCTGGATCTGTGCCCGGTTGATGGCAATAGGCTCGCCCCCTATTACATGGGACTTATACATAACTGGCGAAATGTGGGTGTACTATTAGGTACACCTCTGCCTAACCCTTCGGGGATTACAGGCGTGATGTTATGTGTGTGTGTGTAATCTTCTAACACATTCAAAATAAGAGCTGCACTCCTGTACTTGAAATAATTAAAAATCCGTAATGTTAAGCTCCTTCTGTTGCTGACCGTACGTCGAATCCAGCGGATCCCCGTAACCTCACGAGGTCCATTACTTTAATAGAAATATCTTTCAAAGTCTGATTACTTCAGGTAGTCCACAATCAATCCATTTGTCTGAACCTTAAGAATATGGAGGCCAAAAAATCCCTAAGGCATCACGCAAAAGAGCTACGCTAAGCAGTTCGCAGGTACCTTCACCTACTTTCCTTAAGCGAGCCTTCTTAACAACACTTCAAAATTCATTGCCTTGAATAATGTAAATCAGTTAAGTAAATTAATTAAATAAGTACATTAAGTAGCTTGTTCCTCCGCATTAACAGAGAGGAGGCCTACCGAAACAAAAAAACGTTTCCCCGGTCGATTTTGCGTGAAGGAAATGTAAGAAAAAATATACAGATTTTTTGGTGTACAGTTTCTAAATCTGCTTAATTTTTAGGTCAAGTCAAACATTAAAATAAGGAAGGGGTTCGCTTAAATTATACATAAACAAAACTTATTAATTACGCATGCGGCCTTAGGTAGCTAACCTACATTATTTTTTTGAGATTGTGCCTTCTGTTTTGAACTGCTGTAACTTTTTTAAAGTTTTGAGATCTTTCTAAACGAACTTTTTTCTGTTGTGATGAGATTTTTAACATAACCATGACAACATCACGCCTGTTTGCCTGAAACGGTTAGGCAGAGCTGTATCTATACTTAGTATATCGACGTTTCGACACTTACGTTATATTTAAATCCCATTTAATGGCGGACGATGACGGATGATGGCGATAAGCTTATTGCCATCGACCGGGCAAATGTCCGAATTGTTACCAAGAAATACATGTTGTATAAAAATATATTTTAATTTGACCTAAGATCGCCAAACATATTAAGGACATAAATAAATAAAAAAGCCCTTTACTCCACATTTTAAAATTCCATTTCAAATGTTTTAGCTGTGTGTTAGTTAAATCTTTATCCTTATATAATTTTTCTGTACATGTGTTTGTCACTGAACTCCTCCTAAACGGCTGGACCGATTTTGATGACATTTTTTGTATGTTTTCAAGGGGATACGAGAATGGTTTAGATTTACGATTGGACTCGGTAGGTGGCGCTGCTGTCCGGGCAGGACGACGTCTGCCAGGTCCGCTTGTTTATTGTATATAGTTAGTATTGTTAGTATAGTTAGTCTTCTTGCATTGAATAAAGGATTTTTAATAAAGGATCAAGGTTTCCTTCAGTCTTTTCTTTACACCTGGATAATGTCATCAACCCACAAAACATCTGTAGTTGCCTGAAAATGTCCAACGGCATAGTGGACCCATTGCAGGCGCATACCGCATAATAGGCATCTAGTACAGTTGTCTCAACGAGTTGTCTACTGATGATGATAATGCCATCGAACCGATTTCAGCCACAGCGAATGCATTCGATGGTTTCCTAGAGTGATTATCCAGAGCTTTGTTGATACCTCCTGCCTACTTCTATTCGCCTGGTAGTTTGTGCCGTAGTTGTACCCTAAACTGTGTGGTAGAACGAATGATAAACTTGAGTCCCACAGGTTTTACAATTTGGAACACCCTAAAATATATCGTAGAACTAGTGGGAATTTTGGTTCCCACTAGTTCTACAATTTCGTACCACCTTGAATCGTAGAACTAGTGGGAAAAAAAAATCCCACTAGTTCTATCGTAGGACTGTGCAGTAGAACTAGTGGGAATGAGCCGTTATTTCAAGTTCATATCCAACTTTGGCCGAAAAACTAAGCAGACATTTCAGAACATCATTGCTGACATTGACGGTGGTCTAGCTTTATGGTCATCACGTTTTAAATCTAATTGCATTTTTTTTTTTCTCTTCAAAGGCATTGCACGCGACATCTCCACTCGGGCCCATTTTATGCCTGCATTTCCTGCACTAAATGGTCAATTTCTTATCACATATTTCGCACTCCCTTATGCAAGCAACACTAGGACCTTGCTTTTTTCTTTGGAGGTTGCGAAATCATCAAATGACTCCTCACGCTCTGGGCGGAGCGGTAGGGAGTGTCAGATTTCTACTGACAAAAAATCACCCATGTTCCTTCTTAGCCCTTTGTGTCCTTGTGCCCTGTTTGTCTCTTTCGAACAACCCGTAACACAATGACCTTGCTCACTTTCAACACGTCATCCTCATTGATTTTTCGTGGATGTAAAAGCGGCATTAAACCTAATGAAGTCTGATAACTTTTGATGAAGTCAAAATCTAAACATAGACCACAAAGCTATTTACTAAGCGGTTCAGACAATCTAGCTCTCTATCGCGGTTTATTGCTAATCTGGGGCGGTAAAACTTTTCAACTTCAAAATTTTACTGTTGTCACTAGTTCATTCGGCCTAAAACTGACAGGCTTACTCAAGTTAACTAAAATAATTAATATTCAGCCTCTCAACTTTATTATATAGTTGTAGGAGGGACGGCCCAAGCTTTTTGTCTACGGACTATTAATATAGATTGTTCTGAGTAATAAAGGCCTGATTTAAAGTGAATTACTTATTCAGTTCGCTATAGTAAAATACCTGTAGGCTGGTGCTGAAATTCAGTGAAGCTTCTAGCCAATTTTATGATTTAAGGTCGAAATAATCTTTTTTATTCTCAGGAGTAGGCAGTTGTGTGAGCTAGGTAAGGTTATCGACAGCGATTTAAGATTTCACTGAAAATTGTTTTAGTGTTAAAATTACATCTGCTGGGTAACATGGCACTTGTGTTCCTAGAAGTAATAGGTTGTTGGGAACCTATTCACATTTCGCCATACACAAATGAAAATCTTTTCTATAAAAGAAACAAAAGGATTTAATTTCACTAAACGCAAAAGAAATAGTTGAGCCACAACAGATTACTAAAATGTGTTTAAAACCTTGTCTTTCGTATTTTTCGTAAATCACGCCCAAAAAACATATTTGGACTTCATCGTCAGCCTATAATGTTCCCACTACAGGATTCTGGCCTCCTCTCTATTAGTGGGATGGGCTATAATCCACCACGCTGGCCAAGTGTGGGTTGGCAGATGTCACATGTCTTCGAATTTTTGGAACGAAGTTCCTTATCGCGCGTTGTGAAAGGGGGCTAGACGGAAAAAATTCTTACGAAAAGTTGTCACGACACTTTTTGCTATAGTAAGCTATTGTAAGCTGTGCGGCGTCGCATGTTTCTCTGTCTGTCTCTCTCTCTCTTATAGAAAGCAAGCCAGATATTTTCATTTCTACATTTCTTTTTTTTTTTTTTTACATAATAAAAAAAAATAACAATAACTTCGTTCCATCCGGGTGTTCCTTGACACCTCTCAAGTTTTTTGGTTCTAAGACAAGTTTCCTCACGATGTTTTCCTTCACCGTTTTGAGAGCAGTGGTAATTAAATAAATTACACAAAGTAATGCGCCTGTCTGGGTTCGAACCCACGACTTACTGTTCGTAAGTCGGGGCCGCCACCACTGGGCCACCACTGCTCTTTGAACACGACACCTAAAATACAATGAAAAAACTTGAGAGGTGTCAAGGAACACCCGGATGGAACGAAGTTACTGTTATTATTTTTTATTATGTAAAAAAAAAAAAAATGAAATGTAGAAATTAAAATATCTGGCTTGCTTTCTATAAGAGAGAGAGAGACAGACAGAGAAACATGCGACGCCGCACAGCTTACAATAGCTTACTATAGCAAAAAGTGTCGTGACAACTTTTCGTAAGAATTTTTTCCGTCTAGCCCCCTTTCACAACGCGCGATAAGGAACTTCGTTCCAAAAATATTTAACATACTTACCCGAAAGTTGCCCAAGTTCACGACTATGCATTCGAAGGTCGCGTCCCTCCCGATAGGCACCGTCAGGTTTGTGATGGGCTCTCCAAACTCTGGTACCTCAATACCTCCTGTCGACAAAAAGAAAATGATTATTTAATTTGAAAAATATCCGTTAAATAAACTGAAATTTTGATATTTATTGATGAATTTGTTCATTAGTTTCCAAACGTAAGTTAAGAAAATGTGTTTTTTGAAATTTAAAAAAGTCGTAAAACATTTAAAAATCAAACAGCAGATATTTTGACATGACATCATGTCAAAATATCTACTGTTATCTCATTTATCACAAAAAGACTTTTTTAACCGAAAATTCTCAACCAACACTCGTGTATAGCTTATGTTCTATGAACGTGGACGAAGCAGCGGGAGCATGTAAGGACGGTAGCAGGTGGCGTTCTATAACATCTGCCTACCCCCTCGGGATAAAGGCGTAAGTTTATAAACGTGCAAAACTTTAAAAGACATTGAATCTTAGAAACTTCGCCCGTTTCTATGCTAAACTTTCTCACCTATATAAGGTTGTACCAGACCAAGTCTGTACTACCTACAAACACAACAGTACGACCCAACTGATGAGTGTGACGCCAACATTAGTTAGCAACGGTATGTAGGCGGCTTATCGGACGTCCCACAAAGTAAAGTTGCTGCCGACGATACTGTCGCCAACAGTTGCACCTACCTAGGACCTTGCAACAAAGTGTCAACTAACCACTTCAAGTTGTACCGTTATTCGCGGTCCAACTTCAGAAATGTGAAGTGACACGAATAACTTTGCCAAGTGATAGTAACTATGTAGACCGCTGCGCCCGCTGTCTTGTTTGGGACAATTGCGTTATTCATGGGTGATTTTTTTGTTGATGAAATGTTTGTATTTCATTCAGTGCCGTGTTAGGATAATACTGTTGATTTTTTGGTCATTGGTAATGAATTAATTATGTTTAATTAGCTTTTGCCCGCGGCTTTACCCGCGTGAACCATACAAATTTTCCTTAAATGCCGCACTCAGAGAGCTTTAATGATTACTTAGGCTATCACTAAGTAAAGGTTTTGACAGTTTTGTCATACAAAAGTTTGTCAAATCTCATTAATGACGGCTTAAGTAATCATTAAATATCTCTGAGTTACTGCGGTACTCGGAGATATTTAATGATTACTTAAGCCGTTGCTTAGTTAAGATTTGACATACTTTTGTTTGACAAAACTGTCAAAACCTTTACTAAGTGATGGCCTTAGTAATCATTAAAGCTCTCTGAGTGCGGTAGTGAGAGTCACTGATCAAACATTAATACGTGAGTGATTCTCCTAAAAATTGTAAGAAAATATTTTCTCCTTCAATAAGTTCATTCGTGGGACAACAACAAAAGATTTCTACAGTTTAAAATCCTAGTCCCATACAAATACTTTGTCTTCTTAATACCCTTAAAATTTTCACCATAATACCAAAGATAAAGAGAAATTATTTTGGTACAACATAATTTAAATATCACAACCAAGCCAGAAGCACTCTGGCTCAAGGATTATTTTGTTACATACCCTGATAATTTTGTCACGAGAATAGCAAAATATTCGGGATCGAAATAGCGAGCATCGGATCATCAAAACCTATTTTGTCACGGTCGAGAGGTCCCATCTCGAAACCCAAGCTCTACTGCTTGCTTACATTCTTTCGTCAAGAATTTCCATGTGTAAAATGTATATTATAAATTATGTCGTTTTTTGTGTCTGTTTGTGGCTGCGTTGCCTTAATAACACTGTTAACATTGTTGCTGTTTCTTCATAATTTAGATAATTAATATATTCCAGAAGTTTTTTGTTTTTAAACTACTAAGTATGTATTTGTAAATAAGAATCACAGTGATTATTCCTCACCCACTCTCGACGGCATGTAAAGTCAAGTCAGAGGCCCATGAGTAGCCCGTCGGGGCTGCGGGTGTCCCGTCGGGGCTGCGGGTGTTCGCAAGAGATACCGCGGCCTCGACATGAAGGGCTAAGAAGGAACATGGGTGGTTTTTAGTCAGTAGAAGTATGACACTCCCTTTCGCTCTGCCCAAGAGCGGGAGGGGTCATTTGATGATTTTCCACCCACCATAAAAAAAAAGGTTCATGAGTAGTATAATAGTACATTATGGTACAAGTGTGTAATGTTGGTGATTACCGCTGAGGCACCATTGGGACCCGAGCCGCCAGGTGAGAATCTCGAAGAAATAAGAAAAATAAGAAAACATTTTCATTGTTTTTTAATGAAGTCGGAAGAAGCTATTAGTTTATTCTAAAATATCTAATTTCTCAAATTACTAGCGGTATGTTATACAGTTTTAAAGCCACCATAATTAAATGTGTTATAAACAAAATTCAACTGTAGTGCAACTTTAGTGGGCAAGTTTCACACGTTTTGCAAATAGCCATGGCTCCTAAGTGAGAAAATTGCAGTTGTGCCAGAGGTACCGTGCGTTAGAGGGAACTAAAAACGGTGTTTTGTCACCTTAACGAGCGCCGGGAGGCGGCAAAGTGTGAAAGCTCGCCTACCAACATTCAAAACATCATTTTGCTTTTTCCATTCCTTAAGTCATACTTAGTTTGCGAAACTAAATAGCTGAAGAACTCTAGCGAATACGCTCACAAAGATTTATCGTAAAAATAACAACACTTTTATGAAAATCAGATTGCGTAAAATATCTTAAAACAAACTTTATTTACGCTTCGGCGTTTTAATTCATCGCTTGCTTTAAAACTATAGACGTTTTCTTATTGGTCTACCAATTTCTTGAGAAGAAAGGAAAAAAATGTGTGTGTAAAAAATATATCTTACTTTTAAAGAACATTTCTGTCTAACGACAACTATGGCGGGCTGTAACGTTTCCAAACGGTCTCGTGGAAGGCAGTAAAAACTGCCATTTTGCAACGACAGCGTCCACAATATCGTCACAGACTGGGACGCAGTAAAATGTTTACAAAATATCCTGCTTTTGTTGTGGGTGCCACTAGAAGTGTTGGATATTGCTTTTGTATTACCGTTTTAGCGTAAACTCAGTCGGCCATTTGCCTGCAGCTGCGGTAATCGTTCTATTTTCGGGTTCCGTCGTCTGTCTGTCGGAATTCATGATTCAGGTAACATTAGATACGTGGAATCCGCCTCTAGTGAGTAATTTTGGATGATGTTTGTCAGATAATCTACACCATTATTCTTATTGTTGTTAAATTATCAAATTCTAGTAATATATATAAACGTTATGTATGTGTATATATATGCTATACATTTATATTGATACACTATATTAACGAAGGTACCGTAGGTAAATACGATAACAATTAATTGGGATTCTATATTGTTTTTATGTCCTAAGTCAGTCCTTGTAACTGAAAACACAGTAAATTACCGATACTTCCAGTTACATCGAAATTACTGTGCTTTTTTTCATTTGCAAGGACAGGTAGAGCCGTCTAGGACAGGTAGCTTCTCCCTAGCTCTCATATAAAATCAATGATAACACTAAAACTTCGTAAAGGTTATAACATTCCTAATAATATAACATAATTCTAATATAACTTTTTGAACTTATTAATAATGATTAGTGCCCAAGTTTTCTCCGAACTCCGATCTTTACTAACACTTAAGAGGGGATTATCAAAATTATATTTTATCTAATTTTATTAGAATGACTATGTATTTTACGCTAATAATACACGGTACCATGCAGATTGGATGACATAACATAACATCACGCCTGTAATCCCCGAAGGGTTAGGCAGAGGTGTTCCTAATAGTACACCTACATTTTGCCAGTTATGTTTAGGTCCCATGTAATAGAGGGCGAGCCTATCGCCAGATTGGATGAATCAACAAAAACGCGTAGAGGAAAAGTGAAATTTTAAACATAGCAGTATCGTTTTGTGTTTCACCATTTAATTTAAGGGAAGAGGTGCTCATGGCTCAACGTTGACAGCTGGTTGGGTCGATTTTCAGTTTAAGCCGCGTGTGTAGGTCGGTCCGTGGATGGGTTACCGCTCATTACATACTGAGTTTCCTAGGTGCCTCAGAAAGTACGTTGGAAGCCGATCCTAACACAGCTGGTTTTCCCAACTATGCAACTATGTTCGAGTCGGGTTCAATTCTAACTGGATGCAGCTGAATACTAGTATTTTACATGGAGCGACTTCCTATCTGACCTTCACCTTCAATACTCAGTCAGTACTGGATAATACGATACCTCTTGGTAAAACACAATGTCATACTTTCGGGCCACTTACCACCTGTTCTACAAATATCTACAAATGACAGCTGGGACCAATGGCTTGACTTGCTTTCCGTGGTTTCCTTTCACGGAGGAATCTCAGTATGTAATGGGTCACCCATCCATAGGCCAACCTAGTAAAATGTAGCTTAACCTGATGATATATCTATACAGGGTGTAAATCAACCCATCACACACTCGTTAACCAAGCATTCTGTACATCACACTAAGTACCCCTACGCAAAATTTTTTGCTGGGAAAAGATTTTTTTTTTGGGGTCAAAAATCACATTTTACGGTAAAACTCAATGTAGCACTCTTAAAACATTATGCTATTGGATGCTTTGAATAGTGAACGGGTCATAGAGGTAATTTAAGTAAAATTATAACCTGAAAAACTAGTCTTTACAAAAATAGCTGTGAAAAGTTTGGAACTTTGACCCCCAATATCTCCGTAACTAGGGGGTTCCCAGGTATATTAGATATTTTGTTTTTTTTTTATTATTGATTTGTGTCTGAAGTCAATCGTAATATTAACTTACACTTTACTAATATATCGAATCTGGTTCTTCTAACCTATCAGACATATGTGTTGGTGGGGAGTTTGTTCCGCCACTTCTTCTTTCCATCAAAAACACTAGGAAGTGTCGAAGGGTGGGCGTTTTGGGGGACTGTCTCTTGTAAATGATTATCAGCCTAGTTTGAATAAATTAATGACTTCTGATTTTGATTTTATCCCAGCTTCTGCTATTATTAAGCCACTAGCTCCTCAGGCCGATTATGCGAACCAAAGTGAATTAATTTGTTACAACATTGTATTATTGCCATTAGTTACTACATTTGTTCGATATTAATTACATTATGTAGTGTAGCGATGGGATTATGTGTTAATATCAGACATCGGGCGATTGTGTCTCGGATCTAATCGAGCTAACATATTGAATAAGGATATATGATGCCCGTATTATATTTAATTAGAAGGTATGTTAGCGACTAATGTAGTACAGTGGGGAAGTAGAATAGGGTAGTTGACAAAACATATTATTATGTAATAAGTCCGTCAGATAGATTTTCAAAAAGTAAGAGACACATATTTTTTTTTCACGTATACAAAAAATGAAGAAAATACAGTGCTTCGAAAACTCGCGTGACGTCACATTTCAGTACATTTTTTTATCGAAAAGTGACATCACAATCCACAACTCATGGTCCTTGACGCGTTTTATCTTCGTCAATTTTTATTAATTTGATAAAACAAAAAACACGTAAGTATCCAATATTTTAGATAACCTAACTGACGGACTAAACAGATTTATATTTTTTTTTGTCAGGAAACATCCTTATTATGTAAGGTGATTGTTCGGTTGAGTAACCAAGTATCAGACATAAAATCACTACAGATTTGAGTACAGCCTTTACGTGTGGTGGACATAGTACAGAGTGGAAAGGACACGGACGCGAAAATGGTTCCCACTTATTACATCATTCTGAAAACCCATTTACAAATTTTTCATCGGTAATTTTTTTAAACAGAAGTGTCTTGCAAAAGTGGAATACCTACACGGCCAAAAAGTATGGAACATAAACTGGATTCTGTGTGTCTATCTATCCTTAACATAGACTATATTCAACGAAAATTATAAAGCCGTTCAGTTTCTATGCATGGATGAAGAACGTAATATCCGAAACTACCAATCACTGATACAATTCCACAGATTTTCTACTAATGTAGGTGCCGAAGTTCCGCCCAGAATGTAGTCTTAAACAGTTGTAAAAAGTAGACAATATTTACTTTTCAGTTCTTAATTTTTTTCATTCACATTTCTCCGCCGTTAAAATATCATATCATATTTCTAAAAGTAAATATGACCCTAACTAACTCTAGCCAACATTAAATACAATGTTTATTTATCACAATTTTACGTACAAATTTTCAACGTCGCAATATCAACGGTGATACGTTCATAAATTCATTGAAATTACCCATCTTTCTGCGCTTCAAAGACGCCATATATTTTCCGGTAGAGACAGCGTGGCAGCGCCTTACCATGTGGGCCATCACGCGAATGATAAATCAGTATGGCTCGCAATATCTACTGAAATATCGCGACGAATATTTAAAGTTGGGCTTTTATAGCCATTTGAGAAGCTAACTTTTCAGGCTGATAGTGAATTTGTAGGTGAAGGAGCTCCTGCCTGCATTTAGGGTTTAATTGTGAAAGTTACATGTGTGAGTAAGTCTGTAAAAGTTAGCTGGTAGGTATATAGCTGTGGTAAATTACGTACTTAATTATTTGCTGTCAGCCTTTTAGGCCATTTTCCTGTAGATGATGCGGACAAAATAATTATGTTTTGATGCCCTGTCAGATTTGTCTGCTTTCAATGTTTACATGTGAGCGTGTCATATGTAGGGACCCGTTACTAATTGTATGATGCTTGATTGAACCTGTCACACGGCAAGGCATGACTAAAGGTGTGCAAAATTTGAACAAACTCCAGCTTTGGTGCATATTTCAACTGGATGTTCAGCCGAACTTTACAGTCGGTAGAATGCGCATTCGGTCGATCTCTATAAATTTTAATAAAACAATATTTTTTTCTTTGTCGTGTGGTTAGTGTCTAACCTGGCTTCAGAGTTTTTATGCCGCCCATGGGCCTCTTTTTTTTTTCTTTTTTCCGGATGGAAAATCATCAAATAACCCCTGCCGCTCTTGGGCAGAGCAAAAGGGAGTGTCAGATTTCTACTGACTAAAAACCACCCATGTTCCTTCTTAGCCCTTCATATCGAGGCCGCGGTATCTCTTGCGAACAACCCGCAGCCCCGACGGGGCCCATGGGCCTCTGACTTGGCTTACAAACCGTCGAGAAATAACTCTCAGGCATTTGAATACTAAAATTATCGTTGGTTTTCGGCGACAAAAGTAACTTCTTTTAGGCGTCAATATTTTTAGGATTATCCCCGAGGAGCTTTGTGTGTTTTCCCCGAAGGCACTAAGCGGTGTCAACGCACTCTCAAACATTTTAGGCTATAACCGTCTCACGGGAAAATATCACAATCTGAAATATTAGAATTTCCAGGAATGTGAAAAATTTATAATGTTATGAACTACCTTGCAGGATTCGGCGGGATATTTTTAGAGTTCCATAAGTATATGACCTTCGTAAATATTAGTTTAATACCTACAAGTTTATACCGAAGCGCCTCAGAGCAAGAGTTCAACTCGCACTGGGACGGTTTATTTTTTATACAAGATTGTGGATAATTGTTTTTAATTTTTTCTAAGCGTTTATTAAATAGCCAAGTTATTTAGAAACAAGGAAGTTCTAGGTTTAATTCCCAGGTTGAGTAAAATGATTATTTGGTGTGAAAATCTTCGCAGCACATACGAAGTCTGGATTTGAGCCTGGTTGAAGGCTATACATTTTCCTTCTGTGACATACGTCTTCTATATACCTAACTAGCGAAATGTGCCATACTATTAACTACACCTCTGCTTTACCCTGTGTGGGATTATAAGCGTAATGATATGTTACGTATGACAACCGCATCCAATCTGTACAGTAGATCTAGATACAGCATCCGCAGCTTGTGTCAGCGCTGAAAGGTATCAGACGGAAACAGTGTAGTAGCCTTAATTAAAATTTTAGCCAATCGATGCACACGGTGGAGCAGACTTGATACAAAAACTCCGTATTGTCGATTTTGAAACATGGGTTTAGTTCATCTGGTAAATAAGGAAAGTCGTGATCTCGTCACGTGTATAACTGGCAATTAATTATACTACGAATCAGTCGTACGCTTTAACAAGAGACTTCAACACAACAGGCGGAATGTAAATAGGTACAACTCTGCCTTCGCGGAAGTGTGAAGTTATGCAATGAGTCGTACGTATGCAACAATATTTTCGTATTTCATTCTCTTGGAAGAAAATACAGAAGTACTGAAAGATACTTAAAATAACACCACCACTGTTATCCCTTAAAGGATTGGCAGAGGTATAGGTACCTAATAGAACATCCAGATGTTGCCAGTTAAGTGTACTTCACACTAATATTATAAAGGCGAAAGTTTGTGTGTGAGTGTGTATGTTTGTTACTCTTTCACGCAAAAACTACTGAACGGATTTGGATAAAATTTGGCACACAGATAGTTTATAACCTGGATTAACACATAGAATAGTTTTTATTCCCATTTTATCTTCCCGTGGGATAATTTTCGAGTTGTAGCGGGCGAAGCCGCTGGCAACACCTAGTTGAAAAATAAATAAAATAATGTTTTTCGCCTTTTTCCAGTCATCCAATAAAACTAACCAATAAGTTTTAACTACTCTTTATTCTAAAACAATATAACCAACTTCCAGCTACTTAAAAGAGTGGAATAGTTTCCGACTATCTCTAGTTAATGCCAAGAGTAGAGAGGAAAACTGTCGATAATAGCCACATTATTACTACTTAGCAGTAGAAAGAATCATTAGCACCAAATGGGATACTTATAGTGGCTTCAAATGCTTTTTGGATCTAATATTCAACGTTTAAGTTTAATGCTTCATTCGTGTTAGTTCTTGGATACAAAGATACTAAAATATTCGTTCATAACATAACATTACGCCTGTAATTCCTGAAGAGTTAGGCAGAGGTTTACTCATTGTGTGATAGGGGGGGACGAGCCTATAGCCATCAACCGGATCCAAATTTGGACTTCGTGGCTGCTACTGACAAATTCTTGAAAGAAAAACCCAATAACACTTTGCCCAGGAATCCAACCCAGGACCTAACGCTCAACATTAGCGCTTGCGGCCTCTGGACCAACGAGGCAGTCAGGATTGAACGAGGCAGTTAAGTTTAATGGAGGAGTCTTTGGTCAACTGGACCCACATCCAAACTTAAAAAAAAAAACAATTTAAAATGTAACTTGGTCGACTAATCCCGCGGGTCCATTTCGAGTAAGTCCAGTTGAACAAAGACTCGGAGTATTCGTGTTAGTTCATGGCTGGCAAAGAGACTGTGAGATGCGTTCAATTTCATTTATTCATAATGAAACGTTTGCCGAACATCGGCCGTTAAATGCGATCGATATTTGGTTCAAAAGACAGTGAAGGCCGCATTTAGGCAACGTTTTTGCTACATTTAGCGTATATTTCGTAGTTAGGCTTGAAAGCCTGAATTCGGGGAATGTACTCTATATTGCCAAGTCAATATGAAGGACACTGGATAAAATAACTGGTTCAAAATGGCTTATTCGATGTTGTGTACGTTAATTCCAATTAATTAAGATTAATTATAAATTAAATCATAATCTGTCTAATATCTTCCCACTGCTTGGAAAAGGCCTCCATTCTGGACGACGGAGATTGCTCAACGTTCGGTCTTCGTTGATATAAAGTCATTCACGTTGATACATTATAAATATTCAGAACTTATACATAATTAAATCCAAATATATTACGATAATTCGTAACGTGATAATCAACTGTTTAAACATGCACAAACGCAAAAAACGGATATCCTAAATAATGATTTTCGGTTGCTTAATTCAAATGGTAAACTAAATGAAAGTTTCAGCTGGTCATTTGTCATTGGACGTGCACAGCGCGCGCCGGTTCCGACCGTCCGAGTTCCGGCTGCAAGCTGCTTTTATTAATATTTCCAGCGCGAATCCACGCTTTATTAGCAAACAGCCGTCATGTGGCTGATAAATTATTAATGTGGTTGCAGCGCAGCTTGTGTTTTGTGACCCGTTTTTTAAACAACAGCATCGTTACATGTGTTTTCGGCAGACTAATGTACTTAATTGATAGCCTGACGTAATTCCGTCGCAATAAGGTCTCATGAAATATGCAGTGAGAAAATTATAATAAAATTTTCGTGATATTTATTCCCGCGGAGTTTGTGTGAAATCGTTGCGAAGGAAAAAGTTCGCTTCGCTTAGCTTTTATAAGAGTTGCTGCTTATTTTTTGTAGCGCTGAAGAAAGCAGATGATGTATCTACGTTTCGATGGCATCGAGCCCGTAATTGGCAACTGGAATTATTGTTTGTGATCTTTAGAAATATATTTATTGCGATTGTGCTGTAGATATCCTTACCTGCACAAAAAATATAGGAACATGTTACCTTTCAGGAAGTCTGTTCTGAAAATACGCTTGCGTTATTACGAGAACACACCTTTTTTTGTAGTTCCATTTTCAAATGCAAAAACCGCAGACAGCCAGTACAAAACAAAACTGAATTTCCCATCAAAAGCGCTTTAAAGCTGAATGAATAGGTAGATACGTCACATTATTACGATGGATGACTTGTCCCTTCCATAGTTTAACCGTCTGGCTACATTCTTAAAGACAGACGGAACCATTTATCATGAAGCTGAATGTCTCGGATGCAATTTTCAGCAATGCTGCCTGTTACTGTGCACTTTTGGTCACTATTATAAATTGCTTTCTGCATCCATATCTATGGGTAGGTATTTTGCAGTCATAGTCAATTACATTTAAAATTATGGTTAGAATACGATTGTAATTAATTCACGTTTAGTCAGTGGTGGGGACCAAAATAATGATTAATTGAGAAGTTGCATGATCAATTTTTTTGAACAATATTACTTCTATAAATAGATGTTTGATGCTAAATAATGGAGGAGCTTGCGGCTAAATAATACCAGCCAAAGAGGTCAATATTCAAGAGCCATCTGGCCTAAGTCGGTCTGTTGTCTGTCAGATGGGTGAACATACCGGGTTTTCTCCGTGCTTTGGAAAGCACGTTAAGCCGTTGGTTGGTCCCAGCTATCATTTGTAGATCTTTGACAAAACTTCGGCAAAACTTCCTATCTAATAATATCTATACATTTTATCAAATCGTAAAAATCAAAATCGATGTTCTAAAATGGTGCAAAAAGTACTGCATAGGTCCTATTCAAATATTGCAAAATAAATACAATATTTAAGGTTCTTTTATTCGGTGTGGCATAGTCGTGGAACATCCTGTATATTACGTAGGTCGTCAGCACAAAGTAAAAATAGATTCTTGAAGGTGTGGTAATGATATCTATTTCAATAACACAACGTGTATAAAACCGAGATATTTCCCACGTAAACCCAACAAAATACACCTACACGATATTATTTTAAAATGAAACACGTAACTCCGTGATATATCTAATAAAATATTTATAATTTCGCGTGATGTTTTTCCAACATAAGCTTAACTGTATCCTTTTGAATATAATATTCACGTGTTACCTAAGTTTCAAGAGATGAAAAAGGGTTACCTTTTCTATGCATAATTTATGTAGTTTTAGCGTTTCTAGGTCTTTCAGTGGCTCTATTAATCTTGCTTTGTTGTCTAACCTTTGTCCGTCCATCAGTTTTAGGACCTAGGACTTATGTTACTTTGTAACGTGAATTTTAAATGTATAAGTTCTTCCGAAAAGGTACGACAATGACATTTTTCAATGTGCCGCTGAAAAGTCACTATTGGTTTGCTTTTCATGTCCAGTCGAACAATGTACAGTTGAAAAAGCTAATAAGAAGCGGAAATCTTTATAATTTTAGTAACCTTAAAATATTGATTGCAATTTTGTTTTATAAAGCGTTTGGCATGAACCGACTAATGTCAAACGGTGTATCGTTTGACATCAGTCTCTAAATGAATCTGTATAATCTTAAAAGTACATGCAAGTTAGTTTGCTTGTTTGCTTGCTTGCTTGTTCGAGCGAGTACGCTCGAACAAGCAAGCAAGCAAACTGCAACTGGACACGTGCTGCGTAGGAACGCAGCACGTGTCCAGTGCAGGTGAGGGATGTCACGTGTCTTCGAATGTTTGGGCTCGAACTCAGGATCTGGTAGTCGGAACCGATCTAAGTCAGTTCTCTGATTTTAAGGCTGATAACTTAGTCACATTACTCAAAAAAGTAAATGGCTTCCACAATTTTCTCTTTTGCTTCTTTCGCTTTGTTCTTTTTATCCTTCTTGACTTTCTTTGAATTGAGGGAATAGTCTTATCCTATACTAGCTGATGCATTCGCCCTTTTTTCGCATTAAAAAGTAGCCTATATCTTTTCTCAGGCTCTAGACTTTAAGTTTGGCGTGAAAGCGCGACAGGCAGACAGACAGACAGAGTTATTTTCGCATTTATAATATTAGTAAGCATTTTGGGCAAACCTTTTTTCATTAGGTTCTATTCTCACGTCGTTGGGGGAACTCCCGCCTCCTCTTAATATAAAAGGAACCTTCTAGAAGCTCGACAAAAACACGCTTTACCTATCTCTTCAGGGAATACAGCTTTGGCCGTTATGATTTTATGAACTTAATTTAAATGTTAAAATGTAGGGAGACCCTTGGAGAGGTTGTTTTTATATTTATAATGAGTGCCTCACGCTACTATCTACATTTAGTTAATTACGACCTTTTTAATTTTAAGAGAGTTGGAGTAATTGGAAGCCTTTTTGGTAATTTTTTAAGACTCAATTTGCTGAGATATTCGATAAAATACCTTTTTAATAAGGAGCTCGTGGCTCATTAACTGCTGCTCTAGTCGATTTTTACGTTAAGCCGTGTTAGTAGGGTAGGTACTCAGTGGCCTGAAATATATTACCCAGTACTAAATGGGTTGTGGAGGTCATATTTATAGGCAGTCGTCTCATGTAAAATACGACTGAAATCCGGCCACAATATAGTTGGAAAAAGGTTAGGCAGATGATGATGATGAAATAAGAAGATAAAACCGAACAATGTTAAAAAGGTTCAACTAATAATTTTGGATACATAAAATGTATCTTCTCTTTAAATAGATATTCAATCGATACTAAAGTGTTGAGACCATTTGAGAACCTAACGTTCCGGATATAAATATCAGCGTGGGTGGGGCAAGACTAAGGACATATTATATTACTTCGCACCGTCGCCGCATCGTTCAGTACTGAAATAACTCAATGTTCTAATAGAGATTAGAACATAGAGCAATTATCATATTATTATAAATGTAGTTGGAAAATCAATAAAAAAAAGGGAAGCACGTGGCTAAATAATAAAAGCCGCAAGTTTCGACATTCAAGGTTAAGCTGTGCTTGCCGCGGTTGCTTCGTGAATGGCTGCCCATCATAACATACCGAGTTATTAGGTCGTTGGTCCCGGCAGTCATTTGTAGGATGACAGTCGTTACATGTAGTCAGAAACTAAAACCTTTGACATCCAGTCTTACTAAGAAGCATCATTTTACCAAGTTACTGGTCACCTCTTAGCTGCCACGGCTTGTTTGAATTATTATTTTGTTTTTGAATCGTCGTTTTTGACTTTACTGTGGACACTTCTGCCGTCCACTAACTAAAAGGCCGTTAAGCCACAGTTGGACGTTTTTCACTTTGTAATGTAGTCTTATACAACTTTCAATGCTCTATCTTTTGCTGTAAGAATCATTTTTCTATGATTTATAGTTTTAGAGATACAGAACATTGCTGAGCAGTTAATCCACATAAATTTCGTTACTCCCTTAATTAAAAAGCGGCTAAGCCACAATACTTCTCTAGAAAGACGTTAACATATTTTAACGGCAAATTGATGTATCATTTTTTTCTAAATTTACTTAACTAAAAGTACGTTATGTAGTCATGCTTGACTAAAAAGCAGCTAAGCGTCTTTAACTACCTTCATGTATTGTGTCATACAAATAACCATCTGAAAAACTACACTAGAAAGCAGTTATACGCCAATAGCGGCTTTTAAGTTATGTATTGAAATTAGTATTAGCTAAACATCAATCGCTAGAGAGCAGCTAAACGACAATACTAGACTAAAAAGCAGTTAAACGCTCGTGATTTGCATTTGCGTTTGACCAGCTCAGGCTATAATATAATATATTTAGAAGTAATTATACGGTAGCAGTTCCTAAGAGAAAATATGTTCAGGAGCCTAAGAGAAATGCAAAAAGAGCTTTTACTTTACAAAAGAGTGATGGAGTTTTAATGAAGGTATGCAAAGTATTTTTCTTAACTTTAGGTTACTGCAAAAAAAATGATAAAATATTGCTTAATTCTCTTAATCCTGTCAAAGATATTGATAAACGGGGCATGCACGTAAAGACTCCAGCTCTTAATAGAGATATTATTACGGAACATATTGAATCTTTCAATCCAGCTGCACCGCACTTTCGTCGTGAACACGCTCCTCATCGTCGTTATTTGCCCAGTGAAATTAATATTACGTTTATGTATTCTGACTTTTGTTCGAAATATCCAGAACACAAAGTGGGCTATGAGCTATACTGATCACATCTAAAGAGTCTAAACATCGTTCGCTCGACTAGGAAATGAGAAATGCGAAATATGCGAATCTTACAGATTGCATAGTCTTGATACAAACCATAATGTTCGCATGCAAGCTATACCTGATTGTAATGCATGTTCGACATGGGCAAAACACCATGACAAGTATAAAAAGGCAAGAGAATTATATAATTTACACAAAACTTTGGAACAGAATACTCAACAGATATATTTTAGTAGCGACTTAGAAAAAGTAATTATGTTACCACGACTAGATACGTTTAAATCCGTAATTTTTTGAATACCAGACATTCGCACCAGTAGGAAAAATCACAAGGGATGTGAAACCTTTAGCCGCCATATGGCATGATGGTATAGTAGGCCGTAAACAGGATGATATCATGAGTGCTTATTACAGCTTTTTACTTAAATTTCGAGAAATCCAATAAATCAATTTGTGGCTTGATAATTGTACATCTCAAAATAAAAACTGGTTATTGTTTTCTACGCTAATCGACCTCATCAACAGTGACTTAATAGCCACAAAAACTATCACTCTATTTTATTTCGAACCGGGTCACACATTTATAAGCTGTGATCAATTTCACCGTCAAGTCGAATTATAGATGAAGCGGAAAAAGACCATATATGATTTCACAGACTTTGAAAATGCAGTGGCCTCAGAAAATAATGGTAAAGTTCTGGTTAAATCCATGCAGAGCGTATCTTAAAAATATGACTCAAGTGTGTTTAAAACGAGGAAGTTTTGATCTCCATTATAAGGAACCTTTTGATGAGGAATCTGTGTCTCTTAAATTTTTAAACGATAAATACTTGAAGAACCCGCATTTTGTTTTAACATTTCGTACGCAACCGAAAGGAATAGATGAGATGAGAAAGATTAATCTTTTAACAAAGTTATCGCCAATTATACCTAAACATAAGATGTTATTTTAGCAAAATTTACCGATCATTGAAGGAAATATATCTGAATTGAACCAGAAGAAAAACAAAAGGAACGTAACTTTATAAACTAGGATATGTAGTAAACATAAAGACTGAAAAAGTGCCTTTAGAATAATGTTGTTTTTTATATTTTATTAAATATAATTATTATATTTAGTATAATTGCTTATTTAGTATAATTGCTTATTTACCTAATCTGATTTACTCATTTTGTTAAAGTTTTAAATTAGTATTTAAGCATAAAAAATGGCCGAATTTATATTTTTTATATAAAGTCTAATATTTAATTGATTATGACGTTATGTGTTACACACAATTATATTATTTCAACTTTGCAATGATTGATCTCTGATTGTGATATGTTTATTTCATATGCATAAGAATTTGAAACCAATGTGTGTCATGTGCCATAAAGCTTTCAAAAACGATACTTACATGTTTTGGGTATTTTTATAAAATAATTATAAAATAATTTTTCCTATGGTTTCGCGAATACTGATTATTATTAAAGATGTAATTGTGATCTCATTACTGAATAAGATTTGTAAAAGTTTGATTAAACTTGGTTTTTTTATTTTATATTGTTTAATTAATAAGCTATTTGTTAAGTTCCTACACAATTTAATTAGACGTACTGATTGTCTATTCTTTTTTATTAATAAATAAAGTTCTGATTTTCATAGAATAGTTTTTAACTTCTCAACTTTTTACCCGCAAGTGCTTATTTAAAAGGCAGTTAATTGCGAGCGAGATGTCTTTAACTGCCTTCTAGTTAAGCAATAGGAGAACCAGTATAAAAATATGTTTTACAATACCGAGCTTAAAAGTGTTTAAAATCCCATAACTGCTTTCTAAGTCAGCAAAGTTAGTCTTCCAAGTGTTAGTTACTAGGCTATAAGTCTGTTAAAATCCTTTAACTGCTTTATAACTAAGTATATTTTGATAACTTTTACTATAAGTACAAGACGTGGCGGCTACAAGAAATTGCTTTACTATAAAGCAGTTAAGGTATGGTTAGCGGCCTTATAGTGCAGTATATTAAGTAAAAATGAAAAAAATTGCTTAGCTAAAAGTTAGAAAATGAATTTAAATAAAATGTGATTAATATAAATGAATGAAATATATCACATATTGTGCAAAAAGACTATGCCTACGTATATAACTTGCAACCTTGTTCCTAGGTAGCATACTTTTCAAGAGACATCAATTCCCACTTATTTTTGCGTTTTCTCGAAAACTACTTTTTGCGCTTAGCGGCCTTTTAGTTAGTGGACGGCAGACTTATCGTGCATCTTGCTACATCGTTCTCACATAATAAACCATATCCACATGAATGATGTAACCAAAGTTTTGTAACAATATCATGATTTAAAAGAGTGTCCATGGAGTTTCTTGCCGTTTCTCTCATGAGACCAACGCTTTGGAATGGGCAACTACAGTACACTCACAGTTATTATGCCTTGTGACTGGGACTGTAGCTTAGTTTATTTAGTATTTTTTCGACTATTTAAAAGTGCCTGTAACTGGCCTACTTGAAATAAATGTTTTGATTTTGATTTTGACTGAGTCGTCAGGTCAGGTAGGCAGTAGCTTCATGTAAAATACTGGCACTCAACTGTAGGTATCTGCTTAGACTGGAAGTCGACCTTAACATAGTTTGGGAGAAAGACTAGGCAGATGTTGATGGCTTTATTGGGGTTTCCTTGTGGTGACAACAACTATACAGGTCGACCCGCCGTGATTTGTGTTTATTTTTATTAGTCTATTGTGTCCCAATGCTGGGCATAGGCCTCCCCCATTCCTTTTCAACTCCGGCCAATCAGTCACGAACGTGTCCAAATCGTCACGCCAACTTTTCTTGGGTCTGCCTCGGTGACGACGACCGTCTTCAGGCACCCAGTGTGTGACGATTCTGGCTCATTTGTCCTGATCTCTCCTTGAAATGTGACATTATTTTGTATTATAAATTTTATTTATACCATACCTACTCTAAAAAGCTTATTTTATTCACGCAAAACAGTGAATAAAAAGGCCTTTTATTCACTGTTTTGTTTTTATTCACTATTTTGGTGTTTGAATTTGGAACACAAAAATATATCCGGTCTCTATTTCAATGCTTACACAAACTCCTTGCGCTAAGATTCGAAATTCAAAACTCTTTGGTGCAAATAAATTCTCGAGATTTGATTGGTCGATATTTGCGACAAGGAGTTTGGCATTAGATTAATAAATATTGTTTCACAAGTTGACCACCCTAATGATAATAATAAGAAAATTATGCTTAATTTCAGTCATTGCTCTAATTTTAATGTCCATTTCAATTAATGTAACAATTCTTATTTCTTGATTAAATTTCAATTTTCGCTTAAATTATGTCTTTTCTCGTAGTCATGATATAAAGTATAGTATGCAACTCCTGAATAAAGTACGAATTTATATCGAGGGCCATGAATCACTCGCGTCGTTCAGGATTCTAACAGTTGAATCACTCGCTGCGTTCGTGATTCAATCATTAGAATCCTTCACTTGCTCGTGACTCATCTACGGCCCTCGCTTTAAATCCGTCCTTTATTCACTCGTTGCATAATATACTATTATACCATACCTACTCTAAAAAGCTTATTTTATTCACGCAAAACAGTGAATAAAAAGGCCTTTTATTCACTGTTTTGTTTTTATTCACTATTTTGGTGTTTGAATTTGGAACACAAAAATATATCCGGTCTCTATTTCAATGCTTACACAAACTCCTTGCGCTAAGATTCGAAATTCAAAACTCTTTGGTGCAAATAAATTCTCGAGATTTGATTGGTCGATATTTGCGACAAGGAGTTTGGCATTAGATTAATAAATATTGTTTCACAAGGTGACCACCCTAATGATAATAATAAGAAAATTACGCTTAATTTCAGTCATTGCTCTAATTTTAATGTCCATTTCAATTAATGTAACAATTCTTATTTCTTGATTAAATTTCTATTTTCGCTTAAATTATGTATTTTCTCGTAGTCATGATATAAAGTATAGTATGCAACTCCTGAATAAAGTACGAATTTATATCGAGGGCCATGAATCACTCGCGTCGTTCAGGATTCTAACAGTTGAATCACTCGCTGCGTTCGTGATTCAATCATTAGAATCCTTCACTTGCTCGTGACTCATCTACGGCCCTCGCTTTAAATCCGTCCTTTATTCACTCGTTGCATAATATACTATTATACACCTGTTAATAGATTAATTTAAGTGTATGTGTGACGTATTAATAAAGCTAACCAAAGATTCGAACAGTTTATCAATGTGTAAACAGAATCAGTAACATGTTTGCTTTCGGCCTATTTGGGTCTCAATATCAAATCGTTTAGTTTGTAAACACAGCTAACAGGGTCGGCCTCATTCCCTTCGGTATTATACTCGTAGAAATGAACGCTTAAAACTTAAGTTGGAGCCAACTTAATTAACTAAAACGTAGGTAATACATTATTCTCTGGCAGGCCAAATACCTAAGGTTTAATCCCAATTAATATGAAAACCACCAGTCCTATAAAACATTTATTACGTACACTTTAATCAAGATAAGCATTCTTTATTATTCATGACGACTATTTTGAAAATGTAAATTCACTAAAAAAATTATAAAAACAACAAGTTTATTGTAACATTGTTCACTTATTAACAAATTTTAATTCACTTCAAAAGACCTTTTTGTATTTAGAATTAAGAGGAGAAATTATTTTTTCATGACAAAAAAGGCAGCCATTTCGGACTTCATTAAAAAAATTGGCCAAAACTCGATGGCCACAAGAATGAACTTTACCCATTTCTCATTTTCGTAATTACTCTTAAATCTCCTAATTGAAGGAAACCTAAAAGTGGGTAGCATACTGCTTAAATGAGATGGTTAGAATTATTTCGTAATAAATTTCCGGTAACGCCACAAATAAAAAAGTTTATGAAGATTGTAAAACAAACTTTGAACGACAGCTTACTCGAGTTCATATTTTAGGTTTAGCTTGAAACTTTTAGTACTTAGCTTTGAAAATAATGTTTACATTACTTTTTATGGGCTGCGACGTTCTGAATACAAATCAGTGAAAAATCATTGTAAAATCCTTGGTATATATTTAGTGAAACTAAGCTTGAGGCGCGAGATCTCAAATAAAACGGGAGTCACGTTCGAGTGAGTGATACCACGTCTACGGCTCATCAGCGGCTGCGCGTGACGACTTTAGCGCAAACAGATTCCACAACACAACCACTAACATGGAGCTGTAACGATCACCGACTTTGAAGATTTCTTCAAAAGAATTGTAATAGGAATAAGGGGCCGCAGCTCTCGTTATAGTGGTGGAGTTAATAAATACGCAAAAGAGCGCGCTGCCGCGGCGTTGCCAAGTTTTCTTTTTCCTAACTTTATTACACCATTAGAGATCGCGTGACGAAGAATCGCACTTTCTCGCCTTAATATAATTTGTTTTGATGGTTGTATCAAACGCACTACCCTTTTTCATGTCTTGTTTTTGCTTGAGTACCTACTTAGGGAATCAATCAGGGCTGTAATGATATTACTTGAGTATAGCCGTCAGTTCTCTCAAGAGCTTTTTACCTGACTACGGGGAATCGTAGAAGTAGGGTATTTTTATTGAATTTCTTTCAATAATGTTTTATAGTGTTTTACTGTCTAAAAATCTCTACTGATGCTGTCTTTTCAAATAGAAAATATTATTATTAAAATATTATAAGTTTGGAGCATTGCAGAACTAGGTACAAGATGCAAATAAGTCTCGCTGTCAGATCTGTTCTCCTTAGAAAAATATCATTTTTCTTCAGAGCAAAATATATATAAAGAGCTACTAAAAATACCCTCACGGACTAAAATCCATAAATCAAAGCGGCAACCATAAAATATAAACAAGAAACATATCATTTTAACACCTATTCCATTTCTATTCTGCCCACATCAACCATCTACAACACCTATAAAGATTAGGTACTCGTAACGACGAACAGTAAACCCTTAGAGTCGTCATTCCTTTTTTATTTTCAAAAGAGTGTAATAATACTCAAAGTTTGAAACAAGCTGAGGGTTATTGAAATGAAAGAATGGAGTAGGATCGTCTGCTTCGGGTTTATTACCAGTTGAGGTGATGCATAGTACCACCACCCTTCTTAAAAAGGCGGTACATCGCAGATTTATTATTTTTCCTCGAGACATTTTTCGGGGTGCTTAAGATATTTAAAAATACATGGCCAGCAGTATTGCTCCTTCTTTTCTATCTGTCGTCCCTACTATTTCGTGAGTGTATATTTTGTTCGAGGTTATATGGCCCCTTAAAGGCGCCCGAATTTCCTGTCCCTTCAAAATGTGCTTCTTATATTTACGAACATGTCCTTTAAAAATAGTATTTATCCTTAATAGCGTGTTAACATCTATGAAATGTGTCATAATTCATTTTTTATGAAGCAAATCTTGTACTTATGTACGATATTTATATAAAGTATTATGGCCTATGACTTTGTGTTGAAAAAGAAGGATTTCACTTTAGATTTTCAAAACCGTATACCGATAACATAGTCTACTTGCAAGAGTGAAGCGGAATATTGATCGTACGTAGTAAGTTTTTATCAGTATCTGATCTATCAATTTTTCAATGAAAAGATAAACTAGAAGCCTTATTAGCTACAAGGTATTTCATAGGTATCTGATCATCTCTTTTATACATTTCTTCATCATCATCTTCCGGCCTTTAGAGAATGAGGAAAAGGGAGAATGAACACTTAGGGTTCATTTTCCCTTGTTAACTGTCACACTATCATTTAGATAATCCCTTTTCTTTCCATCCACCGTTGTCTGGGCCTTCTTCACGTCTCTTTAAAACATTTACTGCTGCACTCAGAGAGTTTTAATGATTACTTAGGCCATCACTTAGTAAAGGTTTTGACATTTTTGTCGTACAAGAGTATCTCAAATCTTTACTAAGTGACGACCTAAGTAATCATTAAAACTCTCTGAGTGCGGCAGTTAATGGTGTAATTTAATTACTTTTATGGAAAATATCGAGAGGAAACTGAGAGATATTTCTGAACGGCATGTAAAGCCAAGTTAGCGCATGGGTTGCAAAATCTCTGACAGCAATTCGTTAAAGAAAGAAAGAAGAAGAATTACTTTTAAGAACAAACTAACTTTTTAATGAGAATAAAAATAAATTCGCTTTTAGAAAATGATTGTCATTTTCCTCCAGTTTAGATTTTGTAAGAGTTAATGAAATTGTTTTTAAACTTAGCAGACGGCTTTAATTACAGCCAGGTCATAACAACGTGTTCTGACAGATTCTTAATTAAGTTACCTTTAGTTATTTTTTAGTCCTATTTTTTTATTTTTTCTTCGCACAATCATGAACAAATTGGTCTATAAAAAATCATAAAAAATGTTGATTTTATTTTCTTGCAAAACCAACGTCAATTTTCACATTTAAATTTGCATTTTTCGTCAATTTTTGTTAGGACAAAAGGCCAAAAATGGCTACAATCAAGAAGGAGATAAGAAGAATTAAACGTTTTCGAGTAACTTTATCTGTTTCGAGTAATTTGTTGAACGAGGTTTCATGAATTCCGACCCGTGTTTATTGAAACAATAAAGTTACGGAGTTTACAGTCATTATAATAATTAAAACAACAGTTTTAAATGAAAAAATCTTTCCTCAAACCAAACTTTGGTGAGTTTATAGTGGACAATACTAATATTATAAATACGAAAGTTTGTGACGATGTATGGATGGATGTTTGTTACTCTATCACACAAAAACTACTGATCGGATGTGGATGAAATTTAGGACACAGATAGTTTATAACCTGGATTAACACATAGGATACTTTTTATCCCGGTAGTATGATCCCGTGGGACAATTTATCGAACTCAACGCGGGTGAAGCCGCTGGCACAAGCTAGTGGACAATATTTTCTGAATTTTGCTGGGTTTCTTTTAAACTTTAACTATATGCAACGACGAATTTGAATTATTATTATTCGCTTTATTAAAAGTATCAATGTTATTTATTTATTTATGGATAACGATGGGTTAAAAATAAAGTTCAGATTAGCCAATTAGCATAATCTCTACGGCTAGTTAGAGTTAGATCTAATCATCATTTCAATATAATTGTGACTGGAGTAATTTTTTTACCTAAACTAAAATTCAGCATTACCATAAATAAATTAGGAATAAATACGAGTATCTACTAATCTCTGTTCAAAATAAGGCGTTCTAGAACACGACCCTAAACAAAAGAAAAGCGACAAAGGAAATATCGTTGTTAATAAAACATAAATACTCCTTCGTACCCAATTAGCAAAGACATAATAAAAAGAAAATGGCGTATTATCTGCGATCACAAGTATTGTTAACGGCTGCACAGTGGGGTACAAGTGTACACGATAAGATTGGGGGTGTGATGTCATTAAGGGTCTTCCTGTGCTTAATTGCGTCGATGGAGACTCGACAGGATGTCGAAAGATTGCGTTCAAATAGCAAACGTTTTCGATCTGTCTGTCCAGTTAATAGACGGGGAGGTTGAGTCAGAAGAAAATTGCTATATCTATGTTTATGTAGCGTTCGATGAAAATTAATTTTCCTTTTGCAATAACGACTTTGTAATTTGTAGCGCTTCGTAGGGTCTTGATTTGTTTCAATATCATGGCGAGGAGTGTTTCGTGTTTTGTTTTAAGTTCAATTAAGTAAGTATCCATTAACAACAAGTTACTTATTTAGTAAAATTAAGCTCATGCATCTGATTAAGGATTTACTAATAATTTCGACGTAAAAGTAACTCCCAAAATACTAGGCAATATGAAACTAGACAAAGAAATTAAAACTTACATATTTTTCCCTCTATAATTCAGCTATTGTTTAGGTTATATCATGTACCTAATTGCCTGTCTTATATAACAGTATTGCGTATATTATATAACAATATTCGAGCAAGCCCGTCTGATATATACCCCTCGTATCGATAAGCGTATTGTGTATGTAATAATGCATGTCTCAAAGGAGGTTGCAACTAATTGGCATGGAAATTGGCTGGCTCTTAACAAATATGAGAGAAGGTAAAGAAGTAATTTATTTTCTTCATCGCACGAAATAACTCCATTCAAATTAAGAATTGATTAAAAAAAAGAGAATCAATGTACTTGAAAGAAAAACGTTATGTAGCCGAGACTATACAACCTCCTTACTTAATGATACGAAGCATCTAACATAATTTATGCCTACCCTTAGTCTCGCCATTACCGGAGTCCCAGTAAAAAAATAAACAACCTTTTTCGCCGAGCGGCGGCGGGCAAAGGCAAATCCTAAACTGTAATTACTTCGAAATGAAAAGAAATAACAGAGCTCACTTTTGATAAGTAAATCCTTAGTCATAGTAATTATAACTAAAAGAAAAAAAACGTGTACTACGGCACTCGTAGGTAGCCATTTTATTTTTGCGTGGTCCTGTTCACTTCTAACAATGCGAGTGACGTCGGGTTCAAGAGAAGGCGGCAAATGATTGATGAGGGAATTAATTAATACGCCACTTCCTTTTGGAGCTCAGAAAAAAACAAAATCAGCAGCTCACGGTATAAATACGTTTACGCTAGTTTCGCTCTGATTGAACAGATTTCACTCGGATATAAATCAAAATTAATTGGGTGGCCGTACAGTTTTATGAAAAGGTTCCAATTATGTTTAGGTTTTTTGATTTATGGAGATAAAAATGTCAGTCATGCCATTGCCAAGCGAGATAACTCGACTCAATATTTATCTAGGTATACTGTGAAAAAACTTGTATCAACTAAGATCGAACGATCTATAAGTTAACTTTCTGTCCAATTGGATAAAGGACAATGAAAATACATAAGCTTTTAAAAACAAGAGCAATATTCGTTAGTCAGTTCTGCCAAAATTTCTGCCGAATTTTAAACCGTCTTTGATTTTAAGACTAGTCATAAACCAGCCGAGTGAGTATTGTGCTGGCATATTACCGGTCATAATATTTAAAAAAACGGTAAATTGAAAACTAGTCTATAACCGTAACATCTGCTAAGCTCAAACTGTAATATTCAAATTCGATACCGCGAGAAGAAAAACTGTGGAAATTAAATAAGACCACTGTCATTACTATCCGCCAAATGCCATATTTCTCAACCCTTTTTCCCGCTGTTACCAAAGTTTTAATTAGTGCCAGAGGACATTATCCAGACTCTTCTTACTCTGGCCTCGGCACTCAAACCTCCTTTCCGAATTATCCGATTTTTACTTTTAATGCGAATTAACTTCTTCTTAAAGTTCGACAGTATTAACGAATCTTTTATCGAAAATAAGGACAACGACACACCAGTCAAGTTCTGCCTGTAAAGTTTTAAATAAACTATGAACTATCACGCCAAAATTACGCCACGTGATTTTCATTAACCCATAATTCAATTAATTTTATGAGCCTATAATGTTCCTACAGAAGAAGCAACCAACCAACGCTCTTTAAAAAGAGTTGTGCGTGTGCTCGGACAGATTTCACAAGTCTTTAAATTCTTGGTTTGTCGAGGTTGTTTGGGACCAGTTTCACAATGTTTTCCTATAATTGAGGTTGTTTGGGAGATGTCAGTTTCACAATCTTTTCCTTTGCCGTTTTAAATTAATAAAATTAAACCAAGACCAACAATTTTCTACATTTAGTGCATTCTCCAAACTGTGTAACAGTTTTTTCAGCGGGTCTTGTTTTGAGAGAGACGTTTATGGATATTAATTCATATAAGTCTTAAATAAAAACGAGATTGTCGCTTTATTTTCAGCGTGGTTGTCACGGACACACATCAGGCGGAAATTGTGTTGCTAAACTATCATAGTTTTAAATGAATTACGCGGAAAATCTGCATGGATGTTTTCAAGCATGTGGGATTCCCAATTTTGGTTTAACTATGCCTTTCTGTGCTATTTTTGTCAATCTAGATAATCTTTAAAATATATCTCCTATAGTTGGTTACACATATTTTTACTTATCTATTTTCAACATAAATTTTATTCAAGAATATTGCGTTTGTTTGTATTCATATAAGCGGGGAATGGGTTTGTTATCAGGTTTAGGTGAAAGGGCGATGTACCTTATCAATGTTCCGGAATAAGTTGATCAGATTGTTAAGGGTAGATTCTGTTACGTACCTTTTTGTTCGAGAGCCCTAATATTCCGATATTATATACCGACACAATGAAACGGAACATTGTTTTTGGAACGTTATGTAAAAGAAATCGTCGTGTACGAAAATCTGGAAGACATCCTGTATCGGCCGATAAACTGCGGCTTGAAATCCAGAAATCGTGTATTTAATTTTTCTGGGTAAATCTACGGTCTAAAAGCAGATATTAAGAATTTTCATAATGACGAAAACGAAAATCATTTCTTATCCAACGAATTACGTCCACAAGTGACCCTCCAAGTCAAAAATAAACTTCTCAGACTTTACTAAAATAGCATCTGTCTAGCCTTTTCCCAAGTATGTTGGGGTCGGGTTTCAGTCTTACTGGATGCAGCCCAACGGCGGGGGAAACTCTGTATGTAAATGTTGGTCACCCAACCAGAGACCAACCTAGGCAAGTGTTGCTTAACCTGAATAATGACCCGATCGACTGTTATTATCTAGCCTATGCTTCCAGCTTACTTTACCAAAATAAAGTTTAGTAAACTATATCTAGCAACAAACATTAATTACCGAGCTTACGTCATGTTGAAAACGCTTAAAACTGTCGTCAGTTGGAGTCAAATGCTGAAGATGCGACCCCGTTTTATAATCCTCGCGAGCGCCGGATGAATGGACATAATTTTCTGCACTTGACACCATGTCTAGCTCCGTCATTGTGAAGCACAACTACTGTGTTCTCTTCAGTTTTATTGCTCCAGCCTGAATCACCGGATCTCAAGACAACAGTATCATAACTGTCCGCTTTTTCTTACTTTTTATAATGAAGTGTCGTAATTTCAGCTGTTTGGACCTTTTTTTAATTGCGGAACCAGACGTCTATTAAGAAAAAATGTAGTCGGAGTTTTGAACAAGGAAGATTGAACATGCTTTATTTTCAGTATACAGGTTGGATATTTTTTTGGATTCGTTTATAAAATCGTTTTGTTATACTGTGTGATTTATTTTCTCTACAATACATGCTGTCGTTTTGCATCCTCGTCAAATCCAAGGAGTTAACTATATTAATGAGTCTCGACTTGAATCAATAATAAAATGGATACTTAGGTATTTTTAATTCTTATAAACGGAAATCGGTAAGTGTGAACCACCTGTGTTTAAACGAGGCCCGTATGATTCCTGCGCTATAACAGCGTTTTCACATACAAACAAACCAACACAAACGTTTTTATTCGATCATTTCTTATTCCCTAAACGGGTACTATATTCTAAAATACTGCATAAAAATTAACAACTTAAAAAAACAGCGTGTTATTGACCAGGCACCGTTATTTAAATTGATTATTTTTATGTATTTTATAACCATGTCCTGAATTTTGACGAGGATGCAAAACTGCACCTTATACGGTATGTTAGTTTGAACGAGGGACATATTGAAACCTGCTATAGGGCTATGCTTGTTACATGATACTTAAAAAATATGAAAAAAAAACACTGATAAACAGACAGAACCATACTAAATACTTCGGAAAAGTCTCGCAACTCTTGCGCTTATCATAGAAAATGTGCGCGGATCATTGACTTTTAAGTATAATCCATTTTCCCTTCATATTTTAAAACTGGCGTAGGACAATGGCAAAAAAGAAACGTCTAATAAAGTGAGATGTGGAGAGCGTGTAGGGCCATGGCATAATTACGTCACAAATTAAGGTTATAGTTTTTTTATATAATTTTAGGACGAGAATCGAATACTGAAACCCTCCTTCAATATGTCCACCGTTTAACCTAACACCCTGTATACGTAGGTAGGTGTTTGTGAATGTTAATTTCAAAGTCCGGTAAAAACATTTCCACCGGTAATTTTACAATGACTGGTGAAATCTTACCCTGTATAATTCTAAAGCCATTGCGGCTAGTGCTGAACTCTGTTACTCTCAAACCCATTACAAACATATTACAATTAGCCAAAATTTTGCAAACTAATGGGAGTGGCATCCACAGAAGGGTCAGTAAATGATTCTCAACAACACTGGCGTAGCTTCATCTTATTTTTTTTAGGAGCGTGGGAAATCATCAAATGACTCCTCACACACTGGGCTTAGCGGTAGGGAGTGTCAGACTTCTAGGGGCTAAAAATCACCCATGTTCCTTCTTAGACCTTTGTGTCGAGGCCGCGGTATCACTTTCGAATAACCCGCAGCCCCGACGGGTTCAGCTTCACACAGCAAAAATTATAGTTTCACCGGTGTAACTGTGTTGAGTAATTGCACTGAAATGAGAGAAAATACCTCGTCCTGACTGCATTTGATCTTCTCATTCAGCAGTGAATGGACCCAATTTAGTGTCGGTTCGCTACTGAATGTACATGAAATCAGAGACAGGTAGTCTTGCTGTTGTAGATTATTCAACAAAATACTGGGTTATGTGCGAAGGTTACATGAGCTTCCATATGTACCACCTAATCACTACCGCTTGTAAAAATTGTACTGGTATTTTCTTTTATATTTTTTATTTAATAAAAAGGTTTATTTAATAAAAAGAAATAAGGTAAAAATGTTTGGAAAACTGTATATTTGTGACTGTTTTGTGTGTTTTGTATAAATTTTACAATTGATATAGTCACTAACATTATGTAATAATGAAAACGAAATATTAACTCATGTTTATTGTTTGTCATGAGTTCCCGATATCTCGGCGCTGCTGCAAGCACCATGACATGACCATGACTTCAGTTTATCCGTGATCATGATCCTTCAATTGTGCCAAAATACTGGACGCTTATAACAAAAAGTAAACATAGTATACATTATTAAATTTTAATATCAGTGTCGAATTCACTCGCTCTGTGTGAGTATCGTGTTGGGGACGGTAAAATAAATAAATTGTGTTAATGTATTGTTGTAAACGTATTTGGTAATTAATTGTAATTATTATTATGTGTTTTGTGATTGAACTTTTGTAACCTGGGATTTATTATCCGTACATGTAAACTATTTACTGATATTGATTGCATCAAAGTACTTTATTTTGCGTACATTCGCAGTATTTTAGAATACTGCAGCAATATTTGGAATCCGCACTACTTGGTTTATAAACAGCAGGTAGAATCAATTCAATCTAAATTCGTTAAATACATCAACTATCGCAGTGGTTTTAGGTCTACAGATTATCTGCTATCATGTAAACATCATAATATGCTACCACTCGAGAACAGACGTATGATTCTGGACATGCTATTTCTTTATAATATCTGTAATGGGAATATTGACAGTACTGATTTAAATAACTTAGTTATAAGATTAAGAGCCCCGTCCCGACGGACTAGGCACACGCAGTTGTTTGAAGTACCACACAGTGGTACTAACTACGCTCAAAACTCGGTTATTGGTAGGATGCTAAGTAATTTTAATAAAAGGTTCTCTCATCTTGATATTGTTACGTCGGTCATCTAGAATCTTCAAGAAACCTCGCTTATAATTGTGTAGTGTCTAAAACATTCCAGTACATTCTCTAGGTATAGTTCCATTATGTTTACAAGGTCAGCACGGCGGGCGTCGGCGACATAATTGCCATTGTAATTTCGACCGTATGCCGAGTGCGTAACGTAACTTCTTCCTTGTTGGTTCTTTTATCTTTAAGTTTATTTTTTAGTTATTTTTCTTTGTGAATATTGTATTCATTTTTAGTTAATAATAGGGAATTTTCTCGAACTTCTTTTGTGTGTTTGGGTATAAAAGGACCAACAGAGGTCGGAGCAGTCAGTCTACTTTTAAAGCGAGACAACGGAAGGTTCGAAGAGTTATCTAGTGCGATAAAGTGTTCAGTAGTGTTGAAGTGATTGTGTATTTAGTGTTTTGTGTTTAATAAAGTTATTTCGTGTGTTTAATTGGTAGTGTTTTTATTTATCCCATACCCAGCTCGTAACAATTTGGTGTCAGAAGTGGGATAAATAATGCCGATTCTACCAAAGGACGACACGGATAGTATCCGTACGAGGAGTCAGCGACAGCAGGGTATGGACCAGAGGCGATTTGGAGACTCCCCGACACAGACACCGGGCGGTGTCCAGCCTACATCAGAGCCAGTCGCTGGCCCATCTGGAGCTACTCCAGCATTAGCGACGCCTGACTTGTCTGCCTTAATGGCGCTGCTGCAGGACCAGGCTCGCCGTCAAGAGGAGCAGGCTCGCCGTCAAGAGGAGCAGGCTCGCCAGTTGCAGGAACAGTTGCAACGGGACAAGGAGGAGCAGGCTCGCCGTCAAGAGGAGCAGGCTCGCCAGTTGCAGGAACAGTTGCAACGGGATAAGGACGAGCAGGCTCGCCGTCAAGAGGAACAGATGCTCCTGATTAAAGATCTTCACGCATCAGTTGGCAAAGAGCTGAGCGTGATGAAGGAGCAGGTACAGCAGCACGACAACCGTATCGCAAAGGCCGAAATTCAGATCGCCGATGTGAAGAAGGCCTTGAGTGAAATTAAGGTTGGAGACGGGGCTGTGACTTCAGTGATTGCTGCACCTTCGGTGCGCGGGTTTAAAGTGCCGCCATTCGACGGAACATCTTCGTGGTCGGCCTATAAAATTCAATTTGAGGCCGTTATGAAAGTGAACGGTTGGACCAAAGCGCAAGCCATGACCGCGCTCACTTTGGGTCTCCGAGACCAGGCCCTAACCATTCTTGAGGCCCTCGGCAAGGATGTGACCTACGAACAGCTGCTGGAGGCATTAGAGTCCAGATATGGTGACGCGCACCTGGAGCACGTCTTTCGTGCTAAATTAAGGGATCGCGTTCAACGTAGTGCCGAGAACTTACAGCAGTGGGCCCTGGAAGTTGAAAAGCTGGTTCGGAAAGCATACCAGTCCGCCCCTGCACTTATTGATGGAAATCTGGTACAGGCGTTCATAGATGGAATACGCGATTTAGAAGTCAGAGCCGCTGTGCGACTTGGGCATCATGAGACGCTGAAAGACGCCTTGGCCCATGCCTTAGAAGTAGAGGCAGTAAGGCAGGACCACCGTACGCACCGGGTCAGAGAGATTGTAGCGTCACCCGTACGCGACCGCCCGCAAGGATACAGCCCTAGGTGCTACACTTGTGGAGAAAGGGGTCATCTTCGATCAAGCTGTCCTAAGCGCAGCTCACCAAGAGAAGACCAACCCCAGCAGGGAAAGGTGGCTGAAGTGACTGCACAGCCACAGCAGGGAAACGAGTAAATGCCAGGACTGGGGGGCGGGTGCTGGCTGGTTTTGAAAGAGCCCCGAGGATCTCGATCTCACAAGCACATGACGGGAACAGCCTGACCATTAAGGGCGAAGTCAACGGAACTCCATGCAAACTGACGTTGGATACTGGAGCTTCTCACACGGTCGTCAATTCACACCTAGCAAATCGGTTTCTTGGGGACTACTTCAATAACCACGACCGTATACAATTACTAACAGCAACCGGTCAGCACATAACCGTCCGAGGCAAGAAGGAGGTGGAGTTAAAATTGGGTGATAGAATTTACCGGCACAATGTCATCGTGGCCGACATAGTTGACGATTGCATCTTGGGCTTGGACTTCATGCGGAAATATCGTTGTGAGATCGACATTGACCAAGGAGTGTTGAAATGTGGTTCCGAGGAAGTCTTCATGGAAGGTGCACCATCAGGGAAAGTGTACTGCTTGAAGGAAATTGTTCTACCTCGCAGATCAGAAACGATCGTGCCAGTCAAGTTACCACAGAACTCTGGACACAAAGATCGAAGTGTTCTGATAGAAAGGGTGAACAATGAGTTTTCATGGAAGATGGCACGAACTCTGGTAAAGGCTAACAACATCTCAGCTGTACGCATCCTGAATCCAAGTGACAAGGAGCAAGTGATTAAGAAGGGCACTTTGATCGGCACTTGCGAGGAAGTAGCTTGGATGCGTCAATTGCAAGATCTACCTACCGGAAATCAAACTCGTAGTGCAAAATTTGACGTGTCAACGCTTTTAGAAAACTGTCATTTAACTGAAGGAGAAATGGACAAGGCTAAGAAGATGTTACTGCAGTACGCCGGTATTTTCTCTACAAATGATGCTGACATAGGGAGAACTGGACTGGTTCAGCACAGAATTAATACAGGCAACGAGTTACCTATCCGTCAGCGACCAAGGAGACTGCCAGTTGCACGGGAAAAAGAAGTGGAAACCATGATTGAGGGAATGGTGAAGGACGGTGTTATAGAGCCTTCATCCAGTCCATGGTGTTCTCCTGTGGTCCTGGTAAAGAAAAAGGACGGCAGTATGCGCTTTTGTGTGGACTATCGACGACTGAACGACGTCACGAAAAAGGACAGCTACCCACTGCCTAGGATCGATGACACACTGGATACGCTGACGGGAATGAAGTGGTTTACTACATTAGACCTGAAAAGTGGTTACTGGCAGGTAGAAATAGACCCAAAGGATAAAGAAAAGACTGCATTCTCAACAGGAAAAGGGTTGTGGCAGTTTAAAGTTATGCCTTTTGGATTGTGTAATGCTCCTGCAACGTTTGAAAGGCTGATGGAGCAAGTACTTGCCGGATTGATTGGGTATGCATGTCTTGTCTATCTAGACGACATAATCATTGTGGGCCGTACGTTTGAAGATCACCTTAAAAACCTCGACCGAGTGCTGTCGAAGATCCAAACAGCAAACCTGAAGTTGAGTCCGAAGAAGTGCTCGTTTTTCAGAAAACAAGTGAACTTTTTAGGACACATAGTTTCGGGGGAAGGTGTTCAAACAGATCCAGAGAAAGTAGTCGCCGTCAAGGATTGGCCAGTGCCGAAAGACAAGACACAGGTCAGAGCATTTTTGGGTTTGTGCTCCTACTATCGCCGGTTTGTGAAGAATTTTGCCGACATTGCGAAACCTCTACACAAACTCACTGAGGAAAAGCAACCATTCTATTGGGACGAGAACTGCGACGCCGCATTTCAAGAATTAAAGGGACGTCTGTGCAATACTCCTATTTTGGGATATCCTGACACTGAAAATGACTTTATAGTCGACACAGACGCAAGTAATACTGGAATTGGGGGCGTGTTATCTCAACGGAAAGGGAATCAGGAGGTTGTTATAGCTTACTTCAGCAAGTCTTTATCCAAACCGGAAAGAAATTACTGCGTAACGAGACGAGAGCTGCTCGCTGTAGTGAAGACATTGCAGCACTTCAGTAAATATTTGTTGGGACGGAAATTCCAATTACGAACTGACCATGCTGCATTGAAGTGGCTATTACAGTTCAAGAATCCAGAGGGGCAAGTGGCGAGATGGATTGAACTACTGCAAGAGTTTGACTTCGTAACCGAACATCGCAGTGGGAGAACTCACGGTAACGCAGACGCCTTGTCAAGAAGACCTTGTCCTGAAGACTGCAAGCACTGTGCCAGGCAAGAGACTAAGGAAGTAGTGCCCGTGAGGATGCTTAGAACGGATCTCAGCGATGAATGGAAGGAGACCCTACAACAGGCTCAACAAAATGACCCGGACATCAAGCCAATCTTCGACTGGATTAAAGATGGTGCTCCGAAGCCCAAGTGGAGTGATGTGGCTGCGATGAGTTCCATCACGAAAAGTTATTGGGCACAATGGAACAGTTTGGAGATCCAGGATGGAGTCTTGTGCCGTAAATGGGAAAACGCTCGAGGGGACAGCTGTCATCTACAAATGGTTGTCCCTAAAGCTAAGGTACCGGATGTTTTACGGCTCTACCATGATGGATGCTCAGGAGGACATATGGGAGTAAAAAGGACTCTATTGAAGATCAGAGAGCGCTTTTACTGGATCCACTGTCGAGATGATGTGGAGGACTGGTGTCGCAAATGTACCAGTTGTGCGGCTGTGAAAGGACCTCACACACGTAGCAGAGGTGCATTAAAAGTGTACAACGTTGGAGCCCCCTGGGAGCGAATAGCGCTGGACGTTGCGGGACCATTTCCAGAAAGTGATAGCGGAAACAAGTACTTCATGGTTGTCATGGACTACTTCACAAAGTGGCCAGAAGTCTTCGCCATTCCTAACCAAGAAGCTACAACAGTCGCAGATAAATTGGTTCAAGAAGTCTTCTGTCGTTTTGGAGTACCCTTAGAAATTCACAGCGATCAAGGAAGGAATTTTGAATCGCAAGTTTTCCAGGAGACTTGTCGATTGATGGGTACACACAAAACCAGAACCACCTCTTACCACCCACAATCCGATGGAATGGTAGAACGATTCAACCAAACGTTGGAGAGATATCTGGCAAAAGTTGTGGAAAGCAGGCAAAGGGATTGGGACAAACACATACAGCCGTTTCTTCTGTCCTATCGGAGTGCAGTTCACGAAAGTACGACCGTAACTCCAGCTTTCGCAAACTTTGGAAGGGAATTACGATTGCCTGCAGATTTAATCACTGGAACTCCCCCTGATGTCCCACGCAGTGTAACGGATTACGCGAATGACCTGCGTAACAAGTTAAATGATGTGTATGAGCATATCAGGCAATCCGGACAACAGATGTCTGAGAAGATGAAGACTCGTTATGACCGGAAGGCAAACAGTAGTGGTTTCGACGAAAGTTCGCTGGTGTGGTTGCATAACCCAGTACGGAGCAAGGGAAAGTCTCCGAAATTGCAAGCAAAATGGGACGGACCATACCGAGTTGTGACCAGGATCAACGATGTCACCTACCGAATACAGAAGGGTCCGCGAGGTGCGCCTAAGATTGTGCATGTAGACCGATTGGCGCGATACTACGGGACTAATGATGCTCGGGACGAGCATGTCTAAGGAGGGGGCAGTGTTACGTCGGTCATCTAGAATCTTCAAGAAACCTCGCTTATAATTGTGTAGTGTCTAAAACATTCCAGTACATTCTCTAGGTATAGTTCCATTATGTTTACAAGGTCAGCACGGCGGGCGTCGGCGACATAATTGCCATTGTAATTTCGACCGTATGCCGAGTGCGTAACGTAACTTCTTCCTTGTTGGTTCTTTTATCTTTAAGTTTATTTTTTAGTTATTTTTCTTTGTGAATATTGTATTCATTTTTAGTTAATAATAGGGAATTTTCTCGAACTTCTTTTGTGTGTTTGGGTATAAAAGGACCAACAGAGGTCGGAGCAGTCAGTCTACTTTTAAAGCGAGACAACGGAAGGTTCGAAGAGTTATCTAGTGCGATAAAGTGTTCAGTAGTGTTGAAGTGATTGTGTATTTAGTGTTTTGTGTTTAATAAAGTTATTTCGTGTGTTTAATTGGTAGTGTTTTTATTTATCCCATACCCAGCTCGTAACAATATATTTAACACTAAAAAAGGTACATTCAGGAAAGAATTGATAACGTCAGTTTGTGTTGAATTGACAAGTACATCTCAACTAAATAAATATAATTGAACAGATGGTACACATACACTCACCACACCACTATAACATACTCACACACCTATTTACACTCCTCAGGCACACTATACATACACACTCATACACGCTGTACTCTTAGCAATGTAAATGTTTAGATATTAAATTGTAAATCCTTAATTGGCTGTAGGATAAGTTTATATTTTTAAGATAAAATTTCAAAGAGCTGTGGATTTTGTGAACAATAAATAAATAAATAAATAAATAAACCTTACTAACATAGCTTATAAGTTCCAATTGTTACTAACCATTATGGGTCTCTGTTATCTGACATTGAAATAAATTAAATTAAAATTATTATCCCGGTGTTGTTGCATTAATCATAGACCAGATTTAACATTAAATCCTAACACTAACTGAAATTGTGTTACAAATTATTGACACAAAAAAAACATTACGAATAAAAAACAAAAGAGTGTCCAATGAAACCGAGGTTTCATATTATGCGATGTTGTTACAAAGTTTACTCTCGTTCATTACGAGTTTTAATGAATTAACTAAGTGAATCGGATTATTGAACGGCGTTTAAACGAAGCAAGGGAGCCCATTAATGCATTATTTATGCGATATTGCAATTTTTAAGCCTTATTAAGAACGCCATAATATGTTGAGGCGCAGTGTTCTCTTTGAAGCGATTTTCGGGAAGTATATGAAGCGATTAAGGGATTTTCAGGGGATCTGCGAATTTCACTTTGTAACTTTAATGACATAATCGTGACAACAGATTTCAGTCGAAACAGGCGCTGGTATATTTGGTCTCTTCGTGGTAGCAACTGCTGTGTGTTGAGTTTCAATTCCCGTGTCTGTTCCGTGTTATTGGGTTTTTTCAATAAGAATTTCTAAAGAACACCCAGATTTTTTTTTTATTGGAAGTATGATGCTCTGATTGATGATTAGCCGATGCTTTTGCGTTTGAAATCTCTCTGGACTCGGATTGCCGTCCTATCGGACTATGACAGTGAGGCAACATAGAGTTGTTGTCCGATAGGATCTAAACCTTTTTTGTTTTTAACCGACTTCCCAAAAAGGAGGAGGTTCTCAATTCGATCGGTATGTTTTTTTTTTTTTTTTTTTTTTTTCTATGTATGTACACCGATTACGCCGAGATTTATGATCCGATTAGGTTAGGAGTTGAAAGCAATAATAAGGGAATCTTGAATGTTAAGGGTTAGGTTTCTTGTTTGAATGTTTATTGCATAGTAAATATTTGTATAGGACTACAACTAAAAATGAAAAAATAATAAACTTTTCTGCAAAAAAAAAACAACCGACTTCAAAAACACCAAAAAGTGAAAAATAAACTTCAGAAGATAAATCAGCTTCTGAAGTCGGTGCATTTGTTTGTTTGATTTCGTTTTTTTGCCACCGACTTCAGACTTTTTTTTTTTGTAATGTGCGAAATTATGAAACGTCTTCTCCCGCTCTGTACAGAGCAGTAGGGAGTGTCAGACTTCTACTGACTAAAAACCACCCATGTTCCTTCTTAGCCCTTTGTGTCGAGGCCGCGGTATCTCTTTCAAACAACCCGCAGCCCCGACGGGATAGGATCTACACCTGCACCTATGTCTGCGTCGACACTTGTGTATAATGCTTCCCGTGACGACAACTAATCTCTGCTGATATTGGCCACCGTGGCTGAAAACGATCAGGAGGACTGTATAAATCAAATCAAATCGTTTATTTGTGAAACATGGGTTACATGCAGGTATTCATTACATTAATTATAAGCTAATGTCCATTCCATGATCGCCTGATTGGACTTGGGCATACAAACGATAAAATAATACAATAAAAATAAGATTCTAGAATTCCAAAGATTTGACATAAATTGCATTTCATATTAAATATAAACAGACAGACAAAATTACATAAACACAACTACATTAAATTATCGTCAAGCATACAAGAAACATTTAAACAGTTCCAGTCGATAAAAAATCAGCAACAGAATAATAACATTTTTCTATTAGAAATTTGAACAATTTATTTTTAAACACATGAGTATTGCTACATACATATTGGTATGATTATAGTATTATACTTTTATCCCGGTACGAATCTGTGAGACAATGGACAAACTCCACTCGCATAAGCTACTAATAAACGAATCAACTTTCATTCTCATCTGGTGAAGAAAGAGGTTTTTGGTTTTTTTTGGGAAACCACTTCATCATGGGAGGGGAAAAGTTTAATGAGAGTTAGTGAATAGTTTTAACGTAAGTAAGTATTATAGTGGACTTGGATAACAAGTAGAAAAACAGGGTGATCAAGAAGATTGACGGTTGTAATCTGTCGAACACAATCTTGATAAATGATTCCAGAATTACTTGAATTAAGTAAAAAGTTTAGTCATATTCTGATAAATTAAGTAATATTGTCCTCAATAAGATCGTGATAATCAGCAAAAAAGATTTCGTTGACGTCACAGATTTTGGTGACCTAAATCCCAATAGATTGAGAATCACTAAAACATGAGAAAACCCTAAGACTACCAAAACCTAATAAGCAAATAAATTTAAATAAAAAAGAGTAACACGTATCAAAGGTATACTAGAATGGGTAGACCCCAAAATGGGCAGGCTCCTTTAGCAAAAAAGACGATGTTATCGTACCCTAACTAGATACGACGCTGAATAATTAATGATCCGAGATAAATTCCTCCTCGAGAAATATCTAAAACGTTGAAAGAGTATTCTATTGTTTTTATTCAGAGGGAATTGGCTTATGAAAGCTATTCAAATTTGCAAGAGATTCAATTTACATAACGAGCGATTTGTACCTCATAGAGATTAAACCTTCTGGCCTCCGTATTGTTTGCAGAATAACGCGGACCGTTTTTCCTTTCTGTAGGATTGCTTCCTTTGCAAACCTACTCCGGAACATTCTTAATAGTATTTGTTACAATCGATCTGTATAATTTGATTTAACTTAAAGTACCGTCCCGTTCCGAGAAAATACGTTGGCAGTTTTGCTTGCTTCTTTAAATATTAAAACAAAGGGTAATGCTCAGTTTGGTAATCATAATTAATGATTCCATGGTTTTTTTCCGAGAAAAGCTTTCAGGCTACATACATTTATTACTTAACCGTTCCATTATACTAATTTGCTATAACTTCTAGAAAAACTTTGCCAACATTAAGTGTTCACCGTCACGCGCCATTTGCAAACATCGATGGCGGAATCGTGCTCCTTAATAGTGTTCACGTACAAGTTAAACGATACCAATGCACTTTTAGTTGTTTTTACGGACCAAAACACAAGATGGTAGAAAGTACTTGGATATTTTAGGAGCCAATTCTAAAAACTGAAATAAGCCTGGTTGACTCACTGGCTTTCAACTGACAGAATACTAGGTAAGTTTGAGCGACATTTATCTCATCATTATGACCACAAACTTTGAGTAGCTTAAAGGACATTACGCATAAGTTTAGGTTACATGCTAAACGTAATTCCAACTTTCGGGCTACTGTTATGTGTCCTTCATAACCCGTTTTAGTGATACCATCAAGACTCCAAATTATATCAAAAAAAGAGATAGTACCTACCTACATAGACGTCAAAAATTAAATAAAAATAATCTTAACGAACCTTCTAAAAAATTAATAAAACAATTTACTCCATATCGAAGTCCCAACACAACCGAGAAAAAACACGAACAAAAAAGTGTCTTCTATCCTTAATAGGTCAAAACAAGGTTAGTTTAAAAAATATTTTATATTTTCCTCCGCACGGAGTATTCATCGTTACAAGAGAGTTTTTCAATGGTAGTAATAAATGTTAACGACCCCTAGAAGGCGCAATTAAAGCGACAAAGAAGCGGCGCAATTCGTCGGGGCCACGTCTTTGCCGCTCACAGCTGAAAGTTTTAATTTGTGTCGAAGATCAGTGCGACACTGATATTTTATATTAATTCTTGGGAGACCAACTTTGTCTGCATGGTAATTTGGGTTCCATGATTCGGTTTCTTCGTAGTTTTCAAACTTGCAAAGGGTTAAATGAGTTAATTGTTGGATTTAAGAAGAGATCTATGAAGTTTGTTGCTTCACACAATTTTCGTTCTTCTGGTATAGGCCATAGAAAGGTCTTCGTGATTTTTGGTTTTTACTTGCATCTATTTATTAATAATGTCTTTATCATTACATCCTTTTATACCTATTCCGATGTATTTCGGGTTGGCACAACAAGCATTTTTTCGTATATCTGTCGAATTTAGATAATCGTTTAAGTCATCATCTGCCTAGCCCTTTCCAAACTAGATTGGGGTCGTTTTCTACTGAATACCAGTATTTTACATGGAGCTGCCTATATGACCTCCATAACCCAGTTAGTAGTAGGTAACCAACCTAGGCAAATGCGGTTTAACCTGAAGAGAGATCCGAGAGGCTCTTATTATTTAGACACGAGTTCGTTGTAGTATCGAAATACCTACCGATCGTTACTTTTATATTCTGCTATTCCTCAATTAGAATATTAAGTTTCTGCTTGCTACAATTTGCGGATACTATTTCAATTTCAGGTTATCACAGAATCTCCGAATTGAAAACCCACAATTATAATTTGCTGAAACAGTGGGTTCCGGTGTTGGCTATAAATTTATAATTAGGTTAATGAATTGTTCTCAATTTGAGCATTTTTAATTTATTTAGCATTAATTTATTTGATGTTGTTTTAATGCTGACGAAATTATGTTACGGTTTTCCTTCAATTATTCAGAAAATGTTCAGAGGGATGGTTGTCCATTTTACTTATGAAACAAAGTAAAATATAATAATATAAGGTAATATTCAAACTGCTGTTATAATTAAAAACTCTTGGTATGGACATGTGAGTAGGAGGGACGAATCGCATGTGACTAAAAGAGCGGTTAGTATGAATGTTGATTGATGGAGAGGGTGAGGAAGACCAAGGAAGCATTGAATGGATTGTATGAGGAATTTATAATGGAAAAATAAAGGAATTGCAGCGTGACGGTCGACAGAGGAGAATGGAAGAAAAAAACGTGTTGCGCCGATCCCAAGTCACATGGGACAAGGCTAAGAATATGATGTTCCGGATCATCACATGGCGCTGACCAGTGGCATCCCGACACGCGATCCTACGTCACCGCAGCACCCCACCTACCGCTAGGCCCTTGACCATATCGAAAAGACTCGTCCCGACCCGTCACTTACCGTGCTCATACATCGGCCATTTTCTAATTTTGTAACCCACTCAAAATTATTTATGAAGTCTTCATAACAGAAAAAGAAAATTTTTATTTAGTCGAGACCACCAGCATCACAACTGGAGCTTGACACTCAAACAATGATGATTAAAAATTTATGACTAATTCCCACTTTAACAGTTCACTAAAATGCTATCTTCATAACGATGTTTTAATCAAAATATTGTTGTTCAAAATAGGTTTTGTTAATCTTTTTTCAGTTTTAGTAAGTGAAGGCATAACATTATGAATATTTTTTATATACAAAACACAATGTAATAACGTTTGCCCGTTACGTTGTTTTGTGTTTTACCCGTAAAGGCTTACGGCTCGTATGAGAGAATCTTGGAAAATATTTTTAGTGGAAGTGAAAATTTATATGCATAATGTTTTTGTACGATTAGGCTCCTGCTCGTAGTTATACTGTGAAATATTTTAGTCATTCATTTTGTAGAAGTTATGAAAAAAAGGTAACAAGGATTAATTTTAAATGGCGTACCCCTAACTTAAAAAAAATGCTTAATACGTACTGATAGGTATATCAGGACTGAACAACAAACAGGAAAAAAAAACTAAATTTAGAGTACTTTTTGTTTTACCTGTCATTGTTTACGGACAATTACTAACTTATTCTTTTGCAAAATGATAATGAATTTAAACGCAGTAAAAATAAGAATAAGAATAATTTATTTAAGAAAAAAGTAATACACAACACACACACACATTACACACCCACACACACACACATCACACATTAACACACACACACACACACACACATTAATTGAACAATTTAAAGTCCAAAAATGCTGCGGGTTGTTCGCAAGAGATACCACGGCCTCGACATGAAGGGCTAAGAAGGAACATGGGTGGTTTTTAAACAGTAGAAGTCTGACACTCCCTTTCGCTCTGCCCAAGAGCGGGAGGGGTTATTTGATGATTTTCCACCCACCATAAAAAAAAGTTCTAAAATGGCTCAGTAATCATCATCATCAGCCTACAGCAGGGCGTAAGCCTCCTCAATCGCACGCCACTCACCGCGATTCTCACCAACACTCATCCATTGCTACCAGTTCAGTAATACACCGGAGTATCTTTTAAAAACGTTCTTTTGTTTTATATATTAAGAGGTTCAAGAATAAAATCCTGTGCACACCGCTGTCCCACTATTACCACTTTTAAAACTAGTTTCGCTGTTACAGAGAAAATAGCTGCTTTGCGGTTGTGTGTCCCGTTATGGCTAATGTCCACTATAATTATTGACTTTTCTACCAACGCGCCACGGTCTGTATCCTGTACTTATTGTATGTTTTTCTTTGTTGCCTTTATTCCAGGTTTAATTCATTTGCTTTTACTATTCCTTTTGTTATCTGCGGATGAAAAAACTTATTACATGTCGTAGGATAAAAAGTGTGCGAAGTTTTTTTGTGTGCCCGTAAGGTTAGAGTTTGTAGGAGTGACTTATTATTATTTATTAGCTTCTCCCTCCATTGTTTGCCTTACGGTAGGGTCCGAGTTGATCCTTTATCAGGTTTTATTTCCACAATTGGCTTTTCTTTGACCACCGTCTTGGTTGGTGATGTGGGTTAACTTGATCTAAGGTAAAGCACTAGGTCCCAGACAAAAAACATTTTTTTGTTGTAAGTTGATGAAATGTAGGTACATTCTTTCGCTTTATGTTGCTAAAAAGACTTGCTTTAGAACTGTAACGACATGGTCAACTCACTGTATTGATTTTTCAGCCTTTAAGACACCAAATCTCTGTACATTTTCTGTTTTTTTTTTATCCTCTACCCGTTTAAACTGGTTTTGTTGTGTGCCGCAACTTTGCAGAAAAAACAACATGGCGATGATGGCTTGACTAATCCAGCTTTCACGGGAAAACGTTCAAATACCTTTTATTTTCCGATAGTCTGTCATATTGAGTTTTTATTTACTGTTATTATAAAATGTGTGCAACGATAGTGTTTTCCGAAATATTGTTGTGCCAATACGATAGTGGATTTTCCTACCCCTCTGAGTATTAAAAACTTTATATTATAGTAGAAGTAATGCTAAGTTTTATCAGCCATCTTCACTTAATGACCAAAACAACAAATCACTTAGATTGCAGAGACACTTTCACAGATAAAAACATTTTTCTTATGAATCGACCTCTTGAACGTTCTTTGCTATTGAAGATAGCGTCGGCTGCGTTTTATTTTATTTTTGTGCTTATTTATTGAGTCAAATATTATGAGAGAGAGTTTTCAATTTGCAGTACAATTAAAAACATGGCCAGTATACCGGTCAACAGATATTGGGCCCTAGTAGTGGATTAAGCTCATTAATTTTCTAAGAAGCCTGTGTTCTAGCAGTGGCTATTTTATAAAATAAATGTGAAACATTTTGGTTATATTTGTAAAGATACGAATGTGTTTATTCCGATATAAAAGTGCATAAAAGAGCACAGCGATAACACATAAATTATAAAAGCGAACACCATTTCCAAACAGCAAAAAGTCAATTGTAACTTGCACACTGTTTCCTAACTAGTAATTGCTAACAAGCTGGCACCAAACAATTAAAACAACAACAAAAAAAAAACAAGTTTTCCGCACTCCCATTGGCCAAATCGTAGTAAATAAACGGGTCGTAAGGTATTTCGAAATTTAAACTATGACAGCGGTTGTCAAATTCAGCCGGTGGATAGAGTACGCGCGTCATCGGTTTCTGCTAATTGGATGTAACTTTTCAGTGGGGTATTGCATTGGCCACAGATGTATGGCATGTGAACGTCGGCTGCGTTCAGTTGAATGAATGATTTACACGTCGTTGGCTCTCCATCGCTCATGCCGCGTTCGATGAATATTGTATTAACTCATAGCTGATGATCGCGCAATTAATTTTTTGGTGGATTGGAATTGAGTGGACGTAATGTGTTTCTTTTATTATTGACATGTTGGAGATATTGAATTTGGCCTTAATGAAGGACCTGGATGATAGTAGATAGTAGTGGACTACTGAAATTATGATTAATTAGGTCTACTAGAGATGTCGGTAACTATTGAGTATGAATGTGAACGGGTATACAAGTAGAGGCAGACCATAGAAACGATGGATGGACTGTGTTTAGGATGATAAGGCAAGAAAGGAGTGATGAGATGACAAGTAATAGAGAAGTATAGAAGAATAAGACTCCAAATAAACTGGGATACGTACGGGCAAGAGAATAATGATGGTGAGAGATGTAACTGGAGATGTAAAATTTTTGTGAATTAGTAACATTTGTTAGTTTTTACTCAAACATAAATTGATTGCCGATTTTTAAAACAAACAAAACAATGGTGCTTTCCAATATTGTATCACAAAAATGGGGAATCCAATAACTGATACAAATACTAAATATTTCGACATCGGTATTCAAATAGAAATATTTGCTAGTCGTGACTTTGCATTTATCTATTTCCATTGGCTTGGGATAGAGAACACTGACGTAGTCGAATTTTTTAACCACGTGTAACTGCCGATTTCAGTGGTGCCTTCTTGGAAAACATGTGGCATTCATTATTGGCATAAGTTGGACTATCAGGCGAAAGTAACAATATTAGTGAGATCACTGGATGGATAGATGGTGCGATGGTCTTTATGTGTACTATGTTATTCTAACAGGTTCCAGGTGCGTAGAACTCGCAACCAGCTTGCATGTATGACCAGATGTTTGAACATGGACGAGGCAAAAGGAGTACCTATGTAAAGATCGTAGCTGGTGGCGTTCTGTGCAAGCCTACTCCTATTGGAAAAAAGCGTGAGTTTATGTATGTATGTTATTCTAATGCTGAACCAAGGTTCCTCTCATACCACTCTATGTTTCGCCATCTACGACCTGTCCCGCAAGAACGAGTCCAGAAAGTCACGTCAGCGTTTCCTAGGCCATGGCCTGACAAACGATGCCTTTTTTGCCCTAACTTTATTACATACTAATGCTAACATACACATGGCAAAGTAATGATGGATGTTTAGACTTTCTCGATCGTAATAGAAAATCGGTAGGTGTGGAAAATATTGGCGTATGTAAGAAAAGTGTTCGAGCCAACAAAGTTGAGAATTCTAACAAAACTCGAAATGGCCTTAGCGAGAAACTTTAAATTACTTTTTTTTTCTTTACATAGTATTTTGTTTATTAATTTAAAGTTTGGGCGTTTGTCAAGTTTGTTTGGTTAAGGCGTGACATGCATAGTTAATTGATTGTCAATAAAAGTCGCTCCACCGAGCCTGAGGGCGCCACCTTACGCTTGGCGATTGGCGGTCTCATCTCAAGAACACGTCTACCCCAAAGGACCGGTTCCTAACGGTCAACAATTCTACAGCTATTATGGCTGGCCCATTGCCGTGGGCTATATCGACAACTCTGGTTTCCCGCCACCTCGTTCCGGATGCGATCCCTCAGAAAGACTCCATGCATAGCCAATTCCATAGCTCGCTGAGCAAATAATTGGAACAACCGGACCTTGAGTGGCCCTGCCTGTTGTGACTGTGTGTGAAAAGTCTTCAATCAGTGTTGATTGAAGACTTTTCAGTCTATAGCGTCAGGAATACGCAACGAAACTTCCCAAACACTGTCCAGACCAGCTAAATTCTTTTGTCAGCCTCCCGCTCAAAGTTTTTCTTACCAAACTGTAGAGTTTGCCCGAGGCAAAGTTTAGTCCCGTCGGGGCTGCGGGTTGTTCGCAAGAGATACCGCGCCCTCGACATGAAGGGCTAAGAAGGAACATGGGTGGTTTTTAGTCAGTAGAAGTCTGACACTCTATTTTGCTCTGCCCAAGAGTGGGAGGGGTTATTTGATGATTTTCCACCCGCAAAAAAAAAAAAAGGCAAACATATAGTCGAACTACCTCGAGATTACTGCTATTGACAACAATAGGTCCTGGGGGAACGGTCTGGTCAGTTTGGATGGTTATTGCGCGTTTTCATAAAGACCTCTCAGCACTTGGATGTATCGCCAGTTAACTTGGCCTCGCTGCAGAGACTCCAGAACTGACCAGGTCTCGATGGAGTCAAAAGTTATCAATAGTCTTCTAATAGTCCACAAATGGAAGACACAGCTACCGATTATACTCATCAGACTTCTATATAATCGGTCTTTGGACTTAAATAGTTTTTAAGTACTGTGATCAATTTGCTTCGTAAGATAAAAATATAAAAAACTAGCGGACGTCATGCGGTTTCACCCGCGTAGTTCCCGTTCCCGTGGGAATACAGGGATAAAAAGTAGCCTGTATCACCCGCGGATAGTGTAGCTTCCCAACGGTGAAATAATTTTTGAAATCGGTCTAGTAGTTTCGGAGCCTATTCGAACAAACAAACAAATCTTTCCTCTTTATAATATTAGTGTAGATAAACCCTTAAAAAATATTTACAATGGAACATAAATTTTAAATTTCTTCAGATGGTAATAAAATTTAAACATTAATAACATTGGGAACCGTATCCAGAATGCTACTTAAACAAATTGTGGGGAGACTGAATTGCTCACCGCAGGAACCGATTATTATTTCTATATACAGTTGTACCTACTTTTAACCAAATTGATTTATTTCCTCATAAGGCTTTAGGGAAACAAATTATAATATTGTCCTTTTGTGGAAATATTCTAAAGAGGGGAATGTTTAGTATTGGTAGGTAGATAAATGTTGCAGGTATGTTGATTAAATCTACATTATAAGGGCTCTAAACTATTTCTTCAACCTTGTGTTAAAAAATAATAATAAAACGACGGTATAATAAATATTGCTAGAAGGGGTTACAGCAGACCAAAGACGAGACGAACGACGGGACACCAGGATTGTCTTCCTCGTATATTGACGAGGATAAACACACTATTGAGATAAGTGGAAGGAATTGGAGAAAGCTAGACGTTTACCCAGTGGTGAGACGGATAAGCCCAACCAAAAAAAGTCGTAAATGTAGTACTTCTCACTATTAATAAAATGAGTGTCATAAGAGTCCTTACAACTGTACTTTTGCGTACATATTGACTTCCATTGACGCTGCACTTGGTAGCAAAAACTACCATTGAAACGAAAAGATAAACAATAACTGGTAGCTTTTCTGATGTTTTCCTTCACAGCTAAACAATAAGAGCAACAGCATTAAACAAAATACCAGCAATGATTACGTCAATTTAGGACGTAAAAGTATATAAGAGCGTATAAGGGCAGAAAAATCCAATATACGATCGTATTCTGCTTTAGGATCGCTGTAAATTCATGACGCTTCCTTTGCTACTCTGATCCGTCTACTCAGTAACAATAATTATATTATTGATAACGTACAATTAAAATAAAGTGTAATTATCATACACTTCGATGCGAAGCGGCAGCATACGAATACTCTACGAATATTTCCGTATCCATTATTACTTTCTATGAGTAAAAAGAGTGTTTTTTGTCATTTGCCAGTTATCACCTGGTCCCAGCCAGTATGTAAGACTAAGCTGTGCTCGGGGCGCGTTATTTCATAAAGTAAATATTTATGAAGGAAAGGAGTTTTCTTCGCGCGTCCTCCCGTAAGCCTCCTGATCCGAAAAGACATAAACCTCTGGGGATTCAGTTCTAAGTTCACAAAGGCAATGCTCCGTTAGCTCTCATACATATACTTTTTCCTTTCAGTGAGTTACGTGTCTTTGTATCAGCAATTGTTTTATTATTGCGGTCTTCGATATCTTTCTTACTTATAACAGCTTACGTCTGAATACTTATTTGTGTTTTAATCTGTTTTTACGTTCGCGTGTCTAAGTAGGCTATGACGGTAAAGTTTGGCTTTTGAAAACTTATTGAGTTTTAATGAAGTCTTATCGCAAAAGAAATCTTTTTCACACTTTTTAAGTAAGTCCTCGTGGAGTTTTGTTAATGTTTTATTACTTGGCAGTCGACTTATATTCAAAAAAATCGGAGTTGTGTGTTTGATTAATTAGAATTATTCATTCATACACATAACATAACATCGCGCCTATAATCCCCGAAGGGTTAGGCAGAGGTGTACCTAAGTACACCCACATTTCGCCAGTTATGTTTAAGTCCCATGTAATAGGGGGCGAGTAGGGGGGGAGGGAGGGGGAATTATTCATTCATATTATAAACAAAACAGTTTATTATAATCCCTATTCAGACTTGCGGTATAAACAGTGAACTGGGGGAATTATTACTTGCGTGTAAGAGCTACAAACTTTGTTCAAGACAATACGCTTAATTCTATTTATGGTCTTTAGAAAATTGTTCCCTATTCACGCGTATTTCTGTTTCAAAATAAAATGAAACGAGAACTGATATTATACATCACGATTATGTTTGATCTCGCCGGCTCACGGTGAAATAACACATGTTCCATCAACATATATAACATAACCTACTTAATATATATGAGGGTGGCTTCGGACGGAACATTTTCACTAGGATTTTTTCTGCGTAGATAAATGTACGAGGGTGAGGCAGGGGATGTCGGAAAATCGGTAAACTGACAGATCGGTAAGAACAGGAATTTTCCATTGCTACAAAAATATTCCACCCACACACCAGTACATTCAGTAACACCATTAACAATTATTATGAAACTTTTTCTTTCAAAGTATTTTATGAAACACTTAATAAGATATTGTTATAAAATGAGTTAGGGGCGAACGGTATAAGAGATGATATAAAAAACGAAAGTAGAGAAAAGTGAACAGGGCTCCACGAGGTTTATGCAAATTTTACGCGAAATTTTTTAACTTACCAAGTCTGTTTTCTTATTATTTGCAAACAACGGCGGCTGAGTCTTAATGTTATTCTGTTTGGCCTTAAAGATGTTTTTGAATAGTATAATCCGAGTACTAAAGTTAGCCCATGAAGACGTAATTGTATCAAGATGGTAGTAAGAAGTTTGGTGTGTATTTATGGAGATGACATTGGCGTAAACAAGCTTATAATGTAGTTTGACAGTTTGATAACGACGGCCTGCGAACATAAGTCGGCCCCTTGGCTGTTGTTAGGCACTTTGCTGAGAATCTCAGATATCGAGACGCATTTGAATTCCTTGATATTCGATATTCGAGTTCCGTTGCGATAATGCATCTTACTCGTGGGTGGGTGCATGTCAATAGGGGACTTTTATGTCCTTTGATATTCTCTGTGATGTTTGTATTCGACCTTATGTGGGTTTGCTTTAGGTCTACATTTTTTTCAATTTTGTCGCACCCACAGCTTTGTGTGTGTTTTTCATTCTTCTATTCATTTCCTTTTGCAGGAATCTTGAAATTATTATTTTGCCTTAAATTGGCACGGCAACATCGTTACTTATTAGATTCGATAAGCACATGTAAAATTAACTAACGCTTCTTTCATAATGAACTTGCTACACGCCCCTGACCATGGTCATAAAATAAAAAAATTGATATCGAGATGTCATTTTAAGCGCTAGTTTAAGGCTTGTATTCACGCCAATGACCTTGTGCATACAAACTACCCCTCTCGGTCGTAGATACGGACTTTAAACGGACGCATTTTTCATTTATTATAATTAAAATAATACATGTTTTTAAAAAGTAACAAAACCAAATTATTTTCCTTTGTATTTCAAAGCAGTAGATATTTTTTCTATATTATTTTGTTAAAAAATGAAGGAGTAAAATGGTTCCATTCAACGATTTGGAGGTGATTTTGTGGATTTTTTTTCTTATTATGTGATACCGATACAACAATTATGACTAAACCAAATTACGTGTCATATCATGTAGATTACTAACAATTTTTCTCAGATGTAATTTCTCTGTAAGTGCCGATGAAAAACTGCTTCATCTGCACGCTGTTTTTAAGCTTTTTCGAGAGAGGAGCCTTAATAAAATATCTTTCGGAATCAATTCACTATGATGACAACAAGTTTTGATGAAAAACATGATCAAACTAGAAAAGTGGCTTTATTTTTATGAAGATAGACATAGATTTAGACGATGATAGAGACGGATTGTTTGAGGAATGATTTGAAAAAAAGTAGTAAATTGTAGCGTGCCAGTTAATACAGGATGTCGAATAAATGTAGATAGTTGGCTAGCATAGACCGTAAATTTTGGGACTGACCTGGTGTGACGAAGCAATCTTCTTCAGGGGCCCCTGTCCTTCGATGATGAATGTAGCAATCGCGTAGGCTGGAGTCGATATAGAATCTGCTATTGTGCTGAACGATTGAAAATTGTGATGATTGGCTTTATAGGCTCAAGCTTCCGGAGCGAGCTCTTAGCAAACGTGCGGGTTACTTTTTCCGTTGAGAAGAGTGTGTGGCAACATCTGAGCGTTCAGTGTTGCGCGCTTTCAAAAACGTTTCGTTTTAGGCATGTCCCGTTTGGAATATGCTAGTCGATTAAGTTTTAATCGGTTTAAAAAGAATGAATAGATAATACGTAGTATTTGTGCGTACATAACAATATACAAAAGTACCGAACATGCTGCCGGCGATAAAATAATGCTTATTTTATCTAAGAACTATCATACATAATGCTATACTAACTTAAGACTAAAAACATGTAATGCTATTTGCTTAAGAGATGCCTATTCTACAGGCAATGGGCAGACCTTAACTACAGGTCGCTTAGTAAGAGTGCTACCGATGCGTACAGTTACGACTCTGGTATTACCGTCGGCGCCGGGATGCAGTTGATGCACGCGCGCGAGACGCCATTGCAGTGGTGGTAGTGTGTTGTCGATCAACACGACTACAGAACCCTCCCTAAGGGGGGTGTTAGTATTGTCGTGGAACCATTTACCTCTTGGTTGTAGCTGGTGTAAATATTCTACGCTCCAGCGTTTCCAAAAATGTTGAACGGCTTGTTGAATAACCTGCCATCTAGCGAGGCGATGGGGATTGTCGTTAGACAAGTTAAATTCAGGTAAAGACGTTAATGGTTCCCCGATGAGGAAATGTCCAGGAGTAAGGGGTAATGGATCAGTAGGATCATTACTAAGTTGACAGAGAGGTCGTGAATTACAGACAGCTTCAATTTGACAGAGTAGAGTATTGAATTCGTCCTGAGTTAATTTTAATGTACCTATGACACGATGTAAGTGTCGTTTCAGACTACCTACGGCTCGTTCGACGAGACCGGCGAAATGCGGAGCATACGGAGGATTAAACAGCCAGGTGATTTGCATGTTTGTCAGCTGGTTGTTTATAGCAGTCTGATTTGACTCGTTTCGCAGAAACGTGTAAAGTTCGGAAAGATACCTGTCACAACCTACAAAATTTCGTCCGCAATCGGAACGGATTGTTTTGCAATACCCGCGCCGGGATATGAACCTACGCAATGCGTTCAGAAAAGATTCGGTTGAGAGATCGGGAACTAATTCCAAATGGATTGCTTTCGTTGATTGGCAAACGAAGACGCATACGTACGATTTGTAAATTTTCGCGTTACGAAGTTTACTCGATTTAAGAAAGAAGTGTCCCGCAAAGTCAACAGACGTATTTAAGAAGGGACGAAGTGATCGAACCCTAGTAGTAGGTAATTGAGCCATTGATGGCTGTGGCGGGACCGGTCGTGCACGAACACACGATACGCAGCGTCGTGTTCGCATACGAACAGCATCGCGAGCACACAGGATCCAGTAGGTCTGTGCGAGGGCAAACTGCAAAGTTTGGGGTCCCACATGTAAATGTGTTTTATGATAGACATCAATGAGAAGATTAGTGAAATGGTGTTTCTTGGGTAACAGAATCTGATGCTTGGCATCATACGGTACGTTGGCCTGACTTATTCTGCCGCCGACCCTGAGGAGTCCGGCATCGTCCAAGAAAGGTTTTAATTTTTGAAGACGTTTTGTACATCTATCGTCGTCCTTGAGACGCGAGATGTCTTCAAAAAAGCATTCACTTTGGACAAGTGATATAATTCTATTGAGAGCTTGTTTTGTCTCAGGAACTGTGACATGTTTAGTCGTAGGGCTATTGGATTTACGGCATTTATTTATGAATCGTAACATATACGAAATTATACTTTGTTGCATTGTCCTCGATGATTAGGATTATTAATGTAGTCACGGCTTTAGTCTGTGGCGCCAACACATAAGTTTAAAGAAAAAAGTTTATCTGTGCTAGCTTCCTGTCACCGGCTTCTGTAAATATCTTCATTCGGATTTTATGTCTTAATGGCGTCACTCTTTTCGATTATTTTTAGATTTCTTTTAGGTTTTTAAACTTCATTTTAAAGTTAAAATGGAAAAATAAGGTTAATATTGACAAAGTCGAGGCCAATGAAGAAATCAAAGAGATTACGAAAAGCGCATTAAACATAATTAGCTCTGATTCGAGTGTTAAGTGTTTTTATTAGTGTGTTGTTCTATGTAAGAAAACAAAATGGCTTACCTTGTGTGTGCCTTGATTCGTTTTTTGCCTACTGCTGAAGAATTGGAATCAAAAGCCTAAAGCTCTGTTGTGTGGCAATAATCGCTAAATCGAAAACATGGTATGTTCTATATGCCTTGCGCTTTGCACGTGTTTGCAACTAACTGCATGCCTGCCACGTGGGCACTACATCGAAGTTCAGAGAGTACCTATTAAAATGTTTGCCTCTATTGGCTGCTAGCATGACCTGAGACCGCTCTGTTGGAGCTTGCAACGGAACTATGAAGCCCAAAATGGATACATTATGTACGACTTGCCTGGCCTGGGGACATCCTGCGGGGGTGTACATGGCCTGAAACGGCAGTGTCGTGAACTCAGCAACCCTAAAGGGGTGTCCTGGGGGGGCACACACGGTTGACTGCTATTATAACCTTCATGGATACATTATGAACGACTTGCCTGGCCTGAGGTCATCCTGCGGGGGTGTACATGGCCTGAAACGGCAGTGTCGTGAACTCAGCAACCCTAAAGGGGTGTCCTGTGGGGGCACACACGGTTGACTGTTCTATTATAACCTTCATGGGAAGTTCTGCGGGAGCTTACTTGGTTATATAAGTGTAATGTTGTTCTACAAGATGCATTGTGTTTTATCCTCGAGAAGTTGATACCTATAACATTTTTAAGGAGGTTACCTTATAGAAGACAATAAAATTGTCCCTTCACAGTCATTAGAAAATATCCTCCCGTTATCGGTTGAGAAGTTGAAAATGCAGATCAAGATAAATGAAAGTGAATTAAGGTGGTAAGTACCATATAAAGAATTATTATATAATCAAGTTTCTTGAAATACTTGGTGTGGATCTATACCCAGAGAAAGAAAGAGAAGATTCATATAAAAAATATTAAATAAGCAAGTAAAACACAAAATGAAAACCCGCCATTCTCTATTTATAAACAAATGTTTTATTAATTCTGAAGATCATACAGTGGTGAATGAGGTATCCAAAAGGCATAAATAGACATAGTTAAGAAGTTGTATCTACCAATCCACACTGGGCTGGCGTGGTGGATTCCTCGCCTAGAGAGGAGGCTTGAGTCCTTACAGTACTAGGAACATTACAGGCCGATGATGATGATGAAGAAGCTGAATGATGCTTCTGTTTTGTGTGTATACATATATATACAAGCAGGGGGACGTAGATCTCTTATTGTTGGTAACCAACAAAGACAAAAGAGTTTGTTACAATCAAAGACGGAAACATAAGATCAGCAAAATCTATAAATAAATCTGGTTAAGGATTAAATATGAGTGTACCATAAAAGTTCACTCATAGAGTGAGCACATGGGAGCCGTATGTGCTTCAACAATAAATTTTTAAACTGGCGGGGCCCTCCTCCATAAGTGCAAAGAAAGGGGGGGCTGTCATCAAAAGTACTAGTGCAGCAGACAGAATGCGGATGGCCAGGAGAAATCATTCCCTTCAGAAATAAATTCACAGGTTGGTGGACTTAAATATAATTTATGTGATTGGAAACCAATCACTCAAACAACCCAGTTATTCTTAATTGGATGGTGGTGATGGAGTTATAGGTACTCCTCTAGATGATAAATTCTATACTTGAATTTATTCAGATAGTATCTGAAATGAAGAAGTGAATTGCTTTCATAGCAATTAAAGTTTGTTACCTACCCTTTACAATAACAACTTTGTTTACCATTTTTTCCTTGTCAAAGAGACAGAAATAAATTAAACTTACTGTCTTTTATATAAAAGACATTACATTATGTTTAGTTTGGTTGGAGATAATCTTGTATACAACAGTATACCAATTTTTTTACAGAATAATGGTTTTTTCTTAGCACATTGGATTGGATGCTTATTACATAATAGACATAGGCAAGGATATAGGAAGCTTTATTTTTTCAAGGCAAATGTTATGTTTTCAATATGTCTTACCTTCTGGTTTATTTTCAGCCCCATAAACATAAATTACAAAAACATTGAAACCCATTACAGGTTTCAAAGCTTCCTTAGAGACAGAGAGGCTGTATAATGTTTAGAAAACATGAAATCATCAGTACCAAAGAGAAATGGGATTTCATACCTAAACAACACAGTAAACTTCTAGGTTTACTTTTTTAATACTATTCACTATGCTTTAACATCACTGAAGAGAAATGAAATATAAGAATTTATTGATAAAAGGCTATTAGAACTTTAATATGCTTGCCCAGTTATTAACTAAAGGACTCTATTCACTAAGAAACTCAAGTGGCACAAAAACCTTGTTCTAAGTGATAACAATGATAAAATAACATCATGCCTGTAATCCCGAAGGATTAGACAGAGAGGTACCTACCTAATAGTACACCCACACTTTTGCCAGTTCGTTTTTTATGATAATTATGATATAAACACTATGTTGTATATATTGTATCATTTGCTGTGGTCCATAGACATAGCCAGTTATTTTGAGTTAATAATTAAAATACACACATATAAATATGCTTCATCTGCATGGTACGGAATATTGTGTGGCTCATAGATTGCTAACAGACTATGGACTGTAGATTCAGCTCAGTTTTTTAATACCAAAATTGAGTGCTGCCCCTTTTTTCTGGGCTAAAGTGTTCTGTCAGTCATTTATGAGATAGTGAAATTTTTTGCCAAGAATTGAAAATATAACATCAGAATCAGAATTTTTATTTGTTAAACATAGGTATGGTACATAATGGATACAGTATCATACTCATTTAAATAAGGAGCAGTTAAATAAATTTCTAAAATCCTTGGCAATAGTGTGAATCTAGGTATATATGGTTACTCGATATTACTTACATTAATACCAAAGGTAATAATATGATATCAGCATATTTTGAATGTGGAAGGGAATCTTAGGTGTTTTAAATTATTAAAATATTATATCCGTATTGGTGAACTTACAATTGATTAATTGTATCATGGAATAACACTAAGTATCACAGTTATGTATCGTGGCCCCGGTATCTCCAGGGGTTGTAGCGGTGATAAGTGGTGGATGCTCCTTGCCAATACAAGGTGGCATTGGAAGGAATGGTATTTAGACCAATATCATTTATTCTATACTTTTTCCACTATTCTCTACTGGGATTGATGGCAGGAGTATTATCAGGAACATTTTTTAAGATTTTGGAATTAGTATTGAAGCTGTTGATATTATTAGAAATTCAATAACTAAAAGTACACAATACCAATGCTTGCCTCATTGCCTGCAATTGTAAAGACAAGATACTGTAATTAAAATATTATAAGCATTAGCAAACCATCACTGAAGTTATTCAGTTTTTTCGCTTTAAGGATTAATGAAGGTTTCTTCCTCTATTTTCATATTCTGTTAGTTCAGTTCTATCTCTAATTATAAGACCACATATAGGTACAGATGATAGTATCAAAATACGGTTCAGAGACTTGTCCTCCAAGATCCGGAGAATTCTTGGGAATTGGGATGTTTTTCAGTTTTTTATTTTCTCTCTACTGGACATCACATTCAACAAAGTGATTTACAAATAATTACCAAAAAAGCGATAACTATATTACTGCTAGCCACAGAAAGAGTGCAAACAATACCTATCTCTATTTTATACTTATGATATAGTGATTAAACAAAATCGTATTACTTTAAGGGTTGATACGCTAATTAAATTTGTGGGCCAAACGAATACCAACCTTTTATAACTGTTTCTTTCTTTAGCAATAGAATAGGAGTATGTAAACCCAGCTATAGGGGTGGTTAAATATTTAAAATTAACGCATGGCCTGTGGGACTGTACTAATTCATGAATAATATCCACAAGAGGCCTTATAGATGTGTGAACTCAATTACAATAACGTGTTGGAAGATATGGAATTGACATTAGTACATGCTCAATAAACAGTACACCCGCCATGCAACAACATTGGCAGCCTCCAGCAGTTCAATATAGACGATATTAGACGAGCAAATGTTTAAATTAATCCTACTTAATAATATTATAAATGTGAAAGTTTGTGAGAATGGATGTGTGGATGTTTCTTACTCTTTCACGCATAAACGGCTGGACCGATTTGGTTGAAATTTGGTATGTAGATAGGTTATACCCTGGATTAACACATAGGATAGTTTTTATCCCGATTTTATCTTCCCATGGGATAATTTTCGAGTTGTAGCGGGCGAAGCCGCTGGCACAAGCTAGTGATTTATAACTAAAACTTTAAAATGAAACCTTTAGTGAACAATAGAAGGTTCCCTGAAGCAATTTTTTAATAACACTGGTAACGATTAAACCTGAATTGTAAAAATACTACCTTTAGGTAACTAAAGTGGCCTTAACAAAATTCTAAAAAATGACATATGACTTATAAGTTATATAATATTCATCTGAATGATTTTAGATGGATGTTAATGGATTTTATATAAATTTTTATTGATTTTGTATAAATGTTTATCGATTTTATATGAATGCTTATTGATTTTGTATAAATGTTTATTGATTTTATATAAATGTTTATTGATTTTACAACTAGTCTTTAAACATCTACATTAATAATCCTAATCATCGAGGACAATGCAACAAAGTATAATTGAATAGTCAAACGAACTTACCTGTAAGTGAAGTTCGACGGTAATTATACTTTGTTGCATTGTCCGAAGATGATTGGTCCCACCCGACCCAAAATCTCCATGCTATTTATTCATATGAGCATGAACCCTATGTTGTAAAACCAATAAATTGCTATGAACTTAATGAAGATATTTACAGAAGCCGGTGACAGGAAGCTAGCACAGATAAACTTTTTTCTTTAAACTTATGTGTTGGCGCCACAGACTAAAGCCGTGACTACATTAATAATCCTAATCATCTTCGGACAATGCAACAAAGTATAATTACCGTCGAACTTCACTTACAGGTAAGTTCGTTTGACTATTCAATTACGCGTAGCATCCTTGGAAGCGATGAAAATCGCTCGATGAACTCTAAGCTATTAGGGTCATTGGTTTGTGTGAGAAGAACGTGATTGCGACGTTCTTCGTCGGTGTGACATACGACGTTAGTCTTAGGCCACTCAGACTCGTTTTTACTGAGCCAACCGGGTCCCGTGAACCATAGTTGATGGTTCAACTGAGAGGGGAGAACACCACGAGACGCGGGGTCTGCGGGGTTGTCTGCGGATTGAACGTGGCGCCACTGCGAGGCAGGCACGTTGCTTGTTGTATCCGCTATGCGGTTGGACACGTATGTCCGCCACTTGTCTGGAGATGAACGTAACCAGGCAAGAGTTATAGTGGAATCAGACCAAGCGTAGACTTGGTCGAAACACAATCTACTGCTGTAAGCAGTGATGACCTTTTTTATCAATTTTGATAATAGATGAGCACCGCACAGCTCCAATCTCGGGATGGTAAGCCGTTTCAAAGGCGCAATTTTTGTTTTCCCTATGAGAAGGTGTGTGCTGATGGCACCGTTCGAGTCAATAACGCGAATGTAGACGCAGGCGGCGTACGCCTTTTCAGATGCGTCGGAGAAGCCATGAAGTGACACTTGATGTGTGCTAGGAAGCACATGCCGAGGTAACGCGATGTCTTGTAGTAACGGTAGCTCGTCGATGAACCGAAACCACAAGTCACAGATACCCTGTGGAGGGGTAGCATCCCAACCTGTGCCTGATACCCATAGAAGTTGAATTAAATGCTTCACGAATACTGTCACTGGGCTTAGGAATCCGAGGGGATCGTAAATCTTTGCAATTTCTGCCAACATTATGCGCTTTGTACATTTGCGTGAGTTAGCCACTTCATTCGTTTGATAGGAAAAGACGTCAGATTTAGGGTTCCACTTGAGCCCCAAGACCTTGACAGAAGTGTCAGTGTCGAGTGCTGACAAAATAAGAGCGTCATCATGATCGGAAGCTTCATTGTTTAAGTGCGATAAAAACTCGGAACTATTACTGGTCCATTTGCGGAGTTCGAAGGTTCCTGCTTTACAAATGGAAGTTAGCTGGTGCTGAAGAGTGATAGCATCTTCAACCGTATCAACTCCAGTAACAACATCATCAACGAAGACTTCGTTAAGAAGTACTTGCGAGGCAAGTGGGAAATTATCAGCTTCATCAATTGCTAATTGACGAAGTGTTCGCAAAGCTAGGAAAGGTGCAGAAGCGACGCCGAATGTGACAGAGCACATACGATACTCCTTTACGGGATCATGGGGAGAGAATCTCCAAAGAATCCGATGGAAGTCCCGGTGTTCTTTACAAAGACCGATGTAGCGATACATCATCTTGAGATCGGCCGTAAAGACTATTTTATGAAGTCTGTACTTCAGCAAGATTTCAGAAATGTCTTGATGCAATTTCTGACCAGTGAGGAGATTATCGTTAAGAGAGCGACCTGACGTAGTCTTGCATGAAGCGTCGTACACAATACGATATTTCGTAGTGGTTGCGGAACTCTTCACCACAACGTGGTGGGGTAGATAGTAGAGGGGAGTGCCCGGACTCGCAGAGTCTGTCACTGGCTCCATATGTCCCAAGTCTAAATATTCTTGGATACCTTTATTATAATTCTCTCGTAAGGCAGGGTCGCGAGACAGGCGTGCCTCTAGTTTAGTTAAACGCGAGAGAGCTATAGCACGAGAATCGCCCAAGGGTGTAGCATTCTCCTTGAAGGGTAGAGAAACTATATATTTCCCATTTGCATCTCGTGTGTGAGTATCGACGAAGATCGACTCACAGCGTAATTCATCTTTTGTAAGATGTGGATGTTCTGCTATGGATTCCAACTCCCAGAACCTTTGAAGTTTCATGTCAAGTTGACAAGTAGTCGAGTTGACACTTAGTCGTTTCATACTTTCATATGAAATTCTACCACCTATCAGATAACCAAAAATGCTGTTGATGGCCACGGGTGTCCCCGGTGGACCCTTGATATTATCCAGGAGCAGTATGCTATCCAGATAGTCAGATCCCAGTAGCAGTTCAACAGGCCGCGTTGAGCGTAATTCTGGGTCTGCTAGATCAAGATTTTGTAGGTGTTGAAACTTCTGAATATTCCCAATTGATTTAGGAAGATTGGCAGTGTAGCTAGTCAGGTTAGGTAGGATAAAAGCTTCGATATGAAGCTTCGGTTCGGGTTTGTTGTGAGGTGTGACCTCGCACAACACGTAACCGCGTGGTTGGACTTCGCCACCAATACCGGTGAGAGTGGTGCCTGCCCGCGCGGAGTACCGCGGCAGGCCGAGACGTTGGACGCACGACTCAGAAATGAGCGTAATCTGCGCACCTTGATCCACAAGGGTACGAACGGACCTCGGCGTGTAAGGCCCTTGGTTCAAGGGTCGTACATTTACAAGCGCAGTCGTGAGTAAGACTGTACAGTTCTGACTCGAAGGATGCCCCGTACCTCCATGTAATGGAGGGGGCGTGAAGGTTTCCGCTACTGAGCGCAACTCAGGGGAAGAAGATGACTCCGTAGCCAGCAAGACGTTTGGAGTAGGCGCATCAACATGTAGTAATGAATGGTGCCTTTGAGTGCAGACGCGGCATGTATGGCGCGACCTGCAGTCCCTTTGTTCATGACCAGAAAATAAACAATTGGTACAAAGTTTATTTTGTTCCACGAAAAGTTTTCGTTCCTTTAAAGTGAGCGTATGGAACTTCTCACATTTATATAAAGGATGTGAATTGTCCTTACAATACGCGCATTTAACTTTATTTAAGTCATCCACTGCAGTTGTTGCATGTACGCTCATAGCACGCGGTGCATTATGTTGCACGTCAGAATGCGCGTGAGTAAGCGACATTGCACGCTTTCCCGCCATAGCATGGCGCGATGACGTCACCGCAGCTGACCGGGCCGAGCCGGCCGCTCCGCCAGCAGCAGTGCGGGCGGGCGCCGCGCGTTGCGCAGACCCCGCGGATGTATTTGCAGTACGCGCGGATGCAGTCATCACTTCAGATGCCGCCAATTCCTTATCGAGGAAATCGAGAAATTCAGTCACGTCAGGAATTTCACATGAAGTTTTTAATGACAATTCAAAACGCCTACGAATATTAGGGGTAATTTTTCGTAGCAGAATATTTAATAGTACGAAACTCCAGTCGTCAACTGGTAAACCTAATGATTTCAAAGCAGTAATATTCTCGTGATAACAATTTATCAAATTACGTAAACTTGATTCAACATTTTTCTCGTTAACCGACTCACAGTCAAAAATATTGTCAAAATGTTTTGTTGAAATGATTCGTTTGTTTTCATAACGTGAAACTAATACCTGTAAGGCATTTTCGTAATTAGAATCCGTAACGGGAATAGATTTGATAAGATTATACGGTTCATCTTTTAAAGATAATAACAAATATCGGAAGCGTTCGACATTTTTTAAGGTGACGTTGTCATGTACAAGTGATTTAAATAAATCGTAGAAAGCATTCCAATCAGTTAAAACACCAGTGAATGTTTGAAGCGATAAGCGCGGTAAACGAATATGTGATTGCGTTGATTGTTGAGCGCAACAGTTCGAATGTGATACCCCATTAAATCCGCCGCAGACGGACGTAATGCTTTGTTTACGCTCCTCCTTAAACGTGTCTAAGGCAACTTGGACCTTAAAGTACAAAGAATCGAATTGATTTCTCACGGCTAAATTGTCATCGCGGTTAAATGTCTCACTCTTTGCTGATAATTTTTCAATTTTCGCTTGAACTTGAAAAAATGATTTTTTTATTGAGGCTAACTCTTTAACTCGAACTCGAAATTCGGCTACATTATTCGAACAGTCTACAATCTTTTGAATATTGTTAATCGCTAAATCACGTTCAAATATCAATTGTTCAATCTCCATAGCGGACATTTTGTAAGAAATTGAGTTGTTATACTGTGGAGAATAACAATGTTATCACGAGATTAAAGAAAAATGTTAGTTGTTTATTATAAGAGTTCTATAATTTGTCGCAAGTTAAAGGTAAGTTGTAATATAACATGTAATGTTAAATACAAGGATAATATTTCCCGTCGGTAGAACCCGAGCTAAAGAAACTTGAACACTGTGCCGTATGCAATACGAGCTACAGTTTATTCAATACTGCAATTATGACAGTAAGCGATAATTTGGTTTTCCGGTATGTAATACCTTAACCTTAGATTACACATAAGTACGTAAATACTAAATGTAATATTATGTACGTTGTACAAAATAAAGAAATGAGTTGCAACAAACTATATTTAGAGTATTTAGACCTATGAATACTAGGCAAATGACTTCACGCGCGCCCGCTCCAAGTGGGTATATCTAAATACCGCCCGGTTCCGGAAAATTATAGACGAATGTAATTTCGCCTAAAGTGATCAAAAGCATATAAAACCATATATAATTAGAATGATCTCGTTGAGATCTAACTGTACGTATAGGTATTTTTGAGAAATATCGCACGACGTTGTCGGAAACTCGATATTAATAATTTGTAAGTGGAGGTAGGTTCTCGCAACTTACGAACAAAGACAAATGAATTTACTTGAAATTGTTATTGTACAGCACAATTAATACGTATAAATCAATACCAGATGGTGATATCCGGCTCGAACTCATTTATGTCGAATAAATGTAGATAGTTGGCTAGCATAGACCGTAAATTTTGGGACTGACCTGGTGTGACGAAGCAATCTTCTTCAGGGGCCCCTGTCCTTCGATGATGAATGTAGCAATCGCGTAGGCTGGAGTCGATATAGAATCTGCTATTGTGCTGAACGATTGAAAATTGTGATGATTGGCTTTATAGGCTCAAGCTTCCGGAGCGAGCTCTTAGCAAACGTGCGGGTTACTTTTTCCGTTGAGAAGAGTGTGTGGCAACATCTGAGCGTTCAGTGTTGCGCGCTTTCAAAAACGTTTCGTTTTAGGCATGTCCCGTTTGGAATATGCTAGTCGATTAAGTTTTAATCGGTTTAAAAAGAATGAATAGATAATACGTAGTATTTGTGCGTACATAACAATATACAAAAGTACCGAACACAGGAGAAAAAACGTATTTTATTTTTGATGATTAATTATAAATCAATAAGAACTTCTGTCTTTCTATCTGGCTATCTGCGTGCTACCTTTTCACACCACACCATCTGAATGCTGGATCTCAAAACCGACTTCAAGTAACATGGGACAAGTGCAGAAAAATGATGATTTAAGCATAGATTTGAGCATTTCTATATCCTTACCTACATCGGTAGCAACACTAGTCGTGTTTATTTCTTTCGCCTACAAAACTCGGTTAAAGTTACTTAATAGTTAGTAAAAGTTAAGGCACATTGGAATCGTTTCGCTTTCATAACTGATACAACAAAACTGTAAACTTCTATGCAGGCTTCGCGAGGTGACCCGAATTCCGATCGCGATAAAGAAAGCACGTTATCAATGAATATTGCTGTGTTGTTCCTGTTTATAAAAGAATAAGTATTTTACCTTGAGGAAAAAGCGTTAGGGTAGCCCAAGAATTTTTTTTTTTTTTCGTATTTTGCAATTTGCAGGTCACTACCGTGTTTTATGTTGAAATACCTTTTTTTTTTTAGTGGGTGGAAAATCATCAAATAACCCCTCCCACTCTTGGGCAGAACGAAAGGGAGTGTCCGACTTCTACTGACTAGAAACTACCTATGTTCGCGGTATCTCTTTCAAACAATCCGCAGCCCCGACGGGATGTTGATATAACTTTTTTTTTTTTTTATGGTGGGTGGAAAATCATCAAATGACCCCTCCTGCTCTTGGGCAGAGCGAAAGGGAGTGTCAGACTTCTACTGATTAAAAACCACCCATGTTCCTTCTTAGCCCTTCATGTCGAGGCCGCGGTATCTGCGAACAACCCGCAGCCCCGACGGGGTGTTGATATACCTTAGTTATAAGACTAGAAAATTATTGTAACAGATGTTATAGTAATTAACTATTTTGCTAGTAGTTAGTTAGTATGTAAGTAAATATGCCCAGTACCCATTTTGTTTGTTTCAGAAACCAGAATATTTTAAAATGAGGATCCTTATTGTTATATTTAGTAATATTACGTGTATGTACCATCAATGTACCGATATGCGAATTAATTATTTGATTTGATAAAATATGATTCGTGACAGTTACAAATATGGCTTTTAAAATCATTCATACAACCCTCTTAGTTCATTTAATTCCATTGAGTGATTTTTATTGATGAACTTAGAAGGTTGTATAGATGATTTAAATGATTTTAATTCTGTAACTACATTAGTGTTACGTTCACGAATAATATTTTGTTTAACATACAGCTTGACACAGGTCTGCGTTACCCTAGCGCTTTCTCCTTAACGTGCTTTTGGTAGACAGGGGAGGCCTTATTAATAGGTTATTAGACTGCTTCTTACATTGTTGGTAAGATACTTAATCATAATCGCTGCGGTTGATAGATGGGGTAGAAAGAGCTACCTATAAGTTTTGTACGCATGATATTCTCTCACATTTTCACTTTTTATTTTGTTTTAGTACAGTTGACGCCACGCCACGTCGGTGATAACAGTTTGAACTTAGGTGACCCAACGTAGGGACCCAACCCAAGAGAGTACGAATAGAATACGAGATCAACATTTACTGGTTTATTCCCACTGTCGTGCGATCTAATCAATGATAAAGTGTGACATGTATATGGTTATCTTGCGAGCCAAATACAAGGTGTGTCCTAAAAAAAAAGGAAAAACTTTCTTAAAAATTTATTCCGCCAAAAAATCTTCATCCTCCACCCGCCTTATTGCTCAATTAAAATTTCGCTCTCACATTTTTTGCACCCTGTATAATCACACATTATACAAGAAAAGGGGCAAGGGATTTGTAATGCGGCCATTGACCCCGTTTTAATTATGTCAAATTTTCCCCGTGCCTTAATGAGAGCGGGGACTGTTCGTCAAGAACTTTATGGAGCCCTACGTTCAACAATAGCCGTTGACTATGGCAGTCACGCCGCTAAATTGTGAGGCGAGGAATGTGTGACTTCTGACTAGTGTCGGAGGTTCAAGCTTGAAGGCGTGTTTTGTGTACAGAATCGACATTATCAAGGTTATTGTGGGTAGGTTTTTAGGTTTGTAAAACATGTATGCAAAATTTCAGCGCAATCGGAAATTCGGAAACCAAAAAGTGTGTCAAACTTAACTTTAAATTTTTTTTACACAGTTACTGGTGAAGGTATTAAAACCGTGTTATAGTCAAGTACGTGTTTTGTGTTATAGAATCCAGTTTTAAGACACAGCTCAAAATAACTCCAAAAGAGTGAAATTTTCTTTAACGTTATTAAACCAAACAAAACGTGTACTTCAACAGAATGAATGTTTGTTATTATTTACATTGCATGCAACCCCGGCAAATAAATCTGCATGGGGTGGCTAGTGCGAAAAAGTTTTAAATTTTCTCTCGTTTTTCACCCCACAAATTGTTGTAGGGTGTATAATATTATAACATTTACGTAGATTAAGTCGAGGGGTTCTACTATATAATGTACATATACAGATGAATCTCAGGGAGGGTCGCGTCAATACATTTGTTTATTTTTTCGGGGAAATCTTCCCCAAGGAAGCGGATATTTCCGTTAAGATTTTTTTGTCAGGAGGGCAATATTTTCACGTGTCTGTATAATAGTCAATTTATACAAACGTATTTACTCTCGTCATATTGTTGGGCTATTTTTAAAACCTCTCTTTGCACGTCACGGAGTTCGTAACGCATGATTACTTTATTTCCTGTTTGAGTACTATTAATTTTATTGGTACAGGTATGTAGGGACCTCATTTCTTAGGTACACATTAAATCTATTTAAATTAAAATGTATAGTCCACGATGGAGCAGTTACTGAGTGATTGGACTGCTGCGTTGCGTGTCGCGGGTTCGATCCCCACACGGAACAAATATATTATTTGTATGGCCTACATATAGTTGTTTCGGGTCTGGGTGTCTGTGTATGTGAGTTTAAATGTTGGTAAACGCACCTTGCACCTTTCAAGATTTACTCTAAGAAAATGTTAGAGCAGTGCAGGTAGCTACATACTGGTCTAACGCAATTTGAGTTCACCGACACGTAAAGAAAATGAAGTGAATTTGATGATAATAATAACTAGGGTAATCATAGAATTTTCAATAGATACGTAAAAGATGTGTAAACGAAAAACAGAAGTATGGAAAAGGAAGATATGCGCCGACCCCAAATTAATTGGGATAAGGGTAATAGAATGACGATAAAAAATATGATTATGTAATATAAGTACATACCGTGTTTCCCGGTGTTGGCTGCCGCGAAGGCGGTGCTAAGTATTACGAGGTGCACCAGCATGCTCCCTCCTCGCGCGGCGGACGCACATCGAGCCGAAAGCGCGCTGCGGCTGACTTCTACTGAAACAAACAACATCATTAGCATAATCATATAGCTTTAAGGTTCTTTTTACTATAACAAACTGTATTATATCATATGTGTTTATGGGCCAAAGTTGTTGTACCTATGTTAAAGTCAGCCAACACAGTGGCGGCCTGTGTAGAAACATTACGTTCTACACAGGCCGCCACTGTGTTGGTAGATGTAATAGAAAATCAGGCCAGTAATCTTCGAAGGATTAGGGTGAGATGTAGGACGAAGAAGGGTTCGCAGTCATCAAGGTCATTATTTTCTTTGATAATTATCAGATAATGCACACTGATAAAAGAGGTTGGAGAATTGTCCAAACACGGTCTTTATTTTTCGGAATTTACGTAACCATCACTCTACACAAGATAAAAATTGCGTACTCTCATATTTATTTATTTATTTTTGAACAAATTTAGCACATTTTTAAATATTTCTTACAAAAAAAAAACATTTAAAAATATTTTTTTTATAATATTATTAAGGATGCCAATTTAATATAATCTTAAAAACAATTTGATTACAACTAGTATGTTTCAAATTATCTGTCAACAGTGATAATTGATCTTGAATCTTCGATTTACCTCAGTGTAGAGACCACAGGTCAATACAGCTTATAGGTAAGAAACTATTTGGTCAAATGATCACACATTAAACCCAACCCAATTGGCTTTTACAATTTTCCACCTTGACAAATTATATGAGTACTTGGGGCTGTTGTATAGATATCTTGTTCTTGAAATAGGTTATAACTAACACAACCTAGTATAGTACATCATCATTTAAGTGCCTAACCTTTTCCACACCTCGCTTTGTGTGTCAACCCCTATTTGTCAGACCACCATCATCTGCCTAGCCTTTTCCCAACTATGTTGGGGTCGGCTTCTAGTCTAACCGAATGCTGCTAAATACCAGTATTTTACATGGAGCGACTACCTTTCTGACCTCCACAATCCATTTAGTACTGGGTAATACGATACCTCTTGGTAAGAGTGCTTGTCATACATTCGAGCCACTGACTACTGTTTCGACTGAAAAAGGTCAAATATTGATATCCGACACCAACGGCTTACCGTGATTTACGAAGTACGGAGGAAACTCGGTTTGTAATGGATGGTTACCCCTCCACAGACCTACCTTGTCAAGCGCAACTTAACCTTGAAGATCGACCCGTGTAGCTGTTATGATTAAGCCACGAGTTCCTCTCCCCTTTCCAGTAAAGTAAGTAGTATCAAAAAAATACTGCAGGCAAAAAATAAGTCGTTTTTGTTTTAGTTCGATAAAAATATCACTATACTTCTATGACATTCAATATATTTAGGTGTCAGAGATAAAAGAAAACGTGACGTGCAAATGTAGGACTTACATCACATTTTTCTAGATATCTAGGTAACGTCAAAGGTAGATTATTTCACGGCGAGCTAACATTGTTTCTGACGGGCGGCGTAAATGTTACCTAGTATCCAACTAAATTCAGATTTTGACACGGTTTCTGTTATGTTCGAGAAGATAATTCGGGACTAAAAATGCCAAAAAAAAAAAGTCAATAAAATGTGTTATTATATTGTCCAACAGATGAACAAAGGTATCTTTACTCTCAACGCTTTTAGAAATACAAGTTACTTTTTATTCATAACCAGAAATTAAGAGATTGTTTAATAATAACTGAAAGCCGTTCGAAACACGCAACCAAAATGGAATTTTTAAATACACAATTGTTAATAAATTCCCAGTTTCCTTTGGAGCAATATTCAACCGCGCTAAGTAGAGCGTAAAACAAGTACCAATAAGAGTTTCCGTTGTGAAATAAAACATAATTCCATCGAGGAACTGGAAGCGGTTTGAATAACAACTCTTTAATTGAAAGTTTAGCAATTTGCTCTTACCCTCCCAAATGGACACGAAGGAGCGCGGGGCAACTCATCCAGCGTTCCAAAATTGAACGTAGGCAGATGCGCTTAATTACCGGCCCAGATGCTGGCCTCCTCGTCTCACCGACGCTTATCTCGAGATGAACCTCCTAAGTGGAGGCCACCGACAATATTTGCCCGCTAAGACGTGCTCAAACGACTTTTTTCAGAGCTCCATTCGCATGCCGACGCCGACGGTAATTAAGAAGTTAATCGGGAATTAAGTAATTAAGAATCGTCACAAATGATTATACCTCTCAGCAGAAGTATAAGTGGCAATTACGTAGCACTCATTTGCGGAATACAGATAGTAATTAATGCAATATGGTAACGTCAAAGTTTTTTGCACACCCAAAGTGCTGATAAAAGTGCCTAAGTATTAAAATTCTGTTAAGCGAATTACGAAGGAGAAGTTGGTAGGGATATAAACTTTGAAGAAAACCTCTGTGTATCTAATACGAACTGAATAAAATTCGATTCCTCGGATTTGATATTAGGAATCGAGTTCAGACTAGGTTAGAGTTTTCCAATAATGTTCGACTAAGTGTCCTCCAGTAGGAGATATGAATCGTAGTCAAATAGAGATGGGCATAAAGAGGTCGTTACGAGGCCTCGGGAGGTGGACGGGCCTCCTACGTGGGATATCACACGAGCCAAGTGAATCAAACTTCCCTTTACATTTTATCTAACTGCAAGGGCGGTCGAGTTTATGTTCCTCGCCCTACTTGATTTAGTTTTGATAGCGGAAGGGAGACGCTTTTAGATAAATGATTTCCACAAGCCCCACTAGACGCTGAAGTGATTTGGTGCTAGGATTTGCAACAATGTTATAGTTTATAGGTGTGGTTTGTTCGATGCAGTGTAATAAGGGACGTAATGGAATGGCTTTCGTCTGTGAGGGACGTTTAAGTGGATTAAATATTATTGCTCGTAGCGACAGATGGGGCTTAGGTACCCGTGCTTATAGTTTCATTGCTGCCGAATTTAAACTTATTCACAGATTTGTTCGGGCAATTTTGTTGCTCTGTGAATGTTATTTTTAATTTGTCTGTCAAAACATCAAAGTTGGTGTAGCAGTTCAGCTGCAAAATTCAAACTCAAACTACAACTCAAAGCTATTTAAAAAAAATAACCGTGTTACTTGAAACAAATAAGCTACCTACAGTCCACCCACAGGCATAATAACTGTGAATAGATTGACATAATTACTGTATTTACTAACAGACAACACACTAATCCGTTACACACAGATAATAATATTATTAACATAATAAGTAACATTTTACTACAAAGCAAACAATTTTCGAAGCAGAAATTATGATTAATTGTTGCAGCCACGACATTGTTGGTATTGCATCAAGACAACAACAACAAATCGAGTTTAGTAAATGCAGAGAGCAAATAGTTATTGGTTGGAATATTATCAATCTCAGCTTTAAGTTAGGTTTGGTTTAGTTTACGATAGTATTACGAGATAGATAAATAGGTATATCTAAAGATGAACATAAACATCATTTACACCCACACATACCTTAAGATTGTATTCCTTGTTATAACTGCGGGTGTACTAAAATACACCCACACTAGCGTCTGACCGCAGCTTCGCTCACGTTATGGTCTGATATTATATAACGGGAACATTTTAAATAAATGTAAAATGTATATGACAAATAAGACTGTATGTTTCGTGATCCGTTAGTGAAGAATATTCGGAATGGGATCTGCAGTTCCGAAGATTACCTCATACATCCGAACAAAAAAACAAAGAGTTTGGAAGATATTTGTACAAAGCGTGGCCTACCTAACCACGATTTTATTTTACATTCAGAAATAGGCCACGCATAGTACCTACCTGTATTAATAAATAGTTGATATCAATACAAACTAGTTTTGTATGAGCAGCTATAAGCCATGACAGTGACAATCTCCACTATCAATACTGATCAACTCAGGTTTTTTTTTGTTAGCCTAATCTTTCCCACTTCTGGGCAAAGGCTTCCCCCCACTCTTTCCACCTTTGTCGTTCTTCTGCTTCTTTTCGTGTCGATTGTGCTTTCATCTTATTTGCTTTTTTTTTTTAAAAAAAAACGTTGTCCCACACTAGGAATGTCTCCTGTATCGTGGGTGCGTTCACAAACATTTAAACTCACATATATGTACAAAAATACCCAGACCCGAAACAACTATCTGTAGGCCATACAAATATTTGTTCCGTGAGGGGATCGAACCCGCGACACGCAGCGCAGAAGTCCAATCGCTCAGCCACTGCACCAACCGTGCCGTCGTATTGCAGCGGCAGAAGTGCTGTTCAGGTCGCACAGGGTGCATGTATCCGGACATCTGGGACACTCCAGCAGGTGGGTCATTGTTTGTTTCGGAGCGCTGCACTCGCACTCGGTGTTGGAAGAACCAATAATACCCCACTTAGCCAGATTATGTTTGCAGCGGCCCATTTGGGTGCGCAATCTATTTAAGGCTTTCCAAATAGGCCACTGCAGTTCACTGTCGGGAGACAGGTGTTCGTGGGGCTTCAAGAAGTCGTGAGGTGGTGGGTATCTCTCTTACTTTTGCCCTTACTTCTTTTTTGCTTCGTACTTTAGGTGACCAGTCTTGAATTGCCTGAGAGGCTTTAGTCGTTGTTTCGCCTCTTCTCACCAATTAACGAGAAATCCATCCAAGCCGCCGCCGTCTAGCTGTCTCAGGGCTCCATACCATTTTTTTTTATTAGGCAACCATAAAACATGTATTCATTAATAAACAGGTGTTGTCTAAGAGAAATCCTTATACGTGGACGAGCCAAAAGGAGTACCTAAGTAAGGATCGTAGCAGTTTTCGTTCTATGGTTTCTGCCTACCCCACATGGGAAAAGAGCGTGATTTTTTGGAAGTATGTATTGTACCGACGACTGGTAGAAGCTACTAACTACAGTTGTCTGGTAAAAAGTCGAATCTCCGTTACTAAAAATGTCCTAGCAAAAATGTAATCACCATAAAATACGATCAGGATATAAACCAAAAATATTCCCGATAAGCGGGCGCACTAGACCAATATAATAGTCAGTGTACCCACCTATATTTATCGCCAGTGTTTAGCACCATATTTTCTAGAGCTACAATACTGTGTATAGTTACGATACAAAAATGATGTCAGAAACAAAAAAGTCTGTATAATTATCAGTCTTACCAAGAGGCATCAAGTTTTCGAGGGTGCGCGTTGTTCGCAAGAGATAGCGCGGCCTCGACATAAAGGGCTAAGAAGGAACATGGGTGGTTTTTAGTCAGTAGAAGTCTGACACTCCCTTTCGCTCTGCGCAAGAGCGGGAGGGGTTATTTGATGATTTCCCACTCCCCAAAAAAAAGCTACTGGATTGCGGAAGTTAGATAGGCATGCAGTCGCTCAATGTAAAATACTGATATTCAATCGCATACGGCAATTGCCGTAAGTCTAGAAGCCGATTTAAACGTCATCGTTTTGAAAAACCTAAGTTAATGCAGATGATCACAGCTACTAGCTTTTCATTAACTTTTTGACTGAACGTTAACCCACTTACTAGATGAGCCCGTGGCTATAATAACCATTCGGTTCGATATTTAGGTTAACCCGTCCTTGCCTAGGTTGATCCTTGGATGGAGCCCATTACATACCAAGTATTCTTCGTGTCTGTGCACGTTAAGCCGTTGAACCCGGCAACCAGTATGACAACCAGTCTTACCAAGGGGTATCGCATTACCCAGTATTAACTGAGTTGTGGAGGTCAGACAACCAATCGCTTCATTTAAAATATAGGACTTAGGCTGCTTTTCCCCCCGTCGGGGCTGCGGGTCCCGTCGTTGTTCGCAAGAGATACCGCGGCCTCGACATGAAGGGCTAAGAAGGAACATGGGTGGTTTTTAGTCAGTAGAAGTCTGACACAACCTTCCGCTCTACCCAAGAGCGGGACGTTATTTGATGATTTTCCACCCACCATAAAAAAAGGCTGATTTTCCACCAGAGATGTGCTGTGCAGCTACGCTACGAAGATGTAATAGCTAAGCTGTAAAACTATATGACCGTTTCGACTGATACTAAGCTATGTATCGGTGCGAGTAAGATGTGCTATGAAAATGCGCCGCCGCAAAGTAGCTGCATCCTTCCATATAAAAAACATATCTTAGTTGAATCCGTTTCCACCAGTGCTAAGCTATGTGCACAAATGAATATGATTGGTGGATATTAAGCGCATCCATAGCAACGTAGCATAGCACATTTCTGGTGGAAAAGCAACCTTAAGCTGCGTCCGGTGAGACTGGAAGCTGACCCTAACATCGTTGAAAAAAGGCTAGGCAGATAATGCGAACCCACTTACTTATACAAATATGCCAGTAAACAAATGTAACAAACCTATTATCGAAAAGATAGCTCAAACTCCTAATGTAAATAAAAACATATGCAGTAGATTTCATTATGCTACGTCAAACAAATTGCTTTCATAATTTCAACGTAGTTACTTTAATCTGTAAGGAAAATCTTTCACGACGGCCCATTTTACCTAAACACATCATTAATTTTATTTGGTAATCGCTGTATAAATGTTACAACCTTTTTACGTTGTAATTATAACGTATTGATCAAAATGATAATGGATTAATTCTCAGTGAAGAGAATTTTATTTGGCATTTTCGCAAAGTAATTGCAACACGGTAAAACCACAAAATACATCTAGTAATTTATAGGAAGTAGTAGTGTCATAGTAATTTTGTTGTCAGTGTTACGAGTATGAGCCCATGTTACTTGAAATAAATGTTTTATTATTATTATTAATATATGGACGAGGTGTCTATGTTTTTGCAGGGGCCCGCAAGGGCCGACAGCTGTCACACAAAGGGCTAACAAGGAGCATGTGTGGTTTTTAGTCAGTAGGACTCTGACACTCTCTTCCACTTCGCCTAGAGCGGGAGGAATGTTTTGATGATTTTCCACCCTCGACAAAAAAAACCGGCCAAGTGCGAGTCGGACTCACGCACCGAGGGTTCCGTACAAACATAGTTTAAAATTTTTAAAAATATTTTTGCTTTTTATGATGTAACTAAAAATGTATGCTTTCCTCATATTTTTCTTTATCTGTGCTATAAAACGTTGCCCTGTAGGTTTCGATTCCCTCGCGAATGTCGAAAATTTGCGGCATAAATGGCTGTATCTTTGGCTTAGAAGTTTGATTTTTTTTACAGCTTTAAGGGACAGTAAACTTAAGTATTTGATATAAATTTCAGCTTGATACCTCCACGCGTTCGAAGTTCTGAGAAAAAGGGTCTTGACAGACAGACAAAAGGACAGACGGACAACAAAGTGATCCCATAAGGGTTTCGTTTATCTTTTCGAGGTACGGAACCCTAAAAAGGTGTATATGTATTATTAATAATAATAGTTTCAAATCTTTTTATGCTAACACACCATCACAACAAAGTGATGGTGTGTTAGCATAAAAAGAGTCAGGGCTTTTTAGCCCTGTTATATTCTCAGGCTCATGATGTCTGCCTGTTTCTACAAAAACTATGCAAAACCCAAAAACAAAAAAAAACTAATGCCAAACATCGGGAGGAAGTTTAACAGAACATGCATTTAGGTATTAGTCACTTATGAATACGTAAAAGATCGGTTTTATTCTCGTATTATGATACATTTTTCATATGAAATCTGTATTCGTTGATCAGTTGTAAGACCTAATCAAGTTATCAAATAGACAAGCAGACTGTCAGGCATTAAGATTACGGTGACATCTATAAATATCTCAAAACCATCACATCCCAACAAGATTACATAGTTATAAATCAACGTATTCGTCTTTACAAGTTGATTAGAGTTTCCGAACACATAGCTACGATCAGAGCATTTCTCAGACAATTTCGAAGAGCGAAATGTGTTAATGCTTAGTTCTAATCAAAGAGTCGTTAGCCGCGGGCTCAGCAGTCATTTACGACTATTATAGGATACAATGGGAACTACTCGACACTTCCTCGCGATAAGCGAACGAGTCTACAGAATACCGGGTGTTTGGATTCACGGATACACGGATAACTCTTTTGTATGGAACCGTTTAGCAGTTTGCTGTGCATTATCCCGTTTTGAGGAAAATAGGGTTTGGAAAGATTGACCTACATTACGTTTTACGTTATTTTGGTTAAGGTTTGAAAGTAATAGGCAATAAACTAAAATACGAATGAGTATTGAATTTAATCTGTCCCGTAAAAAATAAACTCTTGGAAAAACAACTGTATCTCAAGATTGTTTTTAATCTTTATCAGTATTATAAAAAGATGTAAAAGTTTGTTAGTTGTACGAGTAATCTTCGGAACTAATGATACAATTTTTTTTTCACTGATAGTGTTGATATATACGTGGTGCTACAGGTTAAAAATTATATTTTTACTAGCTGATGGCCGCGGCTTCGCCTGCGTGGATCAAGTTATATACTAAAACCATCCTCTTGAATCACTCTATCTATTAAAAAAAACCGCTTCAAAATCCGTTGCGTAGTTTTAAAGATTTAAGCATACATAGGGACGGACAGACAGCGACAGCGACAGCGACTTTGTTTTATACTATGTAGTGACTATGCATATTATCTGAGTTATCACAATTTACGACGAAGCTGTGGGCGAACTGCTAGTAAATTATAATTATTAAAGCCATAATGTTTTAGTTCACCATAAAATGATGAATGAAACGGAAAGATCATCCTAATCAACAGTTAATAAAAACTATCTGAAGCAGAAATCTTTGTCATTATAGCGCTTGTAACGACATCAAAAGGAAAGGGGTTTATTTCCCTAAGTCATGTATATTCATACGTTGCTCTATATCAAGGGTAGAATCAGCCCTTAAACGGATGTTGCCGACCAAATCAACAATGTGTAATAATGTTGATTTACATCAGAGACATTAATTTATACATAGCTTCAGAGCCACCGCTGCTTTGTACCGATTTTACGTCTAGATAAAACATCGAGGTTTTTAAACTGTTTCGTAGTTTAAAGGATTTTATAGATAGAAACGAAGCGAGAATAAGATTTATGACATACGTATTAGAAATTATCATCTGCCTAGTCTTTTCCTTATACTATATTGCTACTATATTGGGATCGACTTCCAATCTAACAGGATGCAGCTGAATTCCATTATTTTACATAGAGCAACTGCCTATCTGCCTACCACAACCCAGTATGTACTGGGTAATACAATACTCTTTGGTCAGACTGGTTATCAGATTTCCGGGCCACTGAGTACCTGTAACGACTTACAAAGATCTACAAATGCCAGCTGGGACTGCTAAACGTGCTTTCCAAGGCACGGAGGAAAGTTGGTATTGGTGATCACCCATCACGGACTAACCTAGGCCAGCGCACCTTAACCTGAAGATTAACCCAAGCTATATACCTACGTATTGACATATAAGACATAATTCTCAAATAAAATACGTTTGCGAAAAAAACAGCTCTTTCTTGAGCTATTTGACTAGCCAAAACGCTTTGGAACTTAGTTTTTTTACCCCATTCGGACTCTACAGACCGAGCCGGACAAATGAGGTGTCTATAGATTTATCTTAGCAACGCCGAGGTATAGAAGCTAGATTTTTGCACGATTTTTAACTTTATAGATGAGGTTAGAGAAAAACGACTCTTTCGTACAATTGTAAGTAAAAAGTCATCATCTGCTCAGCCTTTTCCCAACTATGTTGGGGTCGGCTTTCAGTCTAACCGGATGCAGATGAGTACCAGTATTTTACATGGAGCGACTGCCTGTCTAACCTTCACAACCCAGTTAATACTGAGTAATACCCTTTGGTAAGACTGGTTGTCAGACTTTCACGTCACTGACTACCTGTAACGACTGCCAAAGATCTATATATGGCAGCCGGGACCAACAGCTTAACGTGCTTTCCGAGGCACAGAGGAAATTCGGTATGTAATGGGCGGTCACCCATCCACAAACCAACCTAGGCAATCGCGGCTTAACCTAAAGATTGGCCCGAATGGCTTTTATTATTAAGCCACGAGCTCCTCTTATAAGTAAAAAGTATTAATTTGTGTTGCTCATTTAATTAATAAGTATTGGTTTATTTAGTATTAACTTGTGTTAAAAGACTTACTTATAAAACGGTAAGGATAAGTCTAGTCACAAAATTGTTCGAACAATGACACAACAATCATTCTATTTATTTTCTAATCATGGTTGTTGATTCATTCTATTGACAACCTGACCATTTTCACTTTGCAATAAAACAATATCCAGCCTTAAATTCCTTCAAGATTTCCAATATATCTGGTCCGAAATCTTTGAAATCTATTGTATTACGCCCATCCTGTTCGATATGTCTCGCATTTCAAGACGTAACGGTTTATTTCGAATTCCTTCTACGAGTGCTCATATTTTAAACCTTTTTATTTTATACAACAAAACTTGTAGGTATGTAGGGACGTAGAATTTTTGTATCGTCCGGTTTGGACGACATGTGAAAATTTGAATAGTTTAATTGGAACAATAGCGTTTTTCCTGCATGTGGAAAGTAGATTTTTAAATGTTCTGTTTGAATTAAACTGCATACGTTGTGTGAATAACTTTTTGCCAGAGTTCTAGTAGTGGTATGTACATTTACCGAAATTGGCATTTGTGCTTTAGCGATTCGGCAATTTTCTAACGAATATTCTTCCTCGTAAATAGATTCCGTCTGACTTGATTGTGATGATTGCAATAAGCTCATCATTACCTATTACATGGGACTCAAACATAGCTGGCAAAATGTGGGTGTTCTTGGTAGGTACTCCTCTATCTAACTCTTCGGGGATTACACGGCGTGATGTTATGTACACATACATACACCTGTCTACATTAAATGTAGCCGAGGAGTAAATAATCTTCTATGTAGTATAGCTTAAGGTTAGACATAATTAATTTTATTCATAGGAAAGTCGACCTGTGTGTAGTATGCTCTAAAAGTCATAACGATGACATAGTCCAGTTACCTACATTTGGCGGTGATTGCAATTAATATAATCGAAACTGTCTAATTGTGAAACGTATTCGTATTATTATGTTATCACACTATCAACGACAACTAAACCGCATCATTGAACATTCAATTTGATTCCAAAACTAATTTCATTTCAACTACAAAGCTAAAAACACGATTTGGTCCTTTCACCCCACACCCGGGACAATGTTTTGCTTTCGACCAAAAACAAAATTTAATGATGAATCATTTCATATATCACGTATGTCCATGGTCTAGTGGTCACCTTCATAAAAGAAAGGTAATGTGGTATGCCATGCTTTTACGAGTATGATGATGATTAATGGATCAACATCATGTTCTATTTTATGTCATTTTCTCAGCTATGACATAGCTATCTATTCTACCATTTGCTTAGTGTGTATGGTGTGTAGTGAGCGGCGTATTCAACAATTAATCTTCATTAATGGTTCACTTAAGCTATGTGCGGTTTCCGCCGAACTCAAGAGAATACGGCATGTATGTGACCTTAACTCCTTTGTTTTACTTAACTTTGAACTATTTTAATGTCCCAGCAAATTAGAACTAAGTATACTCTTAACAAGACGTTAATATTTATTTGCGTTTTAACAAAAACATGTGAGCACATTCTCTGTGGGCTGCCAACGTCACAATGTACTTTTTAATGAAATTGCTCGCCTACTTCGAGATGTTAAAATTCTTGAAACTTTTGAGGTAAGTACCCGATTTTTAAAGAGCACGGTATAAGCGATATTTTAAATTCTTCCTTCCTCCCGCGTTTCAGCAATTTGTATAATTTTATTGTAAGAAATACAAAGCGCTAATGCAAGAACCGTTACAACGTTATGCACGGATTAATTTATAACAATATTCAGAACGCACTCTGAATAAACATTGTACATAATTTTCCTGTAATTTACACTCAATCTCGTTGCAAAAAAATAACGCCCAATATTCAGGAGATCTGTAATGAATGCGAAATTAATGCAAAGTGGTTAGCTATAAATCTCCAGAGCTTTGGGGCAATAAAACAAAAAATGAGAATTACCAGTTTGATAAAACAAAAAGTTTGTTTGGCAAGTGCCCCAGAGGACGCACCTAAACTCAGCCTGTCGACCTACGGAGTGCGGACCCCTACCTCTACTCCAATTTCTACTTTTTGTACGCGGCGGACACGTTCAATGTGGCTTGTTTATTTCAGTTACAGCTCGCGTACGATGCGTCGACAGTTAACAACGTTCCAACACTGTTCCCCTCATTTTTAATGAATGCGTATTTGGTTCCCATTGTTTTGAGTAGACGGCTGTTTCTATAGTTACAGTCAAAACTGTCATGCTGAATGATAAGGGTCTGCTATACTTTTTCGGATTGTTTAATAACTCTGTTGCTGAACATAATATTCACCAATACGTCACAATTACAGCGAGGCTTGTCAGCTAGGATTTTAATATCGTTACAGTGCGCACCGGAATTAGAAGTTAGAGCTTCTAATAGAACAATATTACCAGTTAAGCGAGTAATTGGAATCAACGGCTTGGGCGAAAACTGAACCGGCGTATCACAGGGTTTCGTATAGGTGCGCTGTTAATGATCGCTGCCTCGAGCTCCCCCTCCAAAAACGGTCGTCATAAAATTTTACGAAGACTACATTTTGTAAAATAAAGTAATACCGCCACGTCCCATCCCTTCACACTTGAAATAACGACGGACTCTGCGTAGACTAGACATCGCTAGTTTTTGCGACCTCAAATTCTATTAACATTTACGGATTATACGATGAAAAAGTTTTTTCTTTTTCGACGAGCGACGAGCTCGAGCATCATGTATAAAAGATAGTTTGACGTCTTTTGCCACTAAAGTTATCAAGAATATTCAAGTGTATAATCGAGAAGACTTTAAAGAATGTACATAAAAAGCGATACACCAATATGTCTTACATAAGTTAATAACACCCATAATTCTGAAACGAGAAGTGTGACCTGAAATACAGGCTCCGCCTAGCTCAGGTGCAGTTGCTCATCTTTTTACCCGACTGTGGCGAAACCCGAAACGACGGTTATGTGTTTAACTTGAATGTGTGTATGTTTGCTTCCAACTTTTGATTATTTTAAAATGTGATTGTTTTTAGGTTTTCAGTATTTTCAGTCAGACAAATATATAGGGTATAAACTTACATAATTTGTTAATCAGAGGGGTACATCGCATTGGAATCCCTCCAACATCTTATTCAAATAAAATGTATCGGTGAAAACTCCTCGGTAGAAGCATACTCGCTTTGAACAAATACGATTTTTCAATATCTCTCGAAGCGCTTTTAAATATATTATATATAGGTACTTGTTTATAATAAGTACGCAGTATTCTAGGGCCATTTGCCCTGCCATAAACATGAATGGCGCCAAAACGTCTCTCTTATCTCGGGCATTTCTCGGAGGGCGGAAGTGGGGCCCTAAAGACGGCGTGCCGTTCTTCAAGTGTGGTCCTAAAGGATCTCGAAATAAGGGCCGAAAGATCCCTTTGAGAAAGCACTACGTTCTTAGAGCAAATGGACTGTGAGAAGAAACTCGTAACCGATTGCGATATTGATTTTTATTTAAGCGATACTTCGTGTTTCGCGCGAGTTAATCTTTATCTATAAATAGACTTGGGTTATGCGGATAATTTCCTACCTACGTGTACTTTGTAGCTTAATTACCGAGTGTATTATATTGGGAACTATCAACCCATATCGTGTAATAACAAGAGAAGCCTCACGTTACTCTGTTACTATGTTTCACCAAGCTAAACCTCCTAGTTATTGGACGGGGAAATACATAATATTCGATCCTCTTTGTCCACGCTTGACGCTGTAAATCCCGCTTAAATAACCTATAAGTTACTATGTCAGTCTTTACGAAGTGTACTTTCTTAGCGTCTTTACTAGAGTACAAAGAAAAAAAACGATGTTTACGAACGGTCCAATACGGACAAATGTCCATCGTAGATACTTGCTACCGTCTTTGAGGAAGTTTCGTGGAGAAGTGTACAACTGTATACACAGATATCTGGGGTAATTGGTCGTTATAATATGAACCCTTATTTTAGTCTGTGCCTTCACGCGGCTACATATTCATGGCGCAAACTTGATGCGGCGGATAAGTCGGTGAATTCGTCACCAGACCTACTGGAAGTTCGGCTCTCATGAATATTTATCGGATAATGCAGTTATAATACATGCCCGGCTCGGTGTTTCTGTCACATTTAATTACCTTTACCCTAATTCCCCGGATCTTTGCTTTAGAATATTCGAGAACGCAAGAAGCGTTTTATTATGAAAAGTTTTGCGTTAAGTAAACAGATTGAGATCGTTTTGTTTGCTTGGGTTAATTAGAACAATTAGAATTCTTGAAGAAATTCTAAGGAATTACAGAAATTATTGCTATTATTATAGATATACTCGTGCAGATGAAGAATTTGTTGTGCCTTTTGCTAAGCGGATCATTTTTCCTCTTTGTAGTGCTTCTTTCTTGAAAATGTGTTATATTTTTATTTTAGACACGCACATTTCCCTGTTTGTAGAAAAAACTCAATTACGATTTTTCTAGCCACGCACCGTAGAAATGTCTTGTTTTTTTTTTAATTTAGTTTGTCTGTGTAATTTCGTTTTGTTTGCTAGCGGATATAGGTGTAAAATTATAAAATGGGATGATTGTTTGTGAACAAACAGCCAGTGTCCGCTTATTAGAAGGGCCCACTGTAATAAAAACATCGCCTTATTACAGTTGGGATATTCAGCGCTCGGCGTAACACTGAAATTTAAATCTGGGCATAAAACGATTAAACGATAAACGATTTGTTTTTGTTGGCGCAATAAAAATAAAATCACATTTAACAGCATGGCGTTTTATGCTGAGCAGTTAAGTTTCATAAGTTTATTTATATGTATGTGTTTCGGGATAAATTGCATGTTCTCGCTTCATTTATGCGAGGCCAATGTCTCGAATAGAGTTGTAAAAAAATGCGATGACCACAAACTAATTTTTATATTTTGAGCTATTCTATTTTTAAACTACATTATAAGAAAACTTTTTCGATAAATATGACCTTTTGTCTTTTAATTTGATCACAGTGACAAACAGAACCGAATAATAAAGTTGTATCTACATACGTAATTGAAAATTAGGCAGTCTGAAACATCTTTTATTCAAATAGTTCAGAGTAAGTGTCGAGAATATCAGCCGTGCCGGGCGACCGCGGGCGGGAGCTGAGGCGCGGAGCGGGCACTCCAGCTGCGAGCGCGCACCGGCCGGCTCGCCACTGCGTCAACGTCCTTGCCACCGAGCGCATCTTCAATTCTCGCCTACTCAAGTTTTAGAAAACCGTTTGTTTTACCTTCCTGTAACCTCTTAATATACAGTCCACACTAATTGAAGCCACCGTCTTTCATTCCTCGTAACACCTGGAGGATATTAGCCCACTTCTCTTCATGGTCCTTCGACGTGAAATGACCAGTTACTGGGAGTAGCAGAAGATTTTCAAAATTTGAAAACGGCCGTTGGAAACCAAATCAAGACGACTTCTCTCGCCCTTCGTGCGAGCCTGGTTCGAGTCTTCGGTCATCATCATCGCCCTTGTGAAGAGGAGTATTCGTTGGAGCAAGCAGTTCTTCAGTGGTCATCATAGCTGGGTCATCGCAGCGTAGCAGCCCAAGCAGTGCCCAAGAACATCGCAATCCATCGTTTAAATCAAGAAAACGTTTGGTTTTGGACACGCAGTCAACGGATTTTGTGAGATCTTTCCATATTCATACTAACATTGTACATAATTCACATACTAACTTTCATTCCACTAGAGTATTAGATAGTGCTTTAGACCAGTGAATCATGCAAAGTAGTATCTATCCGTATTAGTGATTATCCCATTCCATTAGTTAATAATTAGTTTACATAGTAGAAACAATCATACACTCTTAGTTCGAGTTATTTCCTTTAATATTGTAGTTTAGTGTATTTCCCATTACAGTAGAACCCTACCCATTAATAGTTGGTACTTAATTAGTGCTTATTAATCTAGTTATAGCAATTAACATAGTTCTATAAGCATCTTCGGTTTTTTTTCTTCTTTTCCCTTCACAGTTTGACACTGACAGTTCGATTTGAATTCAAATATTTTTTCTTAACCGCCTACTGGTTTTTTAGTAGCAACACATTCTTCGATCAGCTGTGTCTTAGTTTTAACAGGCGCATCATAACTGTACTTTTCAGTGCTTTTAGCATCTATTCTTTAATTAGTAATTTTTCCTTTCTATTTGCATTTCCTTTAGCGCTTACTGCTACCTTCTTATTTAGCCATGGCCGAGGAAATGAAGATTAAAGAGCTTACAAAAAAGCGTGCCTCAGTTAAATCACAGCTTACTCAATTCACAACTTTTATAAGTACCACTAAGTCTTGCGAACAGCTTAGTGAGGAACAGCTTGTCGAGTTAGAGATAAGAATTGAGAAAATAGTTACCTTATATGCCACCTATGATCAATTTCAGAGTCAATTGGAGTACCTGTCTACCAAGCCCGACGAGCAATTTTCTGAACGTGAGCAATTCGAGAGCAACTACTACAAGCAGCTTGCATCTGCTCGCGCGCTACTGTCAAAGCATCGCGCTCAACTGGCGTCTAAGGTAAGCTCCAATGAGCAACTTTCTGTGGTTACTAGACATAATAATGTTAGACTTCCTAAAATAAATTTACCTCACTTTAGCGGCGGCTATAAGGATTGGTTAGAGTTTAAAGATATTTATATTTCATTGATTCATGAGGAGAAAAGTATAGATAACATCAATAAATTTCACTACCTACGTTCGTCACTTAATGGCAGCGCAGCACTAGTCATTAAAAGTTTAGATTTCAGAGGGGACAACTACGACAACGCATGGCAATTGTTGTGTGAAAGGTACGACAATAAGCAATTACTAATCAATAATCATATGCAAGCTTTATTTAACGTAGAACCACTTCAAAAGGAATGTAGCCAAGGTTTACGACAGATTATTGATGTAACCAGCAAAAACCTGCGGTCACTGGCAACACTAGGGTTGCACGTACAGCATTGGGGTGAAATGGTTGTTCATTTAATGGCATCTAAGTTGGACCCTGTTTCTAGCAGACAGTGGGAGGAATATAGGAACTCTATGAATGAGTATCCATCCTTAGACATGTTCACTAGACTTATTTCTAACCGCTGCAATCTTCTGGAAACGCTTGAGGAGGCTAGGAACTTAAAACCTAAGCCAGAGTCATCGCACAGTAAGCCAAAAAGCTTTGCTGTATCATCAAGTAAGGGAAAATTTAATATTTCATGCCCTCTTTGTAAACAAAGTCACTACATATTTAGTTGTGATCAATTTAAGGCGCTCACAGTCGCTACACGCTTATCTAAGGTAAAAGACTTTAAACTTTGTTTGAATTGTTTACGTCCAGGTCATTTAGAGGCTACTTGTAAACTTGGTCACTGCAAGTATTGTACAAAGAGGCATAATACAATGTTGCATTCGCATGATGATGATCCTAGCTCTAGTAAGGAGCACATAACTTTAGCTGGTACTAATCACGATTTTTCATCTCGTCATGTATTGCTTTCCACAGCTTTGGTAAGAGTCACGGACCAATCCGGGATGCCGCATAGCGCCAGAGTCTTACTTGACAATGGGAGCACGGCAAACTTTGTTACCAAGGACCTTTGTGGTAAGCTACATTTACCTATTCGTAATGTAAGCTCACACGTTGCAGGCATAAACAGTCAAGTGTCTACCATTACGCAATCTTGTGCGCTACATATACAGTCGTGTGATGGGTCGCATCACATAGACATTGATTGTTTTGTCTTGCCCGACATAACCACTCATATACCTCATACATACTTAGACATAACTGACTTGCAACTACCAGAAGGTGTAAGTCTGGCCGATCCATCTTTCAATGTCCCTTCCTCCATCGACATACTTGTTGGAGCCGACATCTTTTGGAGTGTGATTGGTCGCAATCGTATTCAGTTAGGTAGACATATGCCGACGCTCTTCGAGACCAAGCTCGGATGGCTCTTATCAGGTGTCATGCCTCAACCTAACAGCACTTACTCATCAGTGTGTATGTTCGCGCATGACAGGCACACCCATCACGTACAAACACCAATGGATCTTTCCAGATTCTGGGAGCTTGATTCCATTCCACCTAAGTTTAATTTCACATCCGAGGAGCGAGCATGTGAACAGAACTTCATAAACACTACTAGGCGTAATGCTGATGGTCGTTTCGTAGTCACCATCCCCTTAAAGGAACCTGCTGAAGCATTAGGTAACTCCTTTGAGATGGCTAAACGTCGCTTTCTTTCTCTAGAGCGTAGGCTTGATAGGGACCCAACTCTTAAGCAACGCTACGTAGAATTCTTGCAGGAGTATGAAGCATTAGGTCATATGAGCGAAGTATCTCAACCTTATTCATCTCTTTCATATTATCTTCCACATCATGGCGTTATCAGAGAGTCCAGCACAACGACCAAGCTTCGAGTTGTCTTCGACGCATCAGCCGTCACAACTTCTGGTAAGTCGTTCAACGACATTCAAGGCATAGGACCAACAGTACAGGATGACTTAATATCCATACTGTTAAGGTTTCGGCAGCATAAATACGTCATATCGTCAGACATCGAAAAGTTCTTTCGTCAAATCGTAGTTGACGAATCGCAGCGACATCTACAACAGATATTGTGGCGCTCTGATCCATCATTACCTCTTAAAACATACACATTAAACACTGTTACTTACGGAACAGCATCAGCTCCGTTCATCACAACACGATGTTTGTCTCAGCTAGCAAAGGAGGCAACACACACACGTACACAACAATCAATACAACGCGACTTTTACGTCGACGACTACCTGTCTGGAGGTGACTCTATAGAAAGCACTATAGCACTTTGTAGGGATGTCACCAACATACTTAAGACTGCACAACTCAATCTTCGCAAGTGGCAGTCTAACAACACACAAATACTTCAGGCAGTCACTACACACACACAGGATTCAACCACGCATACCACATCATCCACACATTCAGACATACCTAACACAGTCAGTTTAAGTATTGATGAACCAAGTAAAACCCTCGGTCTTAATTGGCGTTGTCATACCGACTGTCTTACATTCTCCATTCATATACCGAAATATACAGATACTACAATCACAAAACGACACATACTTTCCACAATAGCGCAAGTATTCGATCCTTTAGGTCTTGTCTGTCCGTGTATTATCGAGGTCAAGGTAATAATGCAGAGATTATGGGTAGACCAGTGTGCTTGGGACGATGAGGTCAATGCAGACATTAAAAAGTTATGGCTGAAGTTCATACAGACTTTACCACAGCTTAATCTTCTCAGCATACCACGGTGGGTGGTGTGTGACAGCCCTATATCTGTGGAAGTACATATTTTTACAGATGCATCGGAAAAGGCATACGGAGCCTGCATATATATTCGTTCAGTAGCCAGTAGCGGCACCGTTCATACACATCTGCTCACGTCCAAAAGTAAGGTTGCACCAATTAAGTCGACCACAATCCCAAGACTAGAGCTTTGTGGGGCCCTATTAGGAACTAGGTTGTGTGCAAAGGTACTAGAATCATTAACACTTAAACCTGACAAATGCATATTTTGGTGTGATTCTATGATTGTCTTAGGTTGGCTGTCTGCTTCTCCTAGCACGCTTAAGCCGTTTGTTAGGAATCGAGTTTCGGAGATACGGGAAGGCTTTGGTGATTACACCTGGCGCTATGTGCCGACCAAAGACAACCCTGCGGATCTTGTCTCCCGTGGTCTGAGCGCTGACCTCATAGGTCAATCCTCCATGTGGTGGTCAGGGCCTTCGTTCTTACTTACAGATCCAGCTCTTTGGCCTTCAATGCCCAACACAGATGTGAACAAAATATTACCTGAACTATTAAAATCACATTCCACTAACATACATAATCAATCATTACTTACTTCTAATCCTAATAATGTACATAACAATTCATTTCAAACTTTAATTCATAATTCGTCTAATTATTCACATTTACAACGCCTATTAGCATACGTATTTAGATTCATAAATCGTGCTAAAAGAGTACATAATCGTAGTGTTGCTCTCACTAATTCAGAATTGGCCTACAGCACTGATTTCATAATTAAAACAGTTCAAAGGGAAATGTTCCCTGAAGAGTACGAGCTACTTTCATCAGGTAAACCATTACCGAATAAGAATCGCCTTAAGAAATTATCACCCTTTATGGAGTCTGGTATTATACGAGTCGGAGGCAGATTAGACAATTCTTGCTACGACTATAATGTTAGGCACCCAATCATTATTTGCAGTAAACATAACTACAGTAAGCTTATTTTCAATACCTATCACCTACGCCTGTTCCATGCTGGTCCACAGTTACTCTTAGCCACAATACGACATGAGTATTGGCCTTTGGGTGGAAGAAATCTTGCCAAATTAACCTCTCATAAATGTGTCAAGTGTCAGCGTTTCAACGGTAGAACTGTCCAACCCATCATGGGTAACTTACCGAAGGAACGAGTTCAATTAGAGTTTCCTTTCTTAGAGACGGGCACAGACTATGCCGGACCCATCCTCTTAGCTGACCGCAAAGGTAGAGGATGCAGATTAGTAAAATCATACATATGTGTTTTTGTTTGTCTAGCCACGAAGGCGGTTCATCTGGAGCTTGTCTCAGATCTAACAAAACATGCCTTTATTGCAGCACTGAATAGGTTTATTGCTCGTCGTGGTAAACCAAATACCATTTACTCAGACAATGGTACAACCTTTATTGGCACCTGTAACGAAATAGCTGGCATACTAAAACAGGACTTTTCTTCAGAAATGGCAGAAACAGGTATCAATTTTAATTTTATTCCGGCTTACACCCCGCACTTCGGTGGCTTATGGGAGTCTGCCGTAAAATCCACCAAACATCACCTCAGACGTATATTAGGCCTCGCACATCTCACTTACGAAGAGATGTCTACGTGTCTGATTCAGGTCGAGGCAATTCTAAACTCTCGTCCCCTCACTCCACTTTCCACTGATCCATCAGACCTATACCCGTTAACTCCTGCCCACTTCCTTATTGGGAGATCTCTCACATCCCTGCCGCATCCACAAGTCATCAACCAGAACATATCCAGCCTGAAACGTTTCCAGCGGATTGAGCACCTGAAGCAACAGTTCTGGAATAGATTCTCTAACGAATATATCTTTTACCTCCAACAGAGAACCAAATGGACGGACTCCGATGGGGTGCTTGAAGAGGGAGCCTTGGTGGTGCTCAAAGAGCAACAATCACCACCACTGATGTGGCCACTCGGTCGCATCGTGCGTCTCATAACTGGGAGAGACGGGATAAGCAGAGTCGCAGACGTACGGACGAAAAGGGGCATAGTCCGACGTGCTTTCAACACCATCTGTCCTCTTCCAGTCTAACCATTGAAGACCAGTCTTCAACGCCGGGAGCATGTCGAGAATATCAGCCGTGCCGGGCGACCGCGGGCGGGAGCTGAGGCGCGGAGCGGGCACTCCAGCTGCGAGCGCGCACCGGCCGGCTCGCCACTGCGTCAACGTCCTTGCCACCGAGCGCATCTTCAATTCTCGCCTAATCAAGTTTTAGAAAACCGTTTGTTTTACCTTCCTGTACAACCTCTTAATATACAGTCCACACTTATTGAAGCCACCGTCTTTCATTCCTCGTAACACCTGGAGGATATTAGCCCACTTCTCTTCAGTAAGTATTTTAGGGGCGCCCTTGATTGTGCAAAATGTGGTCTGGAAAGTATTTTTCCATCCTTATTATTAAATAAAAGGAAGGAGGAGAGGGGTTTAAATAGATTGGATAAAGTAGGTAATGGAGGGAGAGGAAGACCAAGTAAATAATGGATAGATGGAGTGAGGAATGTAATGAAGGAAGGAGTGACAGAGGAGGAAAAATACGTGTAGGAAAATGTTAATTAGAAATAATTAGTTTCTAAGTGAAATAACCTGTTCATATTGAAATTGTTCCATTGATTAACACGTCTCACTATGACCCACGAAAAAAAAAATGTGTAGGGGGTAGTCTGTAATTACGTATTAAAATTATTATTATGTGAAAAGATAACGACACGGTTGGCGCAGTTACCCCGCACGGAACAAATATTTGTATGGCCTACATATAGTTGTTTCGGGTCTGGGTATTTGTGTATGTGAGTTTAAATGTTTGTGAACGCACCCACGATACAGGAGAAATTTCTAGAATGGGGCAACGTTTTCAAAAAAATACAAAGATAGTCGCTAAAAACATAAGCCTTCCCTTGCAGTCGGGTAATAACACAACCCCCTGAAAGAGGATATTTTTAGCCGACAAATAATGAAATATATTTCAAGGATATACTGACTGTTAATATATTTCGTAATACATAACTGCCTTTGGGGATTATTTCGCGTTTATTGTTTAATTTTTATTTCATCCACGTTCCGAGTTTACCGGGAGGTGTAAAAAGCTCTCAATGTCGGAAAAATGGTTTTATTATAGGGGACCTCTATAATTTTATTTTGTTTGACTATGCTTAATCGTGCAGTAGGTTTAACATTTCATAAATATTCTTTGTGAAAATAAGCTGTTATTACAATAACAAATTTTATTTATTTCTATTTTTATTGTTTTTGTGGAAACGTATCCACCACAAAATAATATATACAAAATACAAAAATAATATTTATTTAATCTCAAATCACCTCAACACTATCATTTATGTATGACACAATGCGGCAGCATGTGACCACCAGTAAGTTATAATAAATAGACTTGTGACGGGACCTTTGGGCCACGTAAGGATCTTAGCAATGATGAAGCTATCTAATGAACATGAAAAAATAAAATACACTATTTTCTTGTGATAATATTGTTGAAATGTACTTTGTACTTACAAACATACTTAGACTCACGCCTTGTTTTCATGGGGGTATACAGAAACCACATAACGCCACATGCTACAACTTTTACAAACTCCTTTTGCCGATTCTACGTTCATACATCTGTTCATACACGCACGCTGGTTGCGAGTACTAGTCACATAACCTTTCTAAAGAACCTCACGAATAAGGTCAGCGTAAGTCCTTCTAGGGCATCCTCTCCCAGCGATGTACTTTGTACTTAACTAGCAGATATATAAAAAGAATTTAGAAATTCTGTAATAGGCTTACTCAAGAAAACATTAATATGGTGTTATAATAATTAGTGGTGTAATTTAATCAAGGGCATATACGTAATGTCACTAAAGGTTAGAAATAGAAAACCCTTTAATATTCTATCAATTGTTATCGCAGACTTGAATTACCCTAACTTGTTATATATTAATTAGACATTTTAGATTTAAATTATAATTGAGAAACCTATTCTTAATTAGATATTACTTCATACATATTCTGTTCTATCATTTAATGACATGTATATGCATAATATCTACATTAATATATGACATAGGCTAAGTTTATTTTTATTGAAAAATGTAATAGGGATTAATGCAATCCGATTATTATAATAATCCTACTTGTACTACTAATTTAAATAAAGTAATGGATATTTTGTAATCAAAACTAAATTTTATTATGCTAAACAATTTTCTATAGGTACTATAAATTTTTGAATTATTTATACGTGGTGTAAGAAAGAAACACTAATGTACAAATATTAACCCACTCTCACACATTATAAATGTTTCTTTTTTGTACAAAAATGCTTTATCTACGTGTCACAATGTAAGGAAACTTGTATTTAAACCAGTTTCATAAAACTAGAAGTATTATCTAGCTGTTGAGCTTTACTTTTATTGCTAATCGAAGTCTAGCTTATTTTATTTCATAGATTCTTGGCGGACAGCCAACCATAGTCATTATAATGGTCCTTTTCATCATTTAAACGGACCCACGTTATTATCGGCCTAGCCTTTTACAAACTATGAAGAGCTTGGCTTCAGTCTAACCAAATGTAGCTGCTGCTGTACTCCAACATTGTACGTGGAGAGACTGCTTATCTGACATACACAACCCAGTTACTAAATAAAACGATAGTCCTTGAAAAGACTGATTCATCAGTCTCATTTTCATCATTTCAGCCTAAAAACGTCCACTGCTGGACATAAGGCTTCCCCAGGTGTGACTGACTTGACCGTTTCTGTGAGTCTCGCATCCAGTGGATCCCCGAAAACGTCACCAGACAATCGGTCCACTTGGTTGGCCTTCCAACGCCACGTCTTCTGGTTTGCGGTCGCCACTCTAGAACTTTTCGACGCCATCGGCCATCCGTTCTGCGAGCAATGTGCCCTGCCCAATGTCACACACAGTTCCCAAAATTAAGATTTTCAAAAACCTCCCTTTAAACCCGAAAACCGTAAGTGTTTTATCTGTACGTCTACTTCATTAAGGAAAGCGACAATTGCCAAACGTCGGCATTAACTCTCGATCAAAGGCTTGCGGATTGAAATCCGACCCCACTGAATTACTGCGGTAGACCTCTTTTTAACCCGAGCTAATTTACCTTTGGAGATACGGTTTAAGGGTAGCGTTGTGAGTTACATATTAATGTTAGATAAATACCGAGACCGACATAGATAATGTTAATTGATATTTTAATTAAATTTCAAATGTATTTTATTTTTAAAGCTCTTTACGTCGTAAATTATATTTTCTTCCATCTTTGCTTTTTTATTGCCTCGGTGGTCTAATGGTCGCAAGCACGACTGCTGAGCTTGAAGTCTTGGATTCGATTCATTCTGGCTCTGGGCGGCGCGGAAGGAAGTGTCAGACTTCTACTCACTAAAAGCCACCCATGTTACCTTTTAGCCCTTTGTGTCCGAGACAGCCCCGACAGGCGTCGGCTCTTGCGGCCCCATGCTATGTTGCTGACACCTCTTCGAGGCGCGCGTGGAACATGAATGCGCCGTCGACACGACCAGTCATCGTGTCATAGGATGGACGGAGGGTGAGCTAACCCATTACTCACCGTCCACAGGCTCGAGCCTACGGTGGCCAAAAGCCATCGCGTGGTCCCCGACGCCCGGAGCGTCTCCCGCGGTGGCGGGGACGAGAGGTTCTCCCCCTCTTACGTTCCGCCACCTCCTTCCTGCGTCTCCAGTGCCTCTCGCCCCGGACCATGGCTTAAACCAGGGCTGGGTTAGCAGCAGCCCTAGGGTCTGGATTAGTGTTCGGTTGAAGGCAATAGACTCGCCCTCTATTACATGGGAATTTTATGATAACTGGCGAAATGTGGGTGTATTATTGAGTACACCTCTGCTCAATCCCACAGGCGTGATGTTATGTTATATTATGTGTTATGAAATTATCTTTCTTATTGTTAAGAATCAGTATAATTTTCAAATAAAGTCAAACATATTATGCCCCCGCTGTAATAGGATTTTTATGACCCAATTATATTGCACTCATTTCAAATAACCACGTAATGATTATTAATTTACGGGAGGCAAGGACGCTGACAGTAAATTACAATTATTTTTACTTAGAGGGGACATAAACCTAATCAAATGAATTAAACACACAATTTTATCACACAAAACACGGAAATGGAATACAAACACCCTGTTTATTAGGTGTGTAATGAGTATGTAAAATTCAGCGCGACACTTTGAGCGGAACATATACTTGCGAAAATTTCCTTCTCCACCCTTGGGTCTTATAAATATTAATATTTCCTATCTCAGCTGTTAATTACCCAGACAACTACGGATGAACCCCCTGTATTCATTAGCCAACCTAATTAGTACAGGGAACCGTGCAAGTTGCGCTGGAAGTATGAATTCTTTGTCAACCATATTGAATACGGCATCATCCTGTTGCTTTTGCTAACTAAAAGAAAATTTGCGCTCCTAGCTCGTTTGTATGTTTTTTTTGTAACAAAGAAAGGAGAATTATATAATGTACCGCTGCAATTTTTACAACGAGTTTGTGAGGGAGGATGTTTTTAATTCGTGGCTGATTTTCAAATTGTTATATTGTTCTAGAGCTTTAAGTATCTCGTTCATTTTTTTATTGTTTGAGTAAATGTTTAATTTGCCTGTTAAAACGCTGTTGAAAATGTCGATGTTACAGTGAAAATCAAGCGTTAGATCTTGTATTGTCTTCTTGAATTAGGTTATCTTTTCTGAAGAGTTAGCTACTATACTTTGGACTCATTAGCATGTCCTGTCTTATGTAATTAGATGCTGTTAAGTATCTCCTGGGACGAGCGTGCATAGGGTATTGCAAATATTGTAAGATTATCCGATAAATACATTACAATTTAGTAGAAATTACCTTGGTAATATGGTCACATTTTTATGTCATAGGCTATTTGGTAGGAATTTTATTATTCACGGGGAGTTTATAATACTTATCCAAGAAGGTTTCAGACCTTCAATTTTATAAAATTGGATACAAAGAACTGTTATGACAGCTGAATAATAAAAAACAAAAAGCTCTCTTGATTAGAGACAAAAGAACGAACCTAAAAAAGCTAGACTCAGAAGGTTACAATCTAAAACAAGATTTGAATATATAAATACACATAATGTTACTCTAATCTATGATATGATAGTAAATTACTTTATAATATGTTTGATTTTGTAGATAATTTAGTTGATATAGATAGAAAGCACCGGTTTTTTTTAAGTTAAATATTAGTTTTATTTATTTATTTTCAACGAAAACTAAGGTCTTTACCTAATTTGTTAGTGTGGCAATCAATTAAAATAAAAATGCACGTTTCTTACAAATACTGCCGCCCGGAGCGCCTCCCGCGGCGGCTGGGACGGGAGGTTCTATCCCTCTCACGTTCCGCCACCTCCTTCGTTACCATCACTGCTTCGCAGAAGGAGGCGACGGCGTCCCATTCCTCCAAGTCATAGGTCTCGAGTTCGGACCCAAGACCTCAATTTTTTCACACTCATGTGCGTATTGTATAATTATCACTTGCTTCGGTGAAGGAAAACATCGTGAGGAAACCAGCCTGCTTGAGAGATATTTCTCGACGGCATGTAAAGCCAAGTAAGAGGCTCAAGGGCGGCATAAAAATTCTGACAAGATGTTAGGCACTAACTACACGATAAAGAAAGAAAGACTTAATTGTTGTAATTGTGTTATGAAATTATAAATCCTTAATTGGCTGTAGGATAAGTTTATATTTTTAAGATAAAATTTCAAAGAGCTGTGGATTTTGTGAACAATAATTAAATAAATAATTGTTATTTTGTTTTCCTCGAAGATTTTTTAAATATATTTTTTTATATCTTCTCAGTATTATTATGAGTAGAGAGAGTCATCATCATCTGCCTAGCCTTTTCCTAACTATGTTGGGGTCGGCTTCCAGTCTAACCAAACTAAAAAAAAAGCAGCAGTAATACTAGTATTTTACATGGAACGACTACCTATCTGACCTCCACAACCCAGTTAACACTAGGTAATACAATACGGTAAGACTGGATATCAGACTTTCAGGTCACTGACTACCTGTAGCGACTGCCAAAGACCTATATAATTGATAATATCATAAAATCTAATACCTTGAGAAATACTATAAATAAGCATCAAAAACCGATTTAAAAAAAAAATACATAGCGGATTTTGCAGGCGCAGCGACGATATGGTAGCCGGGACCAACAACTTAACGTGATTTTCAAGGCACGGAGGAAACTCGGTATGTAATGGGCGGTCACCCATTCACAGACCAACCTAGGCAAGCGCAGCTTAACCTAAAGATCGAACCGAGTGGCTTTTCTTATTAAGCCACGAGCTCCTCATATTATGAGTAAAGTAAAGTATAGTATATTTAATTAATCTCTATTCTACTGTATTTTAAATATATATTTTCGTTATAAACCACCCCACAATATGTACTGTAAGATAGCTAATTCGTGTGCCAATCATGTTGATTACAGCAATATCCCCAGTGACTCACCATTGTTCCTGGCGTTGAAAGGACAATGTCCACCGCCGGATGTTTGTTTAGTGATATGTGATGTGATGATACTGAAATATTATATGTGTATACTGTAGAGACGTCCACGGGCATTATAGAAATTACTGTATTATAATAAAAAGAGATAAACATTATTTCGTATTTGGAAGACATGAAAATAAAACACACACATGACAAATGTAAACATAAAATTCTAAACCCAATAATTAATTAAATTATTAACGCCTTTCATATATCATCATAAACAAGATGCAGTTTTGCACTCGCGTAAAAATTCAGGAGATTGTCATAAAAGAACCTGGTCTTAAACTACGGCTCTCGTAAATTATGGTACCTGGTCAAATATAGACGCTGTTCTTTTAGTTAATAAAAATGTAACAGTATTTTGGAGTAACATTCGCACCGTGGTTTATGGAAAAAAAATATCGAATAAAAAGACTGTTTTTGTATGTATGACAACGCGGTTATAGGGCGAGAATCAGACGGACCGCGTTTAAACACCGGTGGTTCACACTGACCAATTTCTGTTTTTAAGAAAAAATAATATAACCTTTTAACAATTTTATTATTTTGATCAGTTTCAGTAGTTCTAAAGAAAAAAAATCTATTATGTTATGATTAAATTGATGTTGAGTTTACTGACGTCAGTGTACATTTGAGTGCTTCAAGTATTTAATAAATAAAGTAAAAGTTTATACTGTTCTGTGAGTCTCGCATCCAGTGGATCCCCGAAACCGTCACGAGACCATCAGTCCAGTTAGTGGGAGGCCTTCCAACGCCACGTCTTCTGGTTCGCGGCCGCCACTCTAGAACTTTTCGACCCCATCGGCCATACGTTCTGCGAGCAATGTGCCCTGCCCAATGTCACGCACAGTTCGCAAAATTAAGATTTTCAAAAACCTCCCTTTAAACCCGAAAACCGTAAGTGTTTTATCTGTACGTCTACTTCATTAAGGAAAGCGACAATTGCCAAACGTCGGCATTAACTCTCGATCAAAGGCTTGCGGATTGAAATCCGACCCCACTGAATTACTGCGGTAGACCTCTTTTTAACCCGAGCTAATTTACCTTTGGAGATACGGTTTAAGGGTAGCGTTGTGAGTTACATATTAATGTTAGATAAATACCGAGACCGACACAGATAATGTTAATTGATATTTTAATTTAATTTCAAATATATTTTATTTTTAGAGCTCTTAACGTCGTAAATGATCTTTTCTTCCGTCTTTGCTTTTTTACTGCATCGATGGTCCAATGGTTGCAAGCACGACTGCTGAGCATGAAGTCTTGGATTCGATTCGTTCTGGCTCTTGACGGCACGGAAGGAAGTGTCGGACTTCTACTGACTAAAAGCCACCCATGTTCCCTTTTAGCCCTTTGTGTCCGAAACAGCGGTATCTCTTTCGAACAACCCACAGCCCCGACAGGCGTCGGCCCTTGCGGCCCCATGCTATGTTGCTGACACCTCTTCGAGGCGCGCGTGGAACATGAATGCGCCGTCGACACGACCAGTCATCGTCTCATAGGATGGACGGACGGAGAGCTAACCCATTACTCACCGTCCACAGGCTCGAGCCTACGGTGGCCGAAAGCCATCACGTGGTCCCCGACGCCCGGAGCGTCTCCCGCGGTGGCGGGGACGAGAGGTTCTCCCCCTCTTACGTTCCGCCACCTCCTTCCTGCGTCATAGTGCCTCTCGCCCCGGACCATGGCTTAAACCAGGGCTGGGTTAGCAGCAGCCCTAGGGTCTGGATTAGTGTTCGGTTGAAGGCAATATACTCGCCCTCTATTACATGGGAATTTTATGATAACTGGCGAAATGTGGGTGTATTATTAAGTACACATCTGCTTAACCCCACAGGCGTGACGTTATGTTATATTATGTGTTATGAAATTATCTTTCTTATTGTTAAGAATCAGTATAATTTTCAAATAAAGTCAAACATATTATGCCCCCGCTGTAATAGGATTTTTATGACCCAAATATATTGCACTCATTTCAAATAACCACGTAATGATTATTAATTTACGGGAGGCGAGGACGCTGACAGTAAATTACAATTATTTTTACTTAGAGGGGACATAAACCCCTAATCAAATGAATTAAACACACAATTTTATCACGCAAAACACGGAAATGGAATACAAACACCCTGTTTATTAGGTGTGTAATGAGTATGTAAAATTCAGCGCGACACTTTGAGCGGAACATATACTTGCGAAAATTTCCTTCTCCACCCTTGGGTCTTATAAATATTAATATTTCCTATCTCAGCTGTTAATTACCCAGACAACTATGGATGAACCCCCTGTATTCATTAGCCAACCTAATTAGTACAGGGAACCGTGCAAGTTGCGCTGGAAGTATGAATTCTTTGTCAACCATATTGAATACGGCATCATCCTGTTGCTTTTGCTAACTAAAAGAAAATTTGCGCTCCTAGCTCGTTTGTATGTTTTTTTTGTAACAAAGAAAGGAGAATTATATAATGTACCGCTGCAATTTTTACAACGAGTTTGTGAGGGAGGATGTTTTTAATTCGTGGCTGATTTTCAAATTGTTATATTGTTCTAGAGCTTTAAGTATCTCGTTCATTTTTTTATTGTTTGAGTAAATGTTTAATTTGCCTGTTAAAACGCTGTTGAAAATGTCGATGTTACAGTGAAAATCAAGCGTTAGATCTTGTATTGTCTTCTTGAATTAGGTTATCTTTTCTGAAGAGTTAGCTACTATACTTTGGACTCATTAGCATGTCCTGTCTTATGTAATTAGATGCTGTTAAGTATCTCCTGGGACGAGCGTGCATAGGGTATTGCAAATATTGTAAGATTATCCGATAAATACATTACAATTTAGTAGAAATTACCTTGGTAATATGGTCACATTTTTATGTCATAGGCTATTTGGTAGGAATTTTATTATTCACGGGGAGTTTATAATACTTATCCAAGAAGGTTTCAGACCTTCAATTTTATAAAATTGGATACAAAGAACTGTTATGACAGCTGAATAATAAAAAACAAAAAGCTCTCTTGATTAGAGACAAAAGAACGAACCTAAAAAAGCTAGACTCAGAAGGTTACAATCTAAAACAAGATTTGAATATATAAATACACATAATGTTACTCTAATCTATGATATGATAGTAAATTACTTTATAATATGTTTGATTTTGTAGATAATTTAGTTGATATAGATAGAAAGCACCGGTTTTTTTTAAGTTAAATATTAGTTTTATTTATTTATTTTCAACGAAAACTAAGGTCTTTACCTAATTTGTTAGTGTGGCAATCAATTAAAATAAAAATGCACGTTTCTTACAAATACTGCCGCCCGGAGCGCCTCCCGCGGCGGCTGGGACGGGAGGTTCTATCCCTCTCACGTTCCGCCACCTCCTTCGTTACCATCACTGCTTCGCAGAAGGAGGCGACGGCGTCCCATTCCTCCAAGTCATAGGTCTCGAGTTCGGACCCAAGACCTCAATTTTTTCACACTCATGTGCGTATTGTATAATTATCACTTGCTTCGGTGAAGGAAAACATCGTGAGGAAACCAGCCTGCTTGAGAGATATTTCTCGACGGCATGTAAAGCCAAGTAAGAGGCTCAAGGGCGGCATAAAAATTCTGACAAGATGTTAGGCACTAACTACACGATAAAGAAAGAAAGACTTAATTGTTGTAATTGTGTTATGAAATTATAAATCCTTAATTGGCTGTAGGATAAGTTTATATTTTTAAGATAAAATTTCAAAGAGCTGTGGATTTTGTGAACAATAATTAAATAAATAATTGTTATTTTGTTTTCCTCGAAGATTTTTTAAATATATTTTTTTATATCTTCTCAGTATTATTATGAGTAGAGAGAGTCATCATCATCTGCCTAGCCTTTTCCTAACTATGTTGGGGTCGGCTTCCAGTCTAACCAAACTAAAAAAAAAGCAGCAGTAATACTAGTATTTTACATGGAACGACTACCTATCTGACCTCCACAACCCAGTTAACACTAGGTAATACAATACGGTAAGACTGGATATCAGACTTTCAGGTCACTGACTACCTGTAGCGACTGCCAAAGACCTATATAATTGATAATATCATAAAATCTAATACCTTGAGAAATACTATAAATAAGCATCAAAAACCGATTTAAAAAAAAAATACATAGCGGATTTTGCAGGCGCAGCGACGATATGGTAGCCGGGACCAACAACTTAACGTGATTTTCAAGGCACGGAGGAAACTCGGTATGTAATGGGCGGTCACCCATTCACAGACCAACCTAGGCAAGCGCAGCTTAACCTAAAGATCGAACCGAGTGGCTTTTCTTATTAAGCCACGAGCTCCTCATATTATGAGTAAAGTAAAGTATAGTATATTTAATTAATCTCTATTCTACTGTATTTTAAATATATATTTTCGTTATAAACCACCCCACAATATGTACTGTAAGATAGCTAATTCGTGTGCCAATCATGTTGATTACAGCAATATCCCCAGTGACTCACCATTGTTCCTGGCGTTGAAAGGACAATGTCCACCGCCGGATGTTTGTTTAGTGATATGTGATGTGATGATACTGAAATATTATATGTGTATACTGTAGAGACGTCCACGGGCATTATAGAAATTACTGTATTATAATAAAAAGAGATAAACATTATTTCGTATTTGGAAGACATGAAAATAAAACACACACATGACAAATGTAAACATAAAATTCTAAACCCAATAATTAATTAAATTATTAACGCCTTTCATATATCATCATAAACAAGATGCAGTTTTGCACTCGCGTAAAAATTCAGGAGATTGTCATAAAAGAACCTGGTCTTAAACTACGGCTCTCGTAAATTATGGTACCTGGTCAAATATAGACGCTGTTCTTTTAGTTAATAAAAATGTAACAGTATTTTGGAGTAACATTCGCACCGTGGTTTATGGAAAAAAAATATCGAATAAAAAGACTGTTTTTGTATGTATGACAACGCGGTTATAGGGCGAGAATCAGACGGACCGCGTTTAAACACCGGTGGTTCACACTGACCAATTTCTGTTTTTAAGAAAAAATAATATAACCTTTTAACAATTTTATTATTTTGATCAGTTTCAGTAGTTCTAAAGAAAAAAAATCTATTATGTTATGATTAAATTGATGTTGAGTTTACTGACGTCAGTGTACATTTGAGTGCTTCAAGTATTTAATAAATAAAGTAAAAGTTTATACTAAACTTAAGTACTAAAATTATACTTTGTTGAAAAACAGTGGAAATAAAAATAAATTAATAGACATTGGTTTTTTTTTTAAATTTACATTCGTCCATAATAAAAAAAAATGAAAATGTATTATTCAGTATTAAATTCTGTACGAACTACTTTCAAAGTTAATATTACCTACGTGTTGTATAGGCTGGTATGTAAAGCAATTAAAAGTATGCAAACAATCGATTTATAAAACCAACATGGCGATTCATGAATAACGTAATGAACGTAGGTAACAAAACAAAAAAATATGTTAACATTGTTTTACACGAACAACGTCTGTGCACGTCACGAATACAGGATGTGTGCATAATATAAATGGTGTTACAAGCCTCGTTGAGATAAAAATGACGTTTTAATGTGCAGTTTTACTCACGGTTTAGGGGTATTTTTAAAGCGCTTTTTTATCTCTGATGGAACTGAGTTAGCTGCAAAAATAACACCGAAATGAATAGTCATTTGCGTGAGAGTTTTGTGTGAATTACCACTTTTTCTTTTGATATTGTAGGAACACTTAGAAAGTGTGTCATAAAAGTCTCTGGCTAGCTGTTCGGGGATTGCAGGAGTGATGTTGCTTCTGTTATGCAACAAAAATATAAATAAAATGGTGAGTCAGTCAGTTTTTGAAGCGAAATAAGTAAGAAAACAGCGATCATAACTAGCAGTCTTCTGTGGTTTCTACACCCACGAGAAAAATGAGTCAATTTAAGTATGTAAAAATCTTTCAAAATGATCTATTTACCTTGCAATTCCAATAAATACATTGAAATGATTGTTGTATATTAAGATTAACTCAAAATAATTAAATACATTATTTATAGAGGCAATAATAGATGATTCTAGAATGTAAATAACTAACGTTGATATTGGTGAAGATTATTTCGAAAACCTTTGGGCAATAAAGCAATAGCAATATCGATGAATATATTTAGAGAGCGTCAAAAGCGACCGTCTTTATCAGATCTTCAGGAATTTTCCATTCAATAAGTCATGACATGAGAGGGCGGGTACGTAACATATTCGACTCAAGTAATCTGCCATTAGGCCAAAAAGCTCTCTTCGCTTATCTGCGACATCTGGACCATGTTTATATTTTGAGGGTCTCCGACAACCTCTATAACGACTCGGCGCTTATCGTCATCCGCCTGTCTAGGTAATCTCCTGTACCTATACGCAGCAAATTGTGCCCTACTGCCCTCGGAAGAAACTCCACAGTGTATTGAAACTCTTTGTGTAAGTACCTGTTCGGATCACCGACCCTGACATTGGATATCGAATCTAAATTCCACAACACACAGTATATTTTTGTAACTCAACCTTTTTTTTGCTCATATGCGTATCTTTTGTACCAAAAGCGACTTTGTTGTTTACGTGGTTGAGGATGTTTTTGTTTGTGGAATGCGTGCTACGTAAATAGAAACACGTCAAACATACTCATGTTTAATGTCAGATCTGTCGCTAGAATTTAGAATATGACCCCTTCCGTAATGACGCCGTGAATTTTCTTCTGTACTCTAAGTATTAAATTAGGTAGGAACCTTAATGGTTCGGGCTATAAAAAAGAATTATAATGTGGAGTATGTGGACATGTGTTTTAATCTTTCACTAAAAGCTTTTGATGCTCCTGTGGTGGAAATAAACAAAAACCTCCCCATAATTTTGTGAATATGAATATTACCAATATTATCATAAATGGTAAAATTGTGTTAATGAGGAATTTAATGTACTAATCTGTTGATTAAAAGCATTATTAATAATTTGAGTCATTTTATGATAAAGAGGTTTTTATTATATTCCAGTTTGATATTTAAATGTGTTTTATATAAATCACCCGGAATAAATGCTTTATATGACCGTGATGACTGTTTCAAAATCCGTTGCGTCGACAGACGGACGGTACAAAAATTTATATAATTTTATAAACTGTATTTAATAAAATCCCTATCCCGTGGAAACAAGAACGGTAGCCCTTTGCATTGGAGTGGGACACAAGGGCCATAATAATAATGATTACAACAGTAATTGTGCCGATATTCGTGTCGGTCAAAAGCTGATCAACATCTGAGAAGGCTCTTGAACCAGTACTTCTGGACTTCAGAAATTCGGTTACCTCCTTCAAGAGCCTTGACCACCGGTAGCTTAGACTGTTTCCGATATAGGTAGATTTTTTTTAAATGTTTTTTTTATTTCTTTTTGTAAGAAATATTAAAAAATATAAAGAATTTGCGTAAATATTAAAATAAAGGATAATAATTTAACATAGATTACATTCACTAATTCGTTTCCGATAAGAAAACTTTTAGGTTATAATACGGAATCCGGAATCAAACGAGTTATGTTAATCACTAAAATAGTGTAAGTAACTCATGATGTCGAAATAAAGACTTCATTATTAAAAGCCCAAGTTTATTTTAGCTAAGACAAGCTGCGGTTAATCGCAGCTATTTATTATCTAGCGCTGGCATAGAACGGCTACATTTTCAAGCGAAAAAAGCGTTTAGTTAGCAAAAAGAAAACAAATAGGGGAATGCATTAGCGATTTTGCTCACTGTTCTGCGCCTACTTTTTAGTTTAGTTGCGTTTCTTTATCGCGACAATTTATTGCGACTCAATGTGAAATGTTTCTTGAAATAAAATTGTGCTAACAAACTAAGAAGTCTGCCTCGTGGATCGCAATGTCGACTACTGAACATGAAAGCCTAAGTTCGATTGCCGGGTCGCTAAAATCTAAAAATAAACAATGAATGTTGCAATTCTCTAACGATAGACGCGTGAAATCAGCTGTTCTCTTCCTGCTTAGCTACAGAGTTCATCGAACTCGTCATTGCCGCTTGCCGTTGGCTACGTGGGTTTTGCCACGCTATATACATTGCGTATGAGAAAAACTAAACAATATTTTTTTTTGGATATGTGTAACGTTCCTGAAATATTTTCTTATACCGGTCATTGTAGTATGTTATACTGAATTCACCCCATCAGTTTGTAGAAGGCTATCCCTTACATCCTGTATACATCTCTGCTTAACCATTCAGGAATTACAGACATGATTTTATGGTTTTATAAATACCTGTAATCAACAACACAACGTACAAACCAGTCACGAAAAATTAATTATGAACTCTTCACAGACCAAATTTAAAGCTCTTTGACAAGTTTGACTTTCAATTAGAATTGATTGGTTCAGGGGTATATTTGCTATTAAAATAGATCTTGATTGTTCAAGAGACTTTATTGTACAAGCAATATTTTTTAAAACAGTTCAAAAGAAATTCTTTCCTAGAAGTTTAATCTAGAATTCAATTCAGTTGTGGCTGACAGAGTTGACGACTGTTACTAAGAAAAGGCGTATTTTTCGTAGTAAAATTGTGTCAAGATAATGTACATATTTCTTTATGTAGGAACATTATAAGTACCAAATTCTTTATCTTGATTGTGGTTAATACCTAACCCGGTGTCGAAGTTTTTAGTTTAGCTGTCGTCTGCGTCAGAATGACTGGCCCAAGAGAAATTTCGGAAGTTTGAGCAATACCAAGTTCTAGTACCTATTTTATACTATTTGATACCAGACAGAAATAATGGGTACCTCGCTAAAGAGGGAAAACTATTACGAGGACAGTGGCCAGCCATTTTGACTTCAGAATTGCTGGCCACTTTCTCTAGTATAGTATCAAACAGGTACAAAAACTTGGTATTGCTCAAACTTCAAAAATCCCTGTTGGTCCAGCCATTCTGACGCAGACCAGTTTTCTGGTTGGTCTTACATACCGTCAAGAAATTTTACTCAAGCATCTTGGTTTCCTCATGATGTTTGCCTTCCCCGAAGCATGATAATTATACTTTACGCACATGGGTTCGAAAATGCAGAGGTGCTTGTCTAGGGTTTGATTTACTCAAGATCTATGACTTGGGAGTCCGGTGACCTTGGCGGCCGGTCACACTATTAGTCTATCTGCCGCACTCAGAGAGCTATAATGATTACTTAGACCATCACTTAGTTTGACAGTTTTGTCATACAAAAATATGTGAAATCTTTACTAACTGACGGCTTAAGTAATCATTAAATATCTTTGAGTGGATTGATGACTACTCCAAAATTGGCTTATTGTAGCTGTAAAGTATTGAGGATTGGTGGTTACAGTCCTTTGCTGTTTTAAAAAAGATGTTTCTCCTTAGCAGCCCACCATGACATTAAAAAATCGAAGATTAGTCGTCATTAGTCTAAAAGATTATCAGAACGCCTTTGACACATTTGGTTTGAACGAATGCCCAAATACCAATGTTAAAGTTTTACATAAAATGAACATTTTTTTATTTTATTTAACAACAACATCACGTCTGTTATCCCCGAAGGGTAAGACAAATGTGCACCCTTTAGTACACCAACATTTCACCAATCATTTTGTACGTTCCATGTAAAAGGGGGTAAGCCTACTGCCATCAACCGAGCACAAATCAGTCTCCGTTGCTGCTACTGATAAAATTCTGGTGGAAAATCTCAATAGCACCCAGGACCTACCTATTAATACAGCAAAATTGAATAGACCCTGTTATTTTTGCCAAAACAGCATTTGTTTGGACAGCTGCTGCGTCCCCTGAACACTGATAACACATCATGCGATCATCATACCCTGTCAAGTGACTATATGCATGCATTATCCCAAAAGATCGTACCTTATCGCAAAACCCTTACTCTGTGGAGGTCAATAAGGATATGTATGGGTGGAGGGATGTATATAGGTATGTGCTATATTTACCTTACCTTTTACAGGAAGGTCTAAATGGTATGATAGACGCTTGTTCAGAAATACATACGTGCTTTGGTAAACGGAAACATATTTTGCACGGATTTTAGTTTGTAAGAGCGATACTAAAAACGATGGAAAAGAAATTGGGAATGATTTTCTGATAAACCTACCTACAGTATGTTTATAAAGAACACGTTGACAAAGTGACTATAATATATTGCCCGATGATGAATAATTAGAAAATTCTTAGAAATCGTATGCCGAAAAGCTTATACCAATCGGGTTGAAAGCTTTTAGAAGTGCAATTTGCTTTTTTTTTTTTTTTTTTTTTTTTATTGGGACAAGCCCGCCACACTATTCCCAAACCACTGTAACTTCTGTAAGCCAGAATCAACAGTGGCGACCACAAGAAAAGCGCCGAGACAATGAAGCCCGGCGAAGTCCCAGAGAAACGATTAAACTGTCTTGGATCCCGCAACGAAATTAATCAGAAAATAATAGCAGAGGAGTAGGAAAAAACATAATTTCCACTTCCCTCCGTATCAGCAGGAGACAGAACAGAACAAGGCCAATAGGCACACAGGGACGTATACAACTGGGATAAGCCCAGTTGCCTAGCACCACGGATATTATTGTCATTAATATTACTGGGTCCTAAGTTGTGAGCTGTTATATTTGATTCCAATAATAGGTATGACAAAAATGCTTGAACGCACGGAAATTTGTTCTAGTTTCTACAAGGTCCGTATAGTAAATAACTCCGGATGTAACCTGTACATTATCCAACATAATATTACGTTCATTCTGCCAAAGACTACACTCCCATAAAATATGATGTGCGGATTGTTCATTTTCGCAGTCAGATGTAGAACATTGACAAAAAGGCGAGGCAACAAGCTTGAAGGAAAATAATTTACTCTTAAAGTTACCATGACCTGTGAGAAATTGGGCAACACAGTGATCCACCTCCAGCCATGTCCTGGCCAGCCGCTCACGAACGGATGGAAAGAACTGGTGGAGGTGTCGGCCTTTGATGGAATTATCCCACCTACATTGCCATTCAGACAAAAGTTCCTCCCAGACGTCAGTCTGTGGTTTTAGTAATCTAGCTATTTTAGCACGGTCACGTTGCATTAAAAAGTCTGCGTCCGCGGTCTCTCGTGCGCAGTAGTACATTGAAGCACGGCGCTGCACTTCAAGATCGACTGGAAGTACCCCTGCCAGTACCGGTAAGGCTTCAGTACTAACCGTCCTATACGCTTTACACAAGAAAATCAAGGCCAAGGCAATTTGCTTGCAAAACGTTGGCACATGTTTCTCAGGGATGGTTTATCCTGTAGTTACTCTCTCAGATCACTGCATACTACTTCTAACTAACAGTTCCAACAAACTGACTTGCTTTTAACCTCAGACGGGGCTTGCCTTACAAGCTAACTCCTTACATCCTAAACTGGATGACAACACACCTCAGATCTTATCCCCACAAGCCCATCTTCCATAAGATGGCAAAGATCTTGCGTATTCCTTATGTACAAAGGCTCTTGATACCCCTTTAGAAGTGAACAGGGCTCCTTAATCTCTCTTTATGCGGTGTCAGTCGACGGGTCGGTAACTCATGTTTAACACGACAGGTGGCGTTACGTGTCGTGTCTCTCAGAGTATTACACCCTGTATACTTAATATAAATATGGTCTTGGTTATTTTTCTTCTGTGAATGTACTTATTCGGCCGTGATACGTGGCTGTTGAAATATGAATAAGGTGAGGATAAAGCTAATATAAACTTTGGTTGTCAAGTGTAGTAGGTTTCTGGTATAAGGTACGGAAAGTTTTGAAAATGCCATTCGTTTTGGATGGGAATAAAAGTAGAGGAAGACCAAAGGAGCGTAGGATGGTCTGTTTGAAGGATGATATGGCAAGAAATGAGGGGTCTGAAAAGATGATGAGTAATATAGAAGTCATCATCATCTGCCTAGCCTTTTCCCAACTGTGTTGGGGTCGGCTCCTAGTCAAATATGATGCAGCTGAGTACCAGTATTTTACATGGAGCGACTGCCTATCTGACCTCCACAACCTAGTTAATACTAGGTAATACGATACTCTTTGGTAAGACTGGATGTCAGAATTTCAGGTCACTGACTACCTGTAACGACTGCCAAAGATCTATATATGGCAGCCGGGACCAACAGCTTAACGTGCTTTCCGAGGCACGGAGGAAACTCGGTATGTCGGGCGGTCACCCATCCACAGACCGACCGACCTAGGCAAGCACAGCTTTACCTAAAGATCGACCCGAGTGACAGTTCTTATTAAGCCACGAGCCTCGTCGACCTCAAATAAAATGATATAAGGGCAGTTATTAGATCTAGCCTTTTATAGTTTTGCCAGTTTTGTAATTCTATTCTTTATCAAGTCAAGAAATCTAGTACATAACTTTTGAATATACTGTGAAGCAAATTCTATACTGGTCAGAATATGGGATCTATACCGAAGATCGATTCGAAAAGAAGAAGGATCTGCACCTGTAGTGATGAACTTTTATGACTGTGATTTTACCTGAAGGTAAAGTCAAACAATTTTCAAAAATTCAATGGTTTTTGACCTTCGTTTCATTACTAATTTTGTTCAACAATTGTAACAGAACGCGATTCATTTAATTTGTTTCATAATATTATAGGCTACCTACACTATTCTATTTATAGTTAGATCCTCTCTTATATAATACCTACCTTATATATATCGCTAAATACAATCTCTATACATCTTCTTAAGTATTATCTACTTGAAACGTGCTGTTATTATAATGTAAACTAATATTACAAAAGGGTAAGTAACTCTGTCTGCCAGTTAGGCTGTCTGTTACCTTTTACTTCTTTACGGCTATACAGATTACGATAAAATTAGACTAGCTTTTTTTTTTTTTTTTTTTGGGGGGTGGGAAATCATCAAATAACCCCTCCCGCTCTTGGGCAGAGCGAAAGGGAGTGTCAGACTTCTACTGACTAAAAACCACCCATGTTCCTTACTTACTGAAATGGGACCAAATATACCCTTTATCCAGATGGTACGTTCACGTGGGCCAATTTTCGACCTCCTCGGGGGTGAAAATGCATGAAAAAACTAGTTGTGTTACAGTTTTACATCGACCACGTACAAATAATTGCTGACACGCTATTTTGGCATTAATGCCGAAACTACAGAATGCCACCTGATAAAATGATTACAATACTCCTTTTGCCTTGTCTACGTTCATACATCTGTTTACACACACATGCCAGTTACGAGTCGAATATATTGTGACAAAATAAATTGATACGTAATTGAACCCACAATATTATTGTACCCTTCTATCAGAGGCTCCTACAAAGGATGCCCACTATCCTCTATGGAGTAAGTAATTCAATTAACTTCCTATTAAGGGGAGACTCGGCATCGTTTGTCAGACTCCCAAGTTTGTGTGGGGCTCTGCTTTGTGTGATTACACACTGTGCCATTTTTATTGACTTACAATAGTGGTCCTTTTAATGTAATGATAAAAAGTTCGGTTCAGAAACTTCATCTGCAGTATTCCACGGGTAATAAATATTTTCTATGTAAAACAGGTTATTAACTACCAGTTTGCAAAATTGAATCCAAATCCATTCAGTCAATTCAGCGTGATTAAAAAACCAATAAACTTTTATGTTTATTATAGCCATAATTACCTAGTTATACCGGTTGGTAAATAAACATAATAAATAATTAAATGTAGTTTCATTAAAAAGCGACATCAATACACATGTTATTGATTGCTGTCTTTAACGAGCATGAATGCCTAATCCGATAAGTACAGTTACCCTAAAAGATCAAATACGATTATTAGATTAAACGATTCCAATATTTAGGAAAATGCTTTATTTATATTAAATGTTAAAAAAAATATCACTCCTTGCCATCCCCAAATATTAGGCAGAGGTGTACTTATTGGTACACCCACATTTCGTCAGTATATTGAATGCCACTGATAACCTTATCAGTGGCCAAACATGGGTTTTGTCTTCAACCGGCCACAAATCCAGATTCCGTGGCTGGTTGAAGACCATTCTACTGAGAAATTCCTGATGGAAAAACACAATAACAGTTTGCCCGATAAAATTGGCACATTGTGTATTAGGGGAGACACGTATATGGAATGTTTTTCTTCTACAAGAAACAGTGACCATGTGGCCATGTGATTTGTTTGTATGTCTGTGTCATTGGAGATTAGAAACGCCTCCTATTGTTGTCTTACGACTGTCTTTTATTTGAGTACGTGAGTTTATTCATCAGAGTCATCTGTTTTTGCGGTTTCCTACACAATAATGGAAATAAAATTGTTAGTATGGCGTTGTGTCGTAAAATTATTTTGATTTGAATGCGTTCGTTCTCAAGTTCACAAGTTTAGTGGTAAGATGGCCTAGACAAGTGGCAATATTGCAGTCAAGGCTTTCCGTATTTACACCGGATCGACTTTATCTTTAGGATGGTTTAGGTCAATTGTTATAGCTGCAAAAATTATTTTCACGTTGTTTAAGTCCTCAGGATTTGACCTCTATATCAGCTCTATTAGAATTTTTTCAAGAGCTGTCGTGAATGTGTGTGTGACCTAAACATAATTGTCCAAACGTGTAACACAAATAATAACACGTCTACCACTCCCTACGGAGTACATATATAGGCATTATGTTATATTATCTATCTATAATTGAGCAAAACTGGAAAGTTCCTAGCTTTCCATGTATTTCTAGCACCATTTGAATTTCTATGAGCCCTCGAATTACCAATAACATGATAGTAATCGATTTTGTTACGATATTGGGTATAATGCCCATTTTGATTGATATAATAAAATAGCAACTAGGAGGCTCGACGTATGTAGTGTTATTTTATACGGCTCTTTGATATTTATAAATTAGTAATAACCGTTATTACTATGTTTAGATGTTTATATTATTTTTGCCATAGTTTTGATGTCTTATTGGGTGACTTTGGATCATAGTAGGTATTGACTAAAGATGAATCTTATCTCACGCTGATAAAAAGTATTAAATATAGTTTTATTACTTTCAGTCTTTTGTTGTTTTTTTTTTAAATTGGGACAAGCCCTGGCGGCCCTATTCTCAAACCACTGTTACTCCTGTTAGACAGAATCAACAGTGGCGACCACAAGAAAAGCGCTGAGACAATGAAGCTTGACGCTCAAGTCTCTCGAAGTCCCAGAGAAACGATTTAACTGCGTTGGATCCCACAACGAAATTAATCAGAAAAGAATAGCGAAAGAGTAAGAAAAACATAATTTCCACTTCCCTCCATATCAGCAGGAGACAGAACAGAACAAGGCCAATAGGCACACAGGGACGTGTATACTACAACTGGGATAAGCCCAGTTGCCTACTTTCAGTCTAACATTCCGAAAAATAATCACTTAAAACTAGGTACTTATGCCGAAAATTAAAAATAATAGAAATTATTAACTGATTAGTTGAGTGAATCCCCGTATGTTCCTATTAGTATTTTGACAATGTTCAGTACGTTACACCTTTTTACGTGACTGTATCTAATCAAGGATAAGTTTTATTCGCCATAAAGATGATAATAGAGAGAGCACTTTGTAGGTATCTCTAGAAACAACCATTAAAATAAATTATGAAACTTTCGACGGCTAATAGAAAACAATAAACAGTTTATGATCTGTGACGGGGAAAATTAACGATTGCACGTGCCGACAGCGAAACGAGTTAGGGGTGTTCATCATGTGAACTTTCCCGGTTTATTTATTCCCGGGGTCTTTCCCGGAGCGGCTTAATGGCGCCTTAAGCGGTAATGTGTGGTCATAAATTAAACGATAATAAGTTCGGACAACAACACTGCCGTTAATGACTGCGAAGCGGCAGATAGTGTGTGACGTCGTAGACGGACCCTTCGACACTTTCTTCAGTTATCTACGAGCCGAACACGCGTCCCTTCCGGGGAGGAGCTATCCCGGGGAGCTATCCCGGGGTGCTATCCCGGGTTTATACGCCTAGTGCTGTTCGTATCGGCGTTTGCGGGATATTTTTTTATCGCGAATGGGTTCGGTAATATTTGCTGTAGGAAGCGAGTTTTAAGGAATATTTGAAAAAGAATAATGTTTTAAAAATATACTGAAAAGATTTTAGGAATTCAGGAAAATTACGTAAAGTCTCTAGTTAGTGTAACATAATACCTACGGCGGAACATAAACTTCCTTAAAAACCTGTTTTGAGACACAAATAATTAGGTTTTATATTGATAGCTCCCGCCCGTGGCTTCGCTCTTGTAAATTCTATTTTTTCACGTATTACTGTAAAATTTCATCAAAATTCGTTCAGTAGTTTTTACGTGAAAGAGTAACAAACAACTTTACATCTTTAAAAACTTTCGCATCCATAATACTAGGAAGATTTATAATAGTACCTACCGTACGAGCACCAATCAAGTTATACATTAAACAATAACCCTCGCCTCTTTGGGTTTCACCGCAATCGGTTAAAACAGTTTATGCGGATCTTTCATTGTACAGGAAATGCATGCAAAGCAAGGCCATGTTATATTGGAAATGTACAGCTTGATGTGTACTCACATTATTTTAGCAGTTGTAAAAAAAGTTTTCCATTTTTGCTGATATAAATAAAAATGGGACGTGTTCACAAGACAATTATTGTCTATCACTGCACGTAGTAGTGATTTCCGAGAGAAGTTTTATTCTTTCTATTGTCTGGTAAATTCTAGGTAATTGAAAGATATACAATAAATGGCTACTCCTGAGAATAGTGAAGTAAGTTTTGAAGATTATCGCGTAGGTTTACGTGTATTCTACAGATTTTTTTTTTTTAAACATTTATTTAAAGAAAATTAATACAGAGGTGTTACTTACTTCTAAACTCGCCAAACTTTTACGTTTGATGGCGAGACGGTATGTTAGGATACACTGCAGTCCTAATAATTTATACATTTTGATTTGAGATCAACAGTTTGATAGAATACTCGTTCATGATGATTAAGAGAAGGTTGTACGTCTGGCAATGTGCAACATGTTTTGTTATTTTTCCATCTTTGGCGTAATATTCTATACAAATTGTTGTGTTATTTTTTTTGTTATTAACAACACATATTATGGTACTATGCTTATTCCCATTAAAATGTAACTAAAACATAACTGGCGAAATTTTGAGGGTTTTATACCCCTGCAAAGCATACAGCCGTAATGTTATAGAACTGTGTAACCAATACATATCCAAGCGATTGCACCAAACATGACAAATTTGTTGTCTATTATTGAAAAGTTCCATTGTTTATTCCAGAAGATCGGCGTCAGACCTCCCATCCAAATTAAACGGGACCACCGCAAAATAATACTAATCCAAACAAAAATAGAAATCCTTGACATTGACAAAAATAACAGACGAATTGAAAACCTCCTTTAGGAAGTCAGTTAAAAATACAAACCAAAGTTTAAAACATTCATTCTCCGTTATCCTACACATTTTTTTTCTTTACTCCGATCACAGGCTTGCTTTGTAGTGCACAGTCAGCGATCAAACATACGGTTGTGCCTATGACGTCCTTGACATTTCAGGCAAAACAACAGATTGACCAGTCGTTCGTGTAGTTCGGGCGACAGAGAATTCTTGGTTCAGCTGCACATAAATCCTTTGCCGTTCGATTAACATTGACAGGCTGTTGGTAAACTTTTGTGAAGTTTTAAAAACAAAAGCTAGATGTAGGTTTTAGTTTAGGTTTTGGTGACGCACCTTATGATCCTTTGTATCTTTTTCATCGGATTTTTTTATGGTTAACAAGTGTAGAAAAGATAGTCCACCACCATAGGAACATAGGTACAGTCACGAGCAAAAATATGTCTACCTACCAAATTCAAAAGCAATTTTCATTTGTACATTGAGACAGGACTTATTTCGTTAAACTATGACCGGTGAATGTAACATGTGACACTTGAGGAGGTCTATGTCCAGTAGTGGATATCTTCCTCCTAGGTCCTGGGTTCGATTCTCGGGTCGGACAAAGTGTTATTGGCTTTTTCACAAATCACTTTTATAAGTAGTTTTTGGTTTACACACATATTGGTGCTCGTCTGTACGTCAGCAGCACCAATATATAAACATTTTACATTCTTTAGAAGCAATTTTCGCCTACTGTAATGATTTCATTTTAAAACTAATATTTTGGAACCTATATCATCATAAAGTAGTTCATATTTCGAAGTTGCAGTCCATATTTCACCAGAAATTCGCATTCGAACTTGGCCAAGTGTAAACATATTATTGCTTGTGACTGTACATAGGTACCGAGTCAAACTACCACTGAGTGGCCCAGGTCCGGCTCAGATATTGAGTTCTTCCGTCAGAAAATTTCTCTCATCGAGTGCTCGCCATGTGCTCGGTAGAGAGTTCGATTTCCGCAATAGGACAAATATTTATATTGGTTCCAATGTTGGTTCAGTGTATGTAATGGCGGATTCGACAACGATAGTGGCTTGTTTGAAAAGGTGTTATGTTAGGTATTGCTTTTTCGTAGCTTTTGCGATTTATCGAGGAAAGGGCCTATGATGTGGGCTGCGGGTTGTTTGCAAGAGATACCGCGGCCTCGACATAAAGGGCTAAGAAGGAACATGGGTGGTTTTTACTCAGTAGAAATCGAACACTCCCTTTCGCTCTGCCCAAGAGCGGGAGGGGTTATTCGATGATTTTCGACCCACCAAAAAAAAAGAAGGGTCTATCTGCGGTACTCAGAGATATTTATTTACTCAGAGATATTTTTTATTTGTTTAGATTTATACTTAAGCCGTCACTTAGTAAAGATTTGACATACTTTTGTATGACAAAACTGTCAAAACGTTTACTAAGTGATGGCCTAAGTAATCATTAAAGCTCTCTGAGTGCGGCAGTATGATGTGTATTCTAATGTCCTGCTCCGTATTTCAACAGAAAAAATCCAGTACCTATTTCCAAAGAGTTTAATCAGTATGAAGTTAATGAGCTAAATATGACATTATGAAGGTTTTTTTTTTAAACGGACACCTGTTTTATTGGTATAGATAACCTAAACCAACCTGGTATCATTTAAATACTACCAACTCATCATGATTATCCTTTTTTCCTTTGACCCATGTTACTTAGGGTCAGCACGACACGTTTTTTTCTTTCATTCTCCTCTGGCTATCATTTACTCCTCTTTTTCTTTCACATAATTCCGCACACAATCAATCCATCGTTTCCTTAAATTTCCTTTCTCTCATTATTGTCAGATGAAAAGTCAAATCAAAATTAAATTGAAACGCTACCTGAATCAAACTGAAAGTCGACAAAACATTCTACGAATTCCAGTTATACCTTTTGTATTGTGTTCCCCATGTACCGAACCTCAACGCAACGTTTATCCTTCGCGGCAGAATTGATCGGTAGGTAATTACTTAAAGGGAACGTGGCTCTAACTTTCAGGGTACACGTGGAACTAATCAAAGAAGTAACTGGCTGCTTGTTGCTGATATATAAGTGCTGATTTAATTCTTAACTTGTTTATTATAAGGGTTTATTTGGCATGATATGACATGAGGTTGGTTAGTTCTGTTTTGAATTTACGAGGACGTTGTCTTGGCCATATTTAAAAAGGGGCTTTTTAAAGTAATTTTTAAAGGGTTAGGACGGAGTATTGCGAGAAACTTGGTTAAGCACATACCTTCGAAGTGAGAACAGGGCCATTTTTAGGGTTCCGTACCACAAAAGGAAAAAACGGAACCATTATAGGATCACTCGTGTGTCTGTCAGACCATTCCCCCCCCCCCCCCTTATCTCAGAAACGACTGAGCCTTAAACTTCAGCAAGTGGTCGCCTGAGGAATTTCTTAGTAGCAGTAATGGAGTTTGGATTTGGCTTATATACAGTGACTGCTGAGATTATGAGTAATAGAGAAGTATATAAGAAGAAATGCTGCGCCAAACCCCAAATAAATTGATAGTGAAAAACAGTATAGAAACCGATTATATTTTAACTCTATTTTTAATATCATTCTATATAATATAATAAACGAGTCTTACTCGGACGAAGAGTATCCGGAATGACTCAAGTAAGGACCAAGAATGGCCGGCCAGGGATCGTCAAAACTGCCATGAGCGCAAAACTTTGGTCGTTGAATATGCACGCTACCATAGGAAGTAGTTGACACAGTCTTATAGCTGAAACTATAGTGAAACAATTTGTTGGCTTCAGTTTAATATAGCCCAGAAATATCATTCGTACAGGGTGAAATTACAATATCGTCGGTCTAATTATTGTAGAATTCGTAAGTCCATTTGAGCAAATTTAAAGGAGTAACTAAAAACTGATTTTCTAAAAAGTTTCGGGTGAAAAAAAATTCAAAGACATGTGTGACATCTACCAACCCGCACTGGGCCCACGTGATGGATTATAGCCCATGCTCTCCTAGAGAGGAGGCCTGAGTCCCTGCAGTGGGAACATTATATTCTGATGATGATGATGATGAGGTAATTTGTTAGCAAATTAGCATGCTTTTTTTATCACCTGGTTTTTATTTCATTGGCATCTATTGTCAGTTTATATACATACATAAACTCACGACCTTTTCCCATGGTGGTAGGCAGAAACCACAGAACGCCACCTGCTACGATCCTTACATACTCCTTTTGCCTCGTCCACGTTCATACAATCTGGTCATACACGCACGCCGGTTACGAGTACTACGCACCTATCCTTTCTTGCGAACGTCACCAATAAGATCAGCGTATGTCTTCCTAGGGCATTTTTTAGACAACGAAAGCTTATTTAGGTAAAAATAATGAAGTTTCTTTTGCTCACTTCTAGAAATAGATTAGTACCTGTTCCGTATTATCCTCCACTAAAGTGTAGAAACAAAGTAAAAATCACTCGTTTGAAATCACTAGTTAAATATAAATACCGTCGTCAATAAACAGCTTTACTCCGTCTATAGACGGTTAGACGTTGTTGCCTAAATTACCGCAAGACTGCACACAACCGCCGCGAGGTCGCGTTCGCTTGTACGACAGGTGTAAGTTCGTTACCGTACTTGTCGTAAAGCGATCCACTAATGATACTATGTTGAAGGTTGATGTAATCGGTCCCGTATAGACGTATTTTGTACTAAAATTGTTGTTACCGCACCAAAGCTTTTGTTGTTTAAATGTAAGTAGAAGTACGTTTTATCAAAAATAGTCCAAATAAAATGGAAAATTGTTTTCTCATGAAATTAGTATTAGTTTTAGAAAACCGTTTTTAGATGTTATTGTAATATTGTAGCAAATATATTCATGAATATGGAAGAGTATTACATTCAATTTAATATTTTTGTGACATATATATTCAATTACATCACCAAAGTAACGTGTTGTAAGTACCTAAATTATGTATAATACTTATAATATTCTTTAAAAATTCTCTAAATTATATTATTATTTCCTTTATTCATTTTATTTCCTTACTAAATACATTTTTAAATATTTCTTAAAAAAAAAAAGATATAAAAAACATTTAAAAATATAAAAAGTAGTAGCCCACCGGCATTGGGAACAGGGTCCGAGCTACCGGTGGTCAGGGCTCTTGAGAGAGGAACCTCCTGACAATGCGCGTCGTGTCCAGAAGTACTGCCTTCTGGATCAAGCCCTTGATCCAGCTACCAAGCGAGAGCCTCCTTAGATGTTCGTCGAGGCTCTTGGCTATTAAGCCATTGGCAGACACGACTATCGGCACAATGATTGCCGTATTCACGTGCCACATGTCGACAACCTCGCGAGCCAGATCTAGATACTTGAATTGTTTATCTTTCTCTGCTTTCACGAGGTTCTCGTCATGCGGGACCGTTATATTATTATTATTATTATTGTATTGTATTATTGTATTGCGTATTAGACTGTTTTTAATTAGAAATTTCTGACTTTTGTTATCAAATATAGGTCTAAAATTGCCAACACACGACGTCAGTCGTAGTCAGTTTATCTTACCTGAATGAGAGGAAACTGAAATCTTAATACCTTTTGAAATTTTAATACGTCCCGCTCTTGGGCAGAGCGTAAGGGAGTGTCAGACTTCTACTGACTAAAAACCACCCATATTCCTTCTTAGCCCTTGCGCCGGGGCCGCGGTATCTCTTTCGAAAACAGATACAATGTTTTGCTTCACATAAATTGGCTACTTAGACTAACAGTGATTAGGTTTAACAGTTAATATACGCCTTTATTTTTTTTTGGCGTTTTGAAAATCATCAAATAACCCCTCCCGCTCTTTGGAAGATCGAAAGGGAGTATCAAACTTCTACTGACTAAAAACCACCCATGTTCCTTCTTAGCCTTTTATGTCGAGGCCGCGGTATCTCTTGCGAACAACCCGCAGCCCCGACGGGACCCACAACCCCGACAGGACCCTCAGCTCCGACGGGGTTAATATACGCCTTACAAATTAAATAGAGTTTGTATTCGACAGTCAAATCCAACAAAGGAGGTGTTCAGTGGAAGAGAAGTTCAGAAGACATGCTGTGCCGACAACAATCAAATTAGGAAAAGGGAAGGAGAATGATGAATGATGATTCGATTTTCATTTTGTGACGTGTAAGGGTTACGCCATATCTAGCAGCACAAAATAGCACTTTTTATGCTCCTGTCCTGTCCGTCGCTCGAAAATATCATTTGCTCTTGCTCTAGCTCATGACGATCGCGAATGATGACCAGGGGGTCTAAAATGGCCACTTCATCATTGAGCAGAGCTTCACCATAGCAGATCATTATACGAATTTTAACGCAATTCATATTATTGGAACGAAGTTCGTTATCGCGCGTTGTGAAAGGGGGCTAGACGGAAAAAATTCTTACGAAAAGTTGTCACGACACTTTTTGCTATAGTAAGCTATTGTAAGCTGTGCGGCGTCGCATGTTTCTCTGTCTGTCTCTCTCTCTCTTATAGAAAGCAAGCCAGATATTTTCATTTCTACATTTCTTTTTTTTTTTTACATAATAAAAAATAATAACAATAACTTCGTTCCATCCGGGTGTTCCTTGACACCTCTCAAGTTTTTTTCCTATTATGATCTATTTTCTTAAACGGTCACAGACGCAGTTACTATTACGAAAGATCCATTTTACGCTCTTTAATGCAATTCATGTTATGATCTGCTAAATTGACCACTTTAGACCTCCAGTTCTCACAGCGTGCTGCTGAGCGCATTGCTGATGCAGCCGCGAGCGATTGTATTCCCGCACAACATTAATAAAATGCGATTCGATGGTGCTAGATGAGGTGCAACCTTAAAAAACCGTTGTTCTAATTTATACAACCATATATTGACAATAATAGATGAGTTAGCGGTTATGCAAATTACATTAAATATGTACAAATAATAATTAATAGACACACTTTAATTTGTTAGTACTCGTAATTGACGATCTAAATACTCATTTCTATCATTACTAATATTTTAGCAAATAAAAGTGTATTTTCAACAAAAAAAGTCATTCGTACCTAAATTACTAAGCCCACTGTCAGTCGGTCTGGCAGCAGTAGGGCTTTATCTAAGTAGGTAATGGCTAGAGGTCGTGACGTGTCTATTCCTAAGCATATCTAAAATACTTAACGATGATTTTTAGTTATATTTCACGCGACATAGCCTGAAAGTCTGACAACGAGTCTTATCATGGGTTATCGTGCTATCATTTTTACTGAGTGATTAACTTACTCTATATAAAATACTGGTTTTCAGTTTCATCCAGTTGGGGTGGCAGGTAACTCAAACAGACAAAAAACCAAAAATAAAATTTAATATAATTATATATTTTTTTTTTAAACGTACCACAGTTTATAAATAGTCTTGCAGTTTTCAAGACAATATACAGATTTATTACACACGTGTATATTTACTGTAGCTTCAGCCACGTGTAAGTAATTTCTTAAGTAATTAGTTGTGAATTTAGAGATATGTAACACGAACTAATATCTTGTGTGTATCTTTAGAGGTTTAGCTAGTGTGTAATATGGAACTTTCCTAATTGCTGACTCGGTTAAAATTAGATTTAAGCAGATTATTAGAGATTTATGTAGATTTAGGAATATACATTTACATACATAATGTTTACCTACAAATAATTTACTATTCTATTCGAACACGTGTTACACACGATATGGAGTTTCGTATCTAACTGATTGTTAGACAGACAAAAAATATGTCATGTACGGGTTAATAAAAATTATGGTATTTCGTTATCATTCTCCTTCCCTTATTTTAACTTATTGAGGATTGGTGCAATACAAATTTTGTTACTTCTATGAGATACTATATGAATCTTAACTTATTTTCTTACTATACATTATGACATAATTTTTCTCGGAACCCATCCATCATTTCGTTGGTCTATCTCCCCGTTACCCACAGTCACACACTCATACTTTTAACACTTTTCTTGACACGTGCTCTTGATTTATTATCAAACTAGCGGACATCACGCGGTTTCACCCGCGTAGTTCGCGTTCCCGAGGAAATACAGGGATAAAAAGTAGCCTATGTCACCCGGGAATAGTGTAGCTTCCCAACGGTAAACGAATTTTTGAAATCAGTCCTGTAGTTTCGGAGCCTATTCGTTACAAACAAACAAACAAATCATTCCTCTTTATAATATTAGTGTAGATGAAATAACTATTAGGGACCTCTCTTAGCTTTCAGAGACGTTTGTAAATAAACCACCATATTATATGTGTATCACATAAAGATATGATAGAGTAATAAAACTAAGCTAATTTGACTCGCGGAATAAGTATTATAAAAAATATTCATAAATCTTTTAGTTATCTCGACATCTGAAAATGCAGGCACTGGTTTACATGTCATTGTGCACAATCCTATATGGAGATCACCTCTCCGGCTTATATATAACATTTTATTAATAGCAAACATGTAAGTCGGTTACTTGACGTTTTTGTCGCGCGGTCATGTCGTTCACCTTTGGTATCACCTCATTATAGTTTTATTTATAAACTTGATTTTCGTTTAGGGCAGTTAGGTTTTCGTAGCAGTGCGTAGTTTTGAAACTTGTGGAAGAAACCATAATATTGAAATATCGAGGTGATGAGATCGTGTAAGTGTTCATTTGTGATCTAGATTATTAAATTATACGGTACGTTGTGTTATTTTTGGTGAACTAACAGGCTTTAAAACTTTTTGTAAGAATGCTGGTTTCATTCTTTAGATCTCCGTCATATTATAACAAGTCTAACTCGTCCTATTAGTTGTTGTAAAGAAATATTGTTGACTTTAACTCCAAAAGGATTGTTGGTATTATATATGTTTGCCCTAGTTTGAGTGTATTATATTTACTGAAATGCCTAAGGAAAATAATCACGGTTTAGCCTCATAGTTAACTTTAACGATAAATGGGAAAAAACCCGAGGACCGCAAGGCGAACTTGCTTATAAATATGACAAAATAAACTTACAGTCGCTGATATACAACGAACTGTTGCCCTGGGACTGGAAGTATGAACACAAAAGTTATTTTTATAACGAAGATGAGCAGTAAAGCAGTTTTTTGAAAAAAAATTCTTTAAAGAAATATTCTTTAGTTTTCTCAAGAGATTCTATAGGAGCTGGTTATCATTACCGATTGGGAATCACGTCAAGGGCACGGTATGTTAAAGCTTTAAAAGGTTAAAAGTAACTAACCTACCACAACCTTTAAAACTTCCTTCTACAAACAAAAAGTATAAAATGTCAAATATCGTATTCATTCCTCTGTAACGTTAGAAATTGTTTTGTACTAGTTTATTAGTACTAGATTCAAAATGCCGGGACCTCAGTCATTAATGTGTAAAACCGTCCTTTGTGACTGGTTTCAACTACACTACGGCTCCGGCTAGTTTCAATAACAAACGAAAAACTCACGAATCTACCCTATTTACTTAACTAAGTTAAATAAATGAATACAATGCTAGAAATGTGTTATTAGCCTTACATTAAAGGGACTTTTGACATACTTTTAGGTATTAGATTAGATAAGATTAGATTAATTTATTTGCCTAAAGGACTTCGACTGAAATTCGATGAAATTTCTGAAGGACTTGGATTGAAATAATTGAACATTAATACTTGGAAACGAATGACAGGCCTTTGGCCAGCTGTTGAACAGAAGGTTAATCAAAAATTAATTTATTGGGTGTTAGCTATTTTTATTCAAGAAGACTTAAACGATATGCCTTATTCAAAAGCCGGTAAAAGCTATTTTGTTCAAGAAGACTTAAACGACATACCACTAGCGCAAAGTGAACCACTGTTCAGACACTGGTTTAACCTCTAAATAAATTTATAGTTCCTATAGACAAAGAAACATTTTATCAGTGATAAAGAGGCTGGGAGAATAATATTATGGGACTAACGTAGATAAGTTACCAAAAAACTCTTGCTCTTGTCAATAATAATAAAATTTGTTTGACAAATAAGAAGTACTTTGAAAGCGAGGGTCACTTTTCTAAGCTTTTTGAACTAATCTTACCCAACTATGTTGGGGTCGGCTTCCGGACCTCGCTGAATAGGTCTCTGTATTTTTACATGAAGCGACTGCCTATCTGACCTCCATTACCCAGTTATTGGGCAATACAATACCCTTTGGTAAGACTAATTCCATTAATAAATGTTTAATAATGTTTTCAAATAACGTAACATGAAAATTTAATAATACTACGTAATTAGTTTGTATCAGCAGCGGGTTAATTTAATTTATTACTTGATTTATTTACGTATTTCTTGTGACGGATTCCTTAGTAATTAATATTTCATAGAAAACATTTTCGTGTTTTCTGGCAAATATTTGTGAGGGTTCGGTAAGGGTTGCTTAATATATTAAATATTGGTAGTATTTGATTTTAATAGTGGGTATGTAGGTATAGTATATTGTGTGTTCACACATTCTATAACTGAGTTCCTGTTTTTAATATATTTTATCAACGCTTCTATCGCCCATTGTGCACCACTAACTGCACCATCCCAGTACTCGAATTAGGCAAACGACAGAGCTGATCAGGTCACTCCGTACTGTTTTGACAAAATCTGAGTTATCCATACGAAATAAAAAATATTCAACATCATTGATCTATGGGTAATGAAATGAAAACATAGATTTTCCTCATTCTATTCCCCGGTAACGTTACTCCAATTTTTTTACAATGTACACACAAGTGCCCAAGCCCCTCTCAGAGGCACACACGACCATTGAAGGTTCGAAAAGAGAAGAACGGACGTAAAACTCGAGGGTATTAGTTAAGAAGAAAAGGTACTTCTAAAGCTAAGTCTACAAAGCGTTTTACTAATTATTTTTCCTTTTATCTCGTACTGGCAACGTAAAGCGATTTTGACAATACGGTGAATAGAAAACAAAAGGATGCTCGAATAAAACTGTGAGGGCTCGTCGCCATGATCGGGGCTCCTCTTTGTTTATTATGACACGAGTGAATGGAAATGTTGGAGCTAGATCACGGACGACTACCTAATTTAATTATGTCGCCTTATCTTTTGAGGAAAGATTTATTTTCAAGACGTTTTAATATCATGTTTAAAACACGGTCCACGATTACCTTGAAAGCGCCGATTTTGTTTAGGCATTTTTTGTTTTTTATTGTTTTTGTTATAAATCACACCAATCATTTTATTTATTAAAAAGACAGCACAGAATCCATTATTATTTGTTAATAAAATAACAATAAAAATACTTACGAATCCTAATAGAAACAGTTGTCCACTTGCAATTCAATTCATAAATCACTTCAATTACGATTAAACTAACCAACTCAGAAACCGATTTATAATTTTATAAAGTTACGATTGAAGATGAAAGTTTTCGTAGACGTCTGTCCGCTACGAGACTACGAGAGGTGTTCTACGAGCGCGGCGTAGCGTCCGCCCTGTTCGAAGGGGCGCGTAGCACTGAGCGCCGGCTCTTGACAAGACAATCTTTGCCTGTACATAGTGGTACTCAACAGACAACAGCAACTTGTGAGCTTTTGCACGGATAACGGGCGTAACGGGAGCTTTGTCTTCCGCCCGCTCTTTTTAACTTGCCCTAGTGTCATATTGTTAATTGGCAGCGCTTTTCTCACTTTTAAATTAAGTTTAATTCTTCTTCTAAGTCTCTTGATAGTAGATTGGAATCTTGCAAAAACTTGGGCCTGGAAAAGGGAAGGTAAAATTTTACTCTCCCTAAAACGGTGTTGTTTGTGAAGTTATTTTCAAAAGCAATATAATCAGTGTTGTGATACCATATAATGCAAGTTTGTTGGGCGTAAGCGGTGCTCAAATTTGCATGCAACTCATAAAGGTTATTATTTAAAGTACTCGTAACTTTTCGCATAATGTTCCAGAAAGAGAATGCGATAGCATGCTGCTAAAAGCCTAAAATTACATAAGTTTGCTTAACCTACACGATATAATTAGATCCAGGCACGGTGAGCGAGCTTTAGCTAAATGGCAAGTTACGCGCGTAACAAACTTGTTAACTAAATTATACGACATTTTCACGTTCCTACTTAAGTAATTCTAATTAATTATAACGGCACCGAAAGTATACTTAAAACTCTTAATAAACACGTGCTCCAAACATAATACATCCGAGGGTGACAAAAAAGAAAGGAGTAATATAAGGGATGACAACATTTACTCAGTGTTTTCTAAAGATCTTTCTCTAAAATACGTTTATTTTCCTCGGAGGCGTACATAAAAACAGGCAAATCACGAAACAAGATAACATTCGCTAGGACTTCCAGTACGGGAATCTCATTTTCAATATGTTTTTATAACTTTCAGTGAGGAAATGAGGTGGTGCTCGGGGCGGCGCTCCATTGTCATCATAAACCAGGCGAGGCCTTCTTCATAAATCCTCAGCAAATGTACCTTTATACGCATTATGGCATAACACCGAGGAATCTTTTTTGCGCCGCGATACTTTGGAACCTAACAATAAAGTAGCGTGTTTTGTTTATTGGCTCCCTTGTGTTGCACACTGTATATACGTGCGTAGTAATATAACATCGCGCTAGTAATCCTTGATGGGTTAGGCAGACCCGTCGAGGCTGCGGGTTGTTCGCAACGATACCGCGGCCTCGACATGAAGGGCTAAGAAGGAACATGGGTGGTTTTTAGTCAGTAGATGTCTGACACTCCCTCTCGCTCTGCCCAAGAGCGGGAGGGGTTATTTGATGAGTTCCCACCCCAAAAAAAAAGGGTTAGGCAGAGGAGTACTCATTAGTACACAGGACCTACATTTCGCTTATTATGTTTAAGTCCCATTCAAGCCTATTACAATCAACCGGGCATAAATTCCGACTTCGTAGCTGCTTCTGAGAAATTCCTGATGGAAAAACCGAATAACACTTTGCCTGACCTAGGAATTGAACTCAGGACCTCATGATCAGCAGTCGTGCTTGCAACGACTATACATAGGTAGTGCACACAGCTATATGTATTATATATTTTTGTAATGGTGCTTGTTAGCAACACACATACTATTATGTTTTGTACAGAGAATCCATTTGAGAGCCTGGTTATACAGTTGCTCCCATTAAATCGAGCAATTAACGTGCACCAATTTGTAGCTACTATAGTACTACAATATTCATGTATAATATTGTACCTATATAAAGCCATATATTGCCGAAAAATACTGTGCTCAAAATATAACGCGCCATTAACCAAGAGTCTTGTATTAACATATGGTATTGTAAAATTAATGACAACAATTATTATGGGTTTGGCTACAGGCCAAGTGTCGTGGATAAATTCTTGCCAATCTTTGCCATGTGAGTAACATTATTATAGCTAGTAAGTAGGCTTTATTTTTAAGCAAAGTTTCAATAGTTTGTATGGCGTACATACAATGTTGTTGTCGATCATGTCGTAAGTTTAAATCAGGTATTGTTTGTAAGTTTGAACATTAAGTTCATCAAACCATTGCGTTCGATTCTGCTCGGTTCATTCAGAGGTTAGTCGAAAGACGATATTGCGACACAAGTCAACATTTCATCAACCCCACGATAAACTGTTCGGTAAATGGTTGTTCCTTGGCATGATTTTTGTTCTATTTTATTAAAAGATAGACTGGCAGACAATACACAAAGTATTGTCTGCCAGGCATTAAGTTCGCCTCATCATCTTCCTGACCTTGCAAATTATTTCTTGGGATCGGCGCAACACGTTTTTTATGGTCTTTCTCTACCACTCCATTCGTCAAAATTTACAACTCACACACATAACTTCTGAATCAATCTTTTTAAGCTTCATGTGATTCCCTCGTCATCACATTTCCATAACAAGAGTTCCATTTTTGTGACACCACACATCCACCTCAACATTCTCATCTCCGGTACATGCAATCTTTTTACATTCATATTCTTCTTCTTCTCAAATTGTGAAAAGTATTCGTCAAAATCTGCAATCTGCAAGTATTAAAACCAGAAGATCATTAGAAATAACTCCGAGGAACGAGTTTAAAAAACAGTAAAAACGAAAATGTTTGTTTAATCGTTATGCGGATTGAAATTCTTAAGTGTTCCGTGGCGTTGCTGAATGCAAAAATCTTTTCTTGCTCATTTTTCGCCAGTTCCAACATAATAACTGCTTGTTGCCCCCGCGGCCTGAAGCTCTCCACAAGCAATAAGACAGTAATAAATGTTCAGAGTTCAGATCCTAAGACAAGAACAAAAAGGAATATAATAAGTAGATATTGTGGATCGGTACTTGTGAGAGTTCAATATTATTGCTTCATGATAGAACATTGTGGTCTCGATTCGTTTGCTTTTGCTACTTATCATTATGAGTTCCAATTGGGACTGTGTGCTTTCGTGCCCTGCGTTTTGAAGTACCCCGGTCATGTAGGAACAGTATAGCGGTTTGTGGAGCATGTGATATATACGTAATAGTAATTATAGTGATCTATTCTGAAGAATGCGGTTTGCATTTATTTATTTAGGATCTCCAACAAAGAATATACACAATCATGCGAAATATATAGTGGAAGACAAACGTATCACGTAAGTGTACTCCTTTACCTACCACAAAATGCACAATAAGATTCTTTTATTATTTAAAATCTAAGCAAACAGAGATACAGTACCAATTAAAAAAGTGTGATACTTAAATTCAAAAATTAAAATCAAAACAACAATTAAAATCAAAAATTTAAAGTCAAAAAGTAAAAAAATAATGTCAAAAATTAAAACTAAAAATTAATAAAAAATTAATGTCATAATTTAGAAACAAAATAAAAATAAAAATTAAATCACATCGCATTGGCTATCAACAAAGACATAAATATACTTACGTAATACGGGGTAATGTGAACGCGACAAGATTGGTCAGGATTGCTTAAGTCTCTTAACTCTTTGACTATTTTATTCCATTTAGGGTTTCGACACGCCACAACAAATGTTTCAAAATGAGGCAATTTGTTAATCCCAAATATATATATATATATATTATTATTATTATTAAATATTATTTATTATTTATATAAATATTTATTGTTTTTTTGTTTGTTTGCCTCGTAGTACGAGGCTCTAGGTTAGATTCTCAGGTCGGGAAAAGTATTATTCGGTATTTTTCCGAGCTTTTTTTGTGGCAGCCCGGAGTCTGCACTTCTGTTTCGTTGATGGCAATAGGCTCGCCTTCTATGACATGAGACTAGAACATAATTAGTAAAATGTGTGTTTACTTTAGGTGATTATATTATATGATGTTATGTTATGTAAGACAATAGCAAGGTTTTCACCAGTCCCATGCGTCCTTGACGATCGTTTGAGCGGAGTTCGCGAAGCAGCATTTTGAGCAAAACCAATTTCAACTTATACCATCGATACGCAAAGAAAATCAAAAGCAATGTTTTTGACGGTAACATTTTTACAACAGCAAGACATCTCCTTAAATCACCACGACCATTAAAAGGGTTAGAACATAACCCTCTTGAGCTACAAGTAATAAACAAAAGCTTTACTCTCATTAATATAGCATGCTGAACCGTAATGTTCAGCCTTAACATTACGGTTATTATAGTATTAACATAACAACGTAATCATAGTCATAAACAGGGTAATGAATAAATAATTTTCGAGTCGGATGAACGGCAAAGGATCCCCGGTAGCTTCATTTCGAGCAGCGAGGATTATCCATATTATCCGAAAATCTCGGAACGCCAGCCGTTGCTCACTACAATGATCGTGCTCATATAAAATGACTACAATTTTTAGATAGCTCCTTTTGTAACGCGTGCTTAGTGTTGTGACGAATAATTGCATACCGGTTCTTTTAGAAATTACTAGCTGTTGCTCGCGACTTCGTTCCCGGTAACTTTGATGGGTGACTAAAAAAATGTTTGGTGTGGACAACCAAATACTATATACCGGAAATACTTAGGGGTATGAAAAATAGATGTTGGCCGATTCTCATAGATACCGGATAAGCACAAAAAATTTCATCAAAATCGGTCAAGCCGTTTCGGAGGAGTATGGCAACGAAAACTGTGTCACGAGAATTTTATATATTAGATTTAAAAGTTAGTTCTTGGATACATATTAACAGCCTTTTGAGACGATCTTTAGGTTAAACGGCGCTTGCCTAAATTGGTTTGTGGATGGGTGACAAATGATTACATAGTAAGTTTCCTCCGTGCTTTGAAAAGCACGTTAAGTTAATGGTCCCGGCTGTCATTTTATAGATCTTTTCAGTCATTTAAGGTGGTCAGTGACCCAAAAGTCCTGAAAGACTTGATAACCAGTCTTACCAAGAGATTTTGTATTACTCAGGACTAACTGGGTTGTGGAAGTCAGATACTGCATCTAGTTAGGCTGGAGTCCGACCCCAAACGAAGAAAAGGCTACGTAGATGATGTTTCAAAGTTGGTTGAATTGCAAAAACTTAGCGGTGCTTCTGATGGCAGTTTTAGGTTTAAAACAGATTTTCAAGTATTTCTTATGGTACCTTATAAGAAATACGTGTTTTTCAATAAGCAAAATAAATACATTGGTGAAATGAATTTAAAAACTCAATTAAACCCATAAAAAATGTCGCCTTTCTGATTAAAATTAACACTTTTTAAGGTAACATCAACAGCTTCAACAATCTTCATTAGTAAACCGTTGAATTCCCACACAAAATCGATGTAATTTCGTCATCCGCTAACTGCTAAACGGAACCAAAACAACACGAAAACAGTGCTATTCGAACCGAATCCTAAACATGCGCACCAAACAAATGAACAGCTCCAAAAACCGCGAATAAAAATAAAGGTGTGGTTACACACAGCACTTGCATCGATAAGCTTTATTGTCACAGTCTAGGTGAGATGTGGCGGTGCCAGCGAAAGGCGTTAAGGTAAAACGTTTCAAGAGTTTTTTTGTCAGTTAATGGAAGTTCTTTGTACGGATGTTCCGAACGGACGGGCGGGTCCGACTTGAAATCGGATTAGCGATATCGGGCATACACCGTGATAGAATCGCCCGAGCATTATCTTTCACTGCAGACTTTTGTGACACGGAAATAGTTTTTAATGCTTTTGTTCTACGTTGATGTAGTCGTAGAATGGAGTTTTGTTTTAGCTGTGTGTTTAACTGTGATGACACGATGTGTATTAATAACATAAATAAATAAATGTAACATCGATTAAAAACTGTTATTTTTATCTGAAAATCAAAAAAAGTATTGTGTTTTATTTGTGCCTTTTATGCGATTAAACAAAACAATACAAACAAAAATGTTTTCTGGGAATCGTTCGCAGCTGTACCGAAAATGTATAAAATATGGTAATAATTGTAGTAACTTTTTTATTATATTTGTTTCCAATCCAATTTTAAATGAGAGCTTTTAGGATAGGTAATTGAAAAAATGAAAATGTATGTCAAACATGATACTTATTGGATGAGATGTGATCTTAGGATCAGATGAAATGTCAGTTTCAGTGGAAGGGACTGGAAATAGTTTTTCTATCTTGATACCACTTGTAATTGCTTTTTTTATCTATATAATCGCGAAAAAATAAGATACTTAAAACTTAATTTAATAACTTTAAATAGTACTTTTTAGTATTCTAAACAAAATGATCTACTAACTTTTTAAAACTAATTTACAGTACTTTAAACTTATACCTTTAAAAAATATCTTTCTTGTTTATAGTGTGATATTCAAAAGTGTTTTTTAGAAGTATGCAAGAAGACATGCCGACCCTAAATGAATTGGGATATGGGCAAGAGAATGAAGATGATGGTTCAAAAGTGTACTTTAATGAGTTATTAAAATAAATGTTCTGTATTCTTGCGTTATGAGTTTTTAATAAGCACCAAACAGGCAGAAAACCCGCCAATACTCCTGTAATAATTTGCCTTTTCATCCGGTTCATCTCAATCTTGCAGCCGACGGCATCTGCATGCCCGGAGATAACGGCACGGGGTCCAGAATGTGCCGGATAAGTGCCGCGCCGAGATGTTCGGACGTTAACGAACTATCCGGCTTACGCGTTGAATATTCATCGGTAACTAATAACAGTCATCTCGGATTGTGTTGTATCTTAATTTGTGTCTTGGTTGGATTGGTAATAGGTTGTGCATATAGTGTAACTGATATGTCACTTGAAAAGAGAACTTCTGAACACTGAAAAAAAAAATTGCTGATGAAAGAAAGAAAGAAAGAAAAAGTATTTATTGGTCTCACACAGGACAAGAAATCAATAATAAAAAAATTAACAAAAAAAAACAAGAGGAACACTTAAAAAATAAAACAGTATTAAAAATAAGTCCCGTACGAGGCCAAAAGGCCACTATCTCAGCATGGTGCTGCAACATTTTTAACAAATGTCACAGAGCTGGTTGCAATCAGGAGTAAAGCGTCTCACTTTTAATTTTTTTGTTCTTTTTCTCGGTAAGACATCCTCCACTTTTATTATGCGCACAGCCAAAGTGTGGAAATGTATACATCTGTGTTCCCTCCCACATTTAACCTGCATGCTTTGAAAGCAAGAGTGAACAGGCATCTTCTAGGCACACTCTTTCCATCAGGCTAATCGAGGTCAAGTAGAGGCCCATATTGCTATAAAAAAATCATCTTTCTGCCCTGGATATATTATTTGAGCACGGTTTAATTCGCTATTCTCTTCCATTCTCTCCTTTGAGCTATCGCTTTAAATTTTTGTTCTTTTTTCTGTTCCGATGCATCCAAACATTTATCTTTGCATGCACAAGGATAGGATACGTACAAACAAAAATTATGATTACCTATTTAAGTGTTAAGATTTTAAGGGGAATAAAAATCTTTACAAGTAAAGTGGAATGCAACTTAAACTTACGTTACCATACTTATGCTCTTCAATTCAATAGGTAAATGTAGCCGGCACAGTCCGTGTCTTCTCTTGGAATGTTGCCCGCTGAAAGGAAAACGAGCGTAAATATGTATTTGATACACAAACAATATTGCTTATGGCAACATTTTCCGATATCAAAATTTCAGGAGCATTTCTAGGGTTGTAAGGGCTGAGGATTTTAAAGAAGCACTTTCATTTTAGGTTGGTTTGAAATCTGGTTTTTATGTATTTAAGCTTTTAAAGGTTCTATTTCAATGTCTTGACATTTTGGCTTAAACTGATTGTCGCGTTAAGAAATAACATGGATGTATTAATAAAGTGATGATCAGATTTCAGAATACCATATCTTCACAATCCTCTTCCGAGATTTTTTCGCAAACTATGTTGAGGTCGGCTTCCAGTCTGATCCGATGCAGCTGAGTTTCAGTATTTTACACGAACTGCCAATCTGACCTTCAGAACCCCCTTCTGATCACTGCTCATATTGACAACTCTTCGGCTTTGTTTACTACACTCATTCGGCCGCATGATGTTTTTTTACTGTTTGAAAAAAGAAGCTTTATACCTTTAGATGACCTGATCAACAACCTCTTGAACGTCCGCTAACATTGCTTGAATGTCTTATGATCCACCGGGTGATCATAAGGACGCTCGAAGACTTAAAACGGGTCATATTCAGTATTTCTATTGAAGAATTCAGCTACTACAACCCTACACCCGTCTAAATATCAACGTCGTATACTGTCGTCCACTTTGTACATTCACCAGTGGGTCATCGGCTTAATTGCGAGAAGCCACGCCCTTCGTGTGTTGTGATCTCAGCTACCCCCCATATATAACGGGGTGATGGTCGGCCGACGCTTCATGTCATGCCCACACTCCGTCACCTTACTTGTATCGTTATCACCTAGTGATATCAGTTGGGAATGACAGCTTAACGTCATCAGAAATGTGGGTGTTAATAGGGGTGGTCCCTTTTGTTTCTTAATAGAAATTTTACCTAGAAGGTATTATGGCCTATACTTACCCATTCTTCTCCATAACGTAACTACCATTTCAGATAGGTGTACTCGTAGAATTAGTGCTGTTACCGTGTAGTTTCACGTTCGAAAGTGCTTTTTAATGGCCCAATTGAAAATAATGCTCTGACTTTGAATCTATTTTTTGGATTAAATTGTTATTTAAAATCTGGTTGGATTTTTTTGGTCTTTAGCTTTTTAACGCGAATAAATATCATTAATGTCCACCACATTAATGATATTTAAAGTTTTATTTATGGACACCAAATTAACAGTGTTCTATTTTTATCTTTTCATCGCAAAACACGGAAAACGAATATTCTTAATTGTGTTTTTCAAAATGATGATACTATGCTTAACATAATTTTCCTTTACATGTACAAAAGAATTTCTCTTGTGAAATAGCTTTTATTTTCCAAGAGTTTTCTAAATTCTTGCTCGGGAAAAGTATTTTATATGGATTCTATGTGTAATACGTTTAAATAAATCTTACATATTTAGATTGGTTAAGATCAATTTATCTGTTTGGAAATAGAGCGTTTATTTGAACCATCAGTAGGTATAATATACTGAAAAAAAACTGAAAATTGTTTAAAAAGGTAATAAATACCTACATACATAAACTCATGCCCTTCCCCATGGCGTTCTGTGGTTTTTACCTACCCATGTAGAAACCACAGAACGCCATCAGCTACGATTCTTACATACTCCTTTTGCCTCGTCCACGTTCATCCATCTGGTCGCACGCCGGTTGTAAGTACTATGGTAATAAACGTGAAGGAAATAAGTTAATCACATTATAAGTAAAAATTGTACGTACTTAATAGATTTTTGTCCATCCTTAGCAACCTTGATCTAAGAATAGTCACTTTTGACGACAAAGCTCAATTTGCGAATCAAGTTTTATTTAAATGTAGCTCGCTCACATTAATTACATTTTTTACTTTATCAGAAACATTAATTATGTTCAAAGAAGTTCTAGAAGCACCAGACCGTGAACTATCATCTAGATTGAACAATAATAGTCGTCATAAATCTCTACGTCCTATTACCCGCACCAATCTTCTCATTATAAAAAAGTAAAGTCAAAAATTTATCTTTAAATGTTATACAAAAGGAGATGAGAAAGAAACGTCAACAAATCTCATTTATGGAGTTGTTATTTTTTCAGCTTATCTTTGTTTTTTCGTACAGTAGCAAAAAACGCTGGGAGAGAAGAAAAAAAACATTAATGAAGTGAATTAAGCCGGGCACGGCGATGCTAAGAGGAATCCAACTAAGATGGATGACGTAATTTTCTCCTTCATTAACCCATTTACTTGGCCCCAGCAGTCAAAATAGTTAAGATGTCAGCGTTTTCTGCTTGCACGTTATGTTTTTATTGCGTCATAGTGGGCTGACATGCTTCCCTAGTGTTACGACGGACAATTAGCACCACTAATTGTTACTGTGTTGGCCTGGTACGTAGGTAATACTTATTATACGTGGAAGTAGAGTTATATCTTCATCGCTATAGAAAGTGTTCATAGGGACAAATTGATGAATCGGTGACGGTCGTGTGATTGTAGGCTAATGGTATATATTCATATTGTTTTACAGCTTGAAACTTGTACTAATGATACATAAAAAGAGGATATTACAATTTAATTGAAGTGTGTACTAACACAGTCATACACTCACGTTAACTACACTAGTGTGTGTTGTTGTGATTGTAAGTAAAAACAATAATAGTGTGGGTAAACAGTGTTTATACGTTTCAATAGATATAGAATTCCCAAACTACAGACGATAAAGTAAACTTTTCCATTCAGATGGATTGGGTACTATGTATTAATAGGTTACGAAAGGAGGTCGCAACTTCCTTTCATTCGAAATTAAGAACTACTTGAAGTTGAACTGTTAAAGTTCAATAAACAGACAGACGAAATACGAACTTAATACTCCACAAAGGTTGGCTCTGATTCTGCTGTACAAAGAGCCAGAAATATATACGCGCAAGTTGCCAATTTATTGGACCGCTATCCGTCAAGCGTAAATCCTTGCCTATCCGGAAGGTTTCCTCGTTTTTCGCTAAAAAACACTGCACTTTCCTTTAAGGCAGGTATCAAAATTCCACCAACGAAAGCATCCTGCCTTTCAAGCTCTTTTTAAACAGCATTGAACTGGTTCTGGATAGATTTCGTCTGAAAATGTATCGAAACTTTTCTGTCTTCTAATTACCTGTATAAAGCATGTAGGTTAAGCTGTGTGTACATTCGAGTATCACGTTTTCAAGGGGCGGTAGCTGAGTGCGCAACGTAGATATGCCTTTTACTGAGTGAGCGTTTGAAGAGCACTCAAAGCGGGAGATGTCCGATTTGGGAAATCACGTTACTGGCCCGACCGCGCGCCGTCGATACACGTACTAACGGTGCCTGTAACTGGATTATGTATCTATAGCTTAGTCATTTTATTGGTGAAAGAAGTGATTTTCACTAGTCTTGTTATAGATTCTAATAAAGGTAAATGGCGTGTAGTGTATTTTGTCACTGTTATGATAAAGATCGTTTGTTTTATTGTTTTTACTCGTATGTTGGCATCTCCTCTTCGTTAGAGTATTTTTTTAAATAGCAATGTTCCTTCGTCTATTGTACCTACAATGGCTATTTTCATATTAAACCATTACGTTTGCATTTATTGAATAATATGTTCCACTTAAACTCTCTGATGTTCATCACGTGACGATCACTCGACGATAGTTGGACACGATAACGATATTTGAACAGACGAAAACAAAGAGCAAGCCATGTGGTATATAAGTTAATAGCTACATAATTATTGTGTATGTAACAATACTGTAACAATGAGTAACATTAACTTCTAGATTTTATATTGTAAAATAACTACTGCCGAATGAACCTTAACATGATCAGCGTACAGCAGCCCACAGTTGGACATGTCTTCGTAAAGCGCATGCAGCTTAACTTGATTCTCGGCACCTCTCAATTGAATGAGGGTCGCCGAGAATCGAGATAACTGGCGTGTTACCAGTCATCCTGCGGAGATATCACTCTACCTATTGTGAGGCCTAATAAACCAGCATGATTTTAATTCTACAAAACGATGATTCAATGTGTTGTTTCTACAAAATGGTGTTTTTTAACATGGTTACCGTTGCTGTGCGACTATGAACCAAGTATTCTGTTATCAAAGTAACAAAAAAATATTTAATACTTTTTTTTGGTGTGAATGTTTACGTTCTACGGTGCCAAACACAATGTACCATAAACGAAATATTGCGCTGATGGATTTATTAAATAGTTAACGGGCCGTGCAGGTAATTGAAATAAAGTTAAAACCCTAAAAACTAGAACAAATAATTAAAAAAAATGAATTTTTGACATCCAATATCTCCGTAGTAGGCAATCAGGTATGGTCTAGATGTTTTCGGTTTCATCAAGGGTATTTTTACACCCTATAGGTAGTTGGAAGGTTGACTCCGGTCCTGTATCGACACAGTAACAAAGCTGATGCTTCTGTTACAATCATGATGTAAATGCGACTAACAGACGATAACCGCGATGCAGATGAGCCTATACAAAACGCGCGACAGCGTCGAGTCGCTACAAAATCCCTTAGACTAAACTATGTATCACAAAGCCATTCCAGATATTAAAAAAAAACTTAGTAGTATACACAAAAGCCATATTCTTAGAAAATTGTCACAACCTCTCTTTGTCAAACGAAGGTTTAGTGCGAATATTTTACAACCTAGACCGTCTTGATGGCCTAAACTCGAGGGAAATTGAATATTACAAGCGATGTTATAATATTTTGTATTGCCATTACATTGTAATGATAACCAAATGTAAAGATAAGATGTAGTAACGCATTACCGTTAGGGTTTATGAACAGTGAAAAGGGAAGATGGGAACATTTTAGATTGTATAAGGTTTTTCTTGTAAGTAGCAGTATTTGTTTTGAGGAGGTTGTATTTTAACTAGGATGAGGCATGCAGAGACAGGCGAAACGTCCTGTAAATTAAGTTTTCTTAATCACCCCCAAAAATAGTCGCGATTTATGAAGTTTCCACACCTCTAGGAATTCCATCAAAATTCAGTACTATAATTACTCAGCTGCGTCGATGGTGCAGTGGTCAAAAGAGCGACCACTGAGCATGAAGACCTGGGACCGATTCCCGGGTTGGGCAAAGTGTTTTTGGGTTTTTCCATCAGGAATTTCTCAGTAGCAGCCACGGATTTTGGATTTGTACCCGGTTGTTGGCAGATAAAAAACATAATCTCTCGGTTATGTTTTCTATCTTTTGAGTATTCTTGGCTAATTGCACTCGGTCGGCATATTTCGCGGGATCTAAGTACGAAAAGAGCACATCTACTGATATAAACCTTTGGTATCAGCTACCCAAGCTAGTGGCTCGTGGCATTAACATGCGTTTGATTATGATAATAATCATAACGCATGTTAATGCCAATATCAGGCGTGTTAGCAACATGGCGTGAGTGACGGGGCGCTGTGGAGTGCACTTAAGATGGCGATCGATGACCATGATATTGAGACGTGGCGTGGCGTGGCGTGGCGTGGCGTGGCGTGGCGTGGCGTGGCGTGGCGTGGCGTGACGTGGCGTGGCGTGGCGTCGTGGCGTGGCGTGGCGTGGCGTCGTGGCCGTTCGGAGCAATGAGATTGGGTAAATGAGTGGAGTCTCTTTGAATCAAAGTTAGTACACCCACATTTTGCCAGCTATCTTCAAGTCCTGTGTAAAAGGGGTTGCCATAAAATGGGTACAAGAGAAATTCTTGATGGAAAAGCCCAACCTCAACCTCAAACCCCTGAACCTCATGCATAGCAGTCGCGACCACTAGACCAACGAGGCAGCCAAAATACACTCGGCTATGTTCGCGCGATCAAAGTACAATAAGGGTACGGGGCTGTGGAGCCCGTCGGCGCTGCGGGTTGTTCGCAAGAGATACCGCGGCCTCGACATGAAGGACTAAGAAGGAACATGGGTGGTTTTTAGTCAGTAGAAGTCTGACACTCCCTTTCGCTCTGCCCAAGAGCGGGAGGGGTTATTTGATGATTTTCCACCCACCATAAAAAAAAGGGTACGTCTACCGATATAAATCTTTGGTATCAGTTACCCAAGCTAGTGGCACGTATCATAATCATAACGCATGTTAATGCCGATGTCAGGCGTGTTAGCAACATGGCGTGAGTGACGGCGCTGTGGAGTGCACTTAAGATGGCGATCGATGACCATGATATTGCAATGAGGCTGGGTTAATGAGTGCAGTACCTTTGTAATCCCCGAAGGAATAGCAAAAACAGAGGTGAAACTAAAATGTTGTTGATACTGGCTCTGCCATACATGAGTTACGTTTTCGTTGCCTTTGTCTATATTTCATGCTTTTATCCTCTCCATGACCTTGGCTGGCAATCCAGGTGTCAAAAATTCATGCTATGGCCTAAGTCTTATTGATTTTATATTATGTAACTACCTTGATTTGTAGATTTTCGGACGTCGTGGGTGGCCTTACAAAAATTTGTTCCGTGCGGGGATCGAACCCGCGACACGCAGCGCAGCAGTCCAATCGCTCAGCAGCTGCGCCAACCGTGCCGTGTGTAATGGTGTGTCATTAAAGGTACGACTAGTTTATTCTTAAAAAAGGTTAAGTGTTAAGTTCTGTAATTCCCAATTTTTTTCTTAATTTTATTTTATTACACAATCATGTACAATTAACTAAATACTGCATTTTTCAACCAACAGACTTTGAGCCCCAAAAAGTATACAAAGGTTTATTATGTTTACAATATTACCAACCTAAATAAGAATCTTAAAAGGAAGCAAAAACGAGAAAACCTTCCTAATAACGCGTGTATTATTGACACTGAACCAAATTAAGCCACTGGAACCTAATAAGGTCATATTGTCAGGGTAAAATGAGCTTAAAAAACTGGTAATATTAGTTGTTAAAGTTACCGAGAAACTCATAAGAGGAAAGTGAGTAAAATAGGTTAATATGGTGCTCGAGACGAGGTAGCCTCCCGCATTATTTGATGCACTCCCGATATTTTATGTTTGAAAACTTCACCTCTTTTCTAGAATGAGGCTAGTTAAGGAGTTATCAGTTTTTACGTGAGTACCTATAAAATAAAAGCGATAAATTAATAAATTAATTCCCTTTAATTAACGGCTCTTGGCGTGATTAAGTTAAGACATTTTATATCCCAGATTTTTAAGAAAATCTTTAGTTACGCTAGGAGTTCATTTTGTTCCTGTAAAATACCAAAAATAAGCAGAGTCAAAGGCGTTTTAGATAATTTTAGTGCAGAATGTTGTTTTATGCGCCTACCACACGCTCATGCTTCACCACAGTCTTGCCTGCGCAAACTGGCTTGTACACGGAACACCGTGTGTGTGGTCGGTAAACCTGTATCACGTGCAAACCCCACGGCGCGGCCTGCGCATGCTAGAAATTTTACCTGCGAAACATTGCTTACACGTCGACGATTTCGACAAGAATCTGGCCTGCGCGTACTTAACTGAGCGCGTGGTAGCGCCGTCCGTGTTCACTGTTCAGTTTTTTCGTGCGAGAAGCTTGCGCAGGCCGGAACTGTGGCGAAGCATGAGCGTGTGGTAGGCCCATAGGAGCGCACATAGTTTCAACTAACACGGCCATCTATTTTTCCAATATAACAATTTCACAAATATTTATTAAGATGACGAGTAATAGAGAAATATAGTAGAAGAAGACACTGCACCGACCCCAAATAAATTGGGATAAGGACAGGAAAATGATGATGAAGAGGATGGAGGTTTAAATTTTTGTAGAAAAGGTCCAGCTGAATATCAGCACGAATTTGTGGTATTTGTTTATAAGTATAATTCTTTGCATGCCAAATGGTAGAATGTACCAGGAACAAAACTACTACTGTAACACCTTAAATTTATATACCTACATTCAATGCAAATAAATAAAATCTATTCTATTCTATCAGTGCGTGCCATTAGTTTTGTGGCATTTAGGCTGAAACTACGCCTATTTAGTGCAGCCATGAAGCAAATATTACGGTTTTTTTGTATGCCTCGAAACTTATTTATTTTCTCCTTTCTTTCATGGCTGCGTATGATGACGCTTACGCTTTCAAAGATGCAAATAACCAACACATACCCAAACTATGAAAGCAGGTGTTTATTTATTAACACGCCCGTCTATAACATGCTTCCACAGATTGAGCGCGAGCCTGATTGGTTTACCGCAACTACCGATTACACTACAGAACTTGCGGCTCCACGAACAACTTTATGCTACACATTTCGGAACTGGTAAGCAGTGTTTAATCCAATCAGACGTAGATAAACAGCATAATTATGTGTATCAGAAGTTAGTACTAAGGAAGTGTGACTTGCATCGGATGAAGAATTTGGTGAGAATCTTCTGATTTACCTACATACATTCATAAACTCACGCCTTTTTTCCATTTTTCCATCATAAGGATCCAAACTCTTACTTACTTATCCTGACCTACTCTATTTCAATCATCCATGTTCATACATCTGGTCATACATGAACGCCAGTTGGGAGTACTGCGCACCCGACTTTACAGAAGAACTTCACCAATAGTTTTAAAAAATCTGATGTTTCCCACTAAAGTGCCATACTTTCATGAAGTACTCACATTCGATACACCTAGAAATAGTTATTATCTCCATTAAAATTCAGATTTCGTCTTAACACCGCGTACGCACACAGACACCTCACTAGTCGATATTATATTAAAGATCCCTCCTTTGTTCGGCGAATACTTGTGGAGAATTAAGGTAATAGAGAACTAGCAAATCACATTACGCCCCTCGCTATTACGGCATCCTCGTCCCACCTAAGTGTATTACTGGCTATTTATCGTGACATTGAGACCATCGGCTCATCACGGACAGTCATTGCGAGACTGACAGTCGGCCATGATTGCTTTCTTAATAGATTCTTTATTGGTAATCAAGGAGGTGTCAAGTTATTTGTGGGTTATTATTTGTGGCCAGTAGTTTATTGTTTGTGATTACTGATGATAAGTGTCAGTGTTTTGTCTTTGTTTCATACTGAGATTTCGGATATATAATATAATAGTTTAGTAAAACAATAATGAATAATTTAAATACTTATTATGTACATTATTTATAAAAGAATCTTGATATTCTTAAATTCAATTCTGTATTAATAAAACAGGATACTTACTAACTACTTAACTAATACGAAAATTTATTATGTTAAGCACCCAGTGTTTCCCTCCTCCTCTTTTCTACTTGTTCTATGCTGTGCCCGACAGGATTCATAATTGTGACTAATATAATTATTTCCATAATAAATCTAAACATTATGGTACGCAATTCAAAATTGAGAAAATATTACAAAACAATCAAACTCTGTGTACCGTTGCTTTTTAAACCAAATCCATATTTATGAAAATGATTTATATTGATGCTGTTTGATATTTAAATCGCATTAGAAACATGAATACCTAATACGTTAATTCTAAAAAAACTGTTTTGATATACAAATCAAATCTGAATAAACTATTTTATTTGAATTTACATTATTTATACTGAGTAGCAATTATTTTATTATTTATTTTAAAATACTTACTCTTATTTCATAATTTACCAATCCTATAAAATTCAAAATAATTATTTGTTTACAAGGATATTTATCTAAACATGGATTAGCTAATTGTAATTCCATGCAAGTTTCAGCGGAGTTTCAAGTAGGAATGGTAACGTTTTATATTTTTTTATAAATTATATATCCGAAGGCAATGGCCTGCCACTGACATAATTACGCACTGAAACTGACAGCTCTGCGCAGACATTTTGTTTTATTTGTGTAATCTCTGCTTTATTGTTTTATTCTTCTCTTGGATTTCTATACTAACAGAATTCTCTAGCCTTAAGAAGACTCAGATTTAGGCTAAATCAAGTCAGTGAAAGAGAATTATGATAAAGTTCTCAGATGATTTATCTGTGTTGTGTTTATGATACATTAATCATTACCTGTATTTAGAATTTAGATGGTTTGTCAAATATTAAAACCATGTGAAGTAGTAGGATCGCTAGTAAAAACAACTACGAGAAAATCATCATTCTCCTGCTCTTATCCATAATAGGGTAGTTAACAAAAACTTTTTTGCAAAAAAGAAAACCGACTTCAAAAACACAAAAAAGTGAAAAACACAAAAACGAAAAACACAAAAACGAAAAACATAAAAACGAAAAACACAAAAAGAATTTTGAAAATCGGCTCATTAATGACTGAGATAATTATGCGGTAACAAACACACAAAAAAAAAATTAAAAAATATTTAACACATATTTTTTCATTTTTCACCTAATCAAACAAAGAAGACCATTAGTGTTTTGAAAACTCGTGTGACGTCATTTTCTAAGACATTGGTATGATATTTCTTACCGGTGAGTGACGTCACAACCCCACTCAAGTCTTTGATGCGTTTTATTTTTTGTATGTTTGTTATCGCGTATCTCCGTCATTAATTAACCGATTTTCAAAATTATTTTTGTACTGTAAAGAGTATACTCCCAGGAGGTGGTCCCATTGTCACCAAGTCAGGATCTGATGGTGGGATCCTTGAGAAATCGAGGGCAACCCTCAAATTTTATAGGCACACATTACGTTTTCCATATATTTTCTGAAACTTTTCAAGTATTTGAGTCTCATAATCATAACCTCTTGTGGCTGCGCTGATGATGGAAGGTACAACTCCTCAACGGTTAGGAGTTAAAAGATAATTCCTTCAAAATCATACGTACATAAGGACCGATAGTTGTATTCCTTCAGGCTTATTAGTTTGACCTGATGATAGAAGGTAAATCTCATTAAGCGACTTTAAAAGGAGGTTCTCAATTCGTCGGAATCTTTTTTTATGTATGTTCACCGATTACTTGAAGAAGGCGGACCGATATAGACAATTGTTCTTTTGTTGGAAAGGAGATATATTATTAGATTATTTATGTTGATTTGATGATGGCATCCCAGAGAAATCGCGGGCAACCTTCAAATTTTATTGGCACGTATTACGTGTTTTGTGCTTTTTATGGAAGTATGTATGGTGAGCTGATTATGAAAGGTACCTATAGAAGGTTCTCAACGGTTAGGAGTTGAAAGCACTAATAAGGGAATCTTGAAGGTAAGTAGGTTTCTTGGTTGAATGTTAAATACATAGTAAATATTTGTATAGGATATTACAACTAAAAATGGAAAAATAAATAAACATTTTTGCACAAAAAAAAACTGACTTCAGAAACACTTTTTTTGTGTTTTTGAAGTCGGTTTTTTTTTTTCAAAAAAGTTTTTTCTTCCATAGTTGTCTATTACTCGTCGTATCAGCAGTCATCTCCTTCCGAGCTATAAAATCCTTCATTCAGTCTCTTAAAAATGCAAGACCAACAACACAATTCTAGCTCAGCAGCAAATGACCCGCAGTCGAAATGTCATTCAGATTCATGTCGGTGGCATTGCCCGGACAATGTGAGGAATCACGGAACCGTACCGAACTATGATCTAACGGACATTCGCGTACTATTGCGCACATAAGTGCATATACGCTCCAATGGAATGTGCTTGTCTGTACTTAAGGGTTCGTGTGAGGTCATAGAATTTTATCTTGTTCTTAAGTTAGAGGGCGTCTGTTTGTCGGGCTATTGGGTGGAGTTCCGATATTATACTAGGCAGGAAATTAAAGATGGCGTTACTCAAAAAACTTATCTAGTTCGATGTACCTATAAAGTGTTTTATGATATTTAGTAACTTTAATTTTGACATTTAATAGCATCCTTAAATATAAAATATAAATGCCCATTTTCGGCGTATTTGTAGCAAGAGGAAAACTTAAGAATTAAAAGAAAATACGGCCAGAAAAAATACTTTGACAATTTACCACCAAAATTATTGTGGTGGACTTTATTACAAATTGGAACATACAATGTTGATAAACCCAAAAACTAATAAAACAAAAGTACTATCACAAAAGCTTAAGACTTAAAAAGCCAATACAGAGCCTTTAAACAGTTGAGAACTTCACAAGGTGTACCGACCCGTAACTCCTGCGTCTTGAAGACATCTTATAAAAAGGAAGATACGGTCCGGAACAAACAAACGTATTGCAATGTCTTCGCTAGAATATACGACTTAGGTACCAGGCGCGCAGAAGTACAGTGGACATTCCTTTGTAATAAGTTGGAGTATCTTTAAAAGGTAGGGATTTTATTCGGAATTCAAACATTAAAAGGTTTACTTTTATGTTGAAAGCCAGATTTAGTACCAGGGTCATACAGAAGTATAAGTGGATATTACTTTTACCGGATTTTTGGGTAAGGCTTTTTGTAAACAAAGATTTATAAATTTAATTTCATATTAACCTTCCGCTACTGATGAAATCCTGGTTCCAATTTTCCGGTTCCCAGAAAAGATTTCTGATAAAAATGCGTTGTTCCTTTTTTGTTTTTCTTTTTTATTAATTACGTTTTTGAAAATTGATGGCCAACCTTAGTACTTGTAAGTTAATGTGAATGTGTTTACACCTAAAGCATTCGAAAAGAATCCACATCCAAGCCACATCAAAGCTAGTTGTGTAATTTAGATGAACAACGCGGTCATACAAACAGATAACATGGAAAGCGAATTTAATTTATAAATACTAGCTGATGTCCGCGGCTTCGCCCACGTTGATATAACTTGACAAATTATATACTAAAACCTTCCTCGAGAACCACTCTATACATTGGTGAAAACAGCATGAAAATCCGTGCTGCAGTTTTTCAGTTTATCGCGATTAGACAAACAGACGCGGCGGAGGACTTTGTTTTATAATATGTAGTGATATAGATTACAGCTTTCATTTATTTAACACAACATACCGTCGGCGACATCAAAGCAAAAAATGTTTTCTCTTTTAAAAAAGATTAGCGTAGGACCACAAAAAGAACATCTGTAGTGGAATTAAATCTTAAAACATTTGGTACACATATGTTCACTTTTTTATTTTATATATAGATAGATTTTCAAAGGGACCGTTGTGTTCTGTCTTGACCTAGTCTAGCCCGACACCATTAAAGTAAGCCGATTTTATCACCTTTTCTCCACAATAATACAATAAATTGCTGCACTAATAGCATTAACAAGTATTGTAGGACTTGAAAAAATAATTTGAATTCTTGTAAAATATATTTTAATGGAGCCAACTAAAATGTTTTATGTCTTTGAAAAAAACAATCTTTCTTTTTTGTATTTGGAAACTTCTTATATGTAGTTGCTGAAAGGTTTCGAATAATTGAAAGTATGAGAAAAACATCTATCGTTATGCAAATTAATATTGCGAAGTACTTACTCAGATAATTTTAAAAATTCTTAGAGATCTTACAAATGTTTTGATTTCAAAAGTCCTAAGTGAATTGATTTTCTTTTTATCAATTTCATATTTAGAACTAGATCCATAAATAAGTATTTATTTTGAAATCTTGCCAAAAACTACAGACACAAGTGCCGATCGAGCTTATTTAAAAATAGAAAACCGAATATGGCATAATCATTGAGCACACTGTCCTTGCATTCTTATTTGACCTCAGATTTTGTTGTACATTTAGAACTTTATTCTCGTTGCACTAGAGTTATATTATGGTCATAAACAAAATGATTCTAAGAAAGCCACTGTACGTTCGCGCGCTCTATGGTTGGCAATTTCCTAAGGTTTGATAGCAGAGTTCGGTTTATTTAACACTAGCGGACGTCACGCGGTTTCACCAGCGTAGTTCCCGTTGCCGTGGGAATACAGGGATAAAAAGTAGCCTATGTCACCCGCGGATAGTGTAGCTTCCCAACGGTGAAAGAATTTTTGAAATGGGTCCAGTAGTTTCGGAACCTATTCGTTACAAACAAACAAACAAATAAACAATTCTTTCCTCTTTATAATATTAGTGTAGATTACAAACAAGACTCGTCTCGACGTTCTGATGGTAGTGGCTTGTCTGTGAGACTATGGAGTAGTATAAGGCAAGAGGTAAATTCTGGAAGAGGTAGAATAAATTAACTCAGTGTTGTATGTATGTAAGACTAGCTGAGATTCGTCCGCATGAAATTATTATAGAAAAAAAGGTAGTTAAAAACTAAAAATCCCGACTGAAAAACTAAAAAGCAAAAAACAAGCACATTTTAAATTAAACAAAACTTGGAAGCAGGCGGGGTCTATTCTATTTTCATTTCATAATTTAAAATTAAAATGAACCCCGCCGGCTTCCAAGTTTTGTTAACTACTGAAGTTTTTTATGATAACAAAATTCAATCATGATTCGCAAATTCGCAAGACACGAGGCACATTGTATTAACCATAACAGACTTAGGTTCCTTATCCATTTGCATAAAATTTTAAGACCTAATATAACTTGGCATACTGTTGTTTCTCCTAATGATATTTTCCCATAACATTATTTACGCATAATCAGCTTATACATATTTTTTTGGGCATAATTTCTCTAATCATAATAACGATTAAGCATAACATTCTAAAGCATAAATTTATTTACGCATAATGTTATATGAACAAAGAAGCATAATAATTAACTCCTAAAATGTTAGACACTGATATACGTCTTAGATTTTTGCCCTTAGTCCTTTTGCACAGCCATTCATAGAGCAAGCATGCAGCAAGCAGGCAACAAGCATGCAGCAAGCAAGCAGCAAGCATGCAACAAACACGCAGCAAGCACGCAACATGCAGGACAAGCATGCAGCAGGCACGGTTACTGTCACAGCTTCGGGACTGCGGGGTTCCACGCGAGTTTATCGTCGCAGATGGTTTTAACTCTTACCACCGCAGCTTCAGCCGCGGCGGTGGGCGATTAAGCCACCTGCTCCTCAGCTCGCGACCCGCCTTGCCCCTCCGCGCCTACACGGGCTTAAATTACACTCTAGAGGTAGGGCAGACGTGACTGCGGCGAGTCGGTTTTGCAGCAATTCGATTCTGTCACTAACTTTTCTTATCATTTGCATGAAAATTCAAAATAAATACATAAAATAACTCAAATTTGTCTCGGTTATTTATGTTATTTACATGCCTAAATACTATTGCAACAATATGCGTATTAAATGTTTGCTAAAAGAAATTAGCCTTCAAGATAATTATGCCAACATAAACTGTATGTCAAAAAATATAAAATATGGCAAAATATTATTATGGCAAAACAAATTATGACATAATCGTTATGCCAATTATATTAGGAAAAAGAACATTATGCAAAACGAAGGGATCTCAAAAAAGATGGTGGCGCGAGGTATTCTATTTTTAATTCTAGTAAACTAATTTCTTATTTAATAGGATTAATATCTAGCGAAGACATTGCAAAGTTCATTTATGCAAAGTTCATTCTTAAAATTAAATAATTAACATTTCTACTGAAGGTTTTATTATCGATTTGTACCAGACATAATATTTTTTTTCTTTAAATGTGTTCTAAAAAGACTCATAAAAGGATTTGCTATAAAATTAAAGTTTTCAATAAAAAGCTTGGTTTCTTTGGAAATGTTAAAATGGTGTGTTTACAAGGGACACAACAGACGTACTTTGGTCACGTCTGACTGACGGGTTTCTTAAGATTCAATTTTATGGAGGGTTGTGGTTATCCATAGAGAATTCGGAGAAAAATACATACAACTATAAAATTTATAGTATTCTAAGCAACTTGATGATATGGACTTTGTGATGTTTATTAAATAACTGATGATTAATAATGTACCTTAATCATCATCAACCAACAGCAGGCCCATGGCCTCCATACATAGCGGTGCGGGCGAGTACAGACGTTCCGGGTACTGGTGCGATAGCCGAGCCAATTGACTTACCTTTACTGATACGAAGGACTACAGGTATCATATTACCTGGTACTAACTGGGTTGTAAGGGTCGGATTGGCTGTCGGTCCATGTAAAGTACTGGTATTCAGTAGCATGCGGTAAGACTGGAAGCCGACCTTGGGGTCGGAACACAAGTAGAGCTGCCTATTCCCTAGTGTAGATCTCCATGGAGAAGAATGGGCAAGACACTCCATGGACTATCTTTTGAATCACAACAATATTCACACAACCACCAAAACTCATAAGTTATCACTTTTTCATAACCATACACAACTTCGAATACTTTCTGCGGAAGTGTGTGTGTACACGAGTTGCAGCAATAAAAAATGCCACTTACCGTGGCAATTCCCGTATGCAAGCTCGATTGTTCGCCAGTTCCCGGTGCCCAGCTGGTTCGTATTAAACCAATAAATATTCATTATGAACTTGCTAAATTTCGTACAACACTATTTTACTATTTCAGTAATTTATGCTTAACGTGCTGCTGTGGCCCAATGTTTAGAAATCGACTTTAGATTGCTTTTGTGAGTGTTATTGTGGTTTTAGAGCTGTTATACTATAGGTAATTGGTCGTATAGTGGAATAGTGAGTCTTTAAGACATTTTTAGGTTCCGTGAGCAGGTTCGAATATTATTTATCATTAATAACATTTAGTGTCCCTCTGCAAGGAAAAGGCCTCACTTCGTTCCATACACTTTACGAAATCTATTGTGATTGTTGGCCAATCCTTCGAGATAGAGTCTGATACCATCAACTCCTAGCTAGAACTAGGTTAACCGCGTTAATATTAATTGGGCCAAAAAAAAAAACCAAGAAGAGAAGACATGATAGTTACTTGCCCAGAGCGATGAAGAATAATGTTCTTTTGCTTGTGAGAATGCCTAACAACATTTAATGATTGATTTTTTAAAACGCGGTAACGTTAAGAATATCTAATTTCATGGAAATAAATTAGGAATGTGAATTATGAATTATTGTTTTATATTAAATTATTGAACTGAGCAGATCTTATTTTTAATCTATTCAACTCGCTTCTAATTTGCAGATCATTTTCGCTATAATTATTCGAATATTAGGGCAATCACAATTAAAAATTAAACAATTGGTAATATTTAGTTTCCACGTTGGCCTAATGTAACTATTATGCTATGGTATTGACCTAAACCAATGCAATGGCATTGATTCAGGTCGTATTTCGCACTGATCTGGGAATTAAGAGCATAAAGCTTATTGAGTGCTCATGAACTGAACGTGTTCGGCGAAAAGCCAGTGTTTATTGACCTATTGGGGTTGTTCGGCTTTTATTTACTTTTAGGACTGTGGAAATAGTTTGTGAGTATTTTCTTCTAGTAAATACTATTCTTCCTATATAGTTATGCTATTCTTCCTCGAGGCCAAATAATAAAAACTGCATGCGTCGGGTCGAACGTCAAGGTAAAGCATCGCTTGCTAAGAACAGTCTGTGAATGGGTGGGTTATCATTAATTACTTTCTGAGTTTCCACCGCACGTCATTTGTTGTAGTATCTTTCACAATAATTTCAGTGGCCCGACAGTCTGACAATCAGTCTTACCAAGTGGCTTCGTATGAACTAGTAGTTACTGACATGACAAAAACTCTGACACCAGATTATAGGTACTAACTACACGATAAGGAAGAAGTAGGCACTAACTAGGTTGTGAAAACCGATCAGTAAAAATACCCGGTTATACAACCGAACAACACTCACGGAAATGAACATGACCTTCTCCGTATCGAAGCAACACAGGAAAGAACAAGTGGCTTCGTTAAAAGGACAGTAAATAAAGACAGCTCAAAATAGGAAACTCACTCATGTGTATACATAACCACCCACACACATAAAATATAGATACCAAGTTATAGTACACTGTAGAGTGAAAGTATAAAAAATGTTCGCTCAAGGAAAGTGTTTGGTCCGGAAAGGAAATTGAAAATCCGGTTTGTTCAGTAGTGTTGCGGTCTACAGCACTACAGAATATCATAAGTGTTGTAGCGAAACAAGCTTTTTCAGTTAAGGTGACTGGAGTTCAAATAATAGCGGAAAATGAGAAAGACTGTATTTGTAGCTCGGGTTTTTTTTCATACGTTGCTCCAGTTTATGGATTTCTACTGTATTTTGGGTGCGTTTACAATCATTTATACTCTTATAGACAAACAGTCAGACCCGAAACAGCTACCTGTAAGCCATACAAATATTAGTCCGTGCGGGAATCGAGCCTCAACCATTGCGCCAACCGTGCCATCCTACAAATAAACTAGAGTGAAAATATTAATAATATTTTTTAAATTATCTAGACCTATAAATACAATCAAAAGCAGCGATAATCTTTCACTTGAGAATGGCTATTTAGTTGTTGGATAAAAGATAATTTTGATTTATTTTAACAACATTTTTTATTTATCGGATTGGTAAATTGCATTCTAGCAAAGTGGACTAGTGTAAGATTTTAATATTATTTTCTAGATGATTGCTTTTGCATGAGCACTATTTCGTAGCATTTTATATTGAATTCTCAACGGCATGGTGTCAATTTTCTTTTAGCAATATTTTCATTTAGAGTTTCCCAGAAGGTAGGGAGCTTGGCGTTCAATCAAAAAGACTTCACACGCCGAACTCAAATGATAGGTAATATTGTGTGATACGTCCCTAAGGTCCAATTTCCTTTAAAGCTTATCTAAAACATTTTTGTTTGTGGCTAGAAAAAATATCATCAAGATGCCTGTAGATAGAAATCAGTTTCAAACTCTGAATGCGAGAGACAGCAAAAATATTTACAGCAAAAATTAGTATAGAGAAACTACGTAAAAAAATAAAGCTTAGCGTTTTATAACAGAAATAGTTTAATACAAAGTCTAGTTCAATCGTATAATGTCTTAAAAATACATTGCAGATTAATTACACACATCAACACTGTCTAGGGATATTTTGGATTTACTCAATTTACTCAAAATGTATTAAAAATAGCATACAACATGTATATATTTTTATAAAGCCCATTTATCAGACTACACTCCAGAATAAAAGAAAACAATGTTTTTTTGCGTAAACAAATTTTTATTCAAATAAAGAAAAAACATGAAATAATGGTAAAACTAACAACGAATGTGTTTCTCAAGAAAAAATTACAAATAATGAAAAAATAATTTGTTTTTAACAGTTCTGTGAAAAATCAGTAGTCAGTAAAACCACCCATGACGTTAGTAACGGTCCTGCAACGGTTTTTCATGCTTTGGATTAAGTTATCCAAGTCTTGCTGCGGTATATTGTCCCAGGTCCGGCTAAGATGCAAAAAAAGTTGCTCTTCCGTCGCAACGTTTGCAGGGAAATTCCTCAAAGCCCTTCTTTGGAGCATGTCCCACCCGTGTTCTATGGGGTTTAGGTCAGGCGATTGAGCGGGCCAGCCTAAGACCGATGCGCCGTGCTCCTGGAACCAGCTCGTCACCACTCTCGCTGTGTGCGGACGGGCGTTATCGTGCATGAGCGTGAATTCTTGGCCCATTTGTAGTCGATGGGGGTAGATTATTGGTACTAGCACCTCGTTACGGTATTTTTCAGCCGTCATGGTGTTTCTGATCCAAACGAGGTCTGTTCTTCCACCAACACGAATTCCCGCCCAAACCATAATTGTCCCGCCGTGGTATGAATGGACTTCCTGAGGATGTTGCAGACGGCTCTCACGAGCAGGAACTCGCCAAACACGCACTCTACGTGTATCGGGATGGAAACCGAACCGGGACTCATCGGTAAACAGCACTACAGACCACTGGTTTTCTTCCCAGAGCAAATGTTTACGAGCCCACTCTAGTCGTCGTCCACGATTTCCTCGGCGTAGTGCTGGAGTACGAAGCGGTCTGCGAGCATGAAGGTTAGCTTCATGCAGCCTTCTCCTCACAGTTTGGTCACTCACAAGCAACTGGTGCTCTGACTGGAGCCTCTGAACCAACTGCATGGCCGTAACATTTGGTTGTCTTCTCGCGGCAACTTGCAAAAATCGGTCTTGTCGTTGAGTGGTTATGCGCTTCCCGCCTGGGTGTCTTTCAGCCACTTCACCAGTAGCACGATAACGTGACCATAACCTTGATATCACGTTTTGTCTTGTTCCAAACTCCTCAGCAATACTCCGTTGAGTAGCCCCAGCTTGGAGCATGCCTACTGCCCTTAACATTTCTTCTCTAGTTAAATGGCGCCGCTGCATGATGCACACAATAACATTAATTCGGAATTAACCGATAACTTGTTATAAAACTTAAATTGGACACAAAAAAATAGCCACAAACTACTGTAGGTAAATGTAACCTTCGGACTTCGCTACCATTATGCCGCGTAAATCTTTTGTTTTTAATGTATTTTTTCAAATTCAAATTTAGAATCGTTCAAAAAGGCTTACAAAATAAACTTTCTTCAAAAGAATTTAAAAGTGGCCAGTATTTTTTGAGTTTAAGAACTTTATACAAAATATCCCTAGACGGTGTTGATGTGTGTACAAAAAAATATTAACAAGTTCAAGCCGTCAAGTGATTGCTAACAGTCAGATTAGGGTCGAGCTCGGGTTAGTAATAATTATGCAAAATGCATATTAGTACGACTAACATTCACATTATCCTTTTTTAAACAGGTAATTTTAACTTGATAAGGTTATAACTTAATATTGGCTTGGTTAGATCTTAAATACGCCGTAAGGACGTCACTGAATGCATTTTGATAATACAAAGGAGAAGGGAATGACTCCATACATTCCTGGGCCCAGGTGTTAACTGAATCAAACTAGCCTTATTTGTAAGAGGGTATAATAACAAGGCCTCACTAAAAATTTGGTGAAATTTGGCTATCCAGGAATCAAGTTATATGAAGTTTAGTAAAAGTAAGGTTAATTATAACATTGTAGTTTTTTTTTATGTTTTTCACGAAATACTCTTGAATGGCTTCGGTTGTGTTATGGTTTTATGCATGGAGCGTGTTTGTATCAAGATCCGTCAAAAGTCCTATGCAAAGCCGAGGTCGTGGGGTTAAACAATAGAACATGGAAAAAAAATACTTGCGCACTCAAAACGAGAAAGACAACGAACGAGTGCCATCTGATCTGTCAGTTGGTGTCTGACTGATGTCAGGCAGAAGTATTGCCAGAAAAAAAGTAAAAGGAATTCTATTCGGTATGAATCGATCCACGAAAAAACACTTGTCACTCGATTTTCATACATATTCTGAGATTTTAGCGATTTATTCATAATCGATTACCAGCAATTCAGGCATTACTTAATCGATTATTTAGTTTCATAACTTATTTAAAGTTTTCTCGCTTCCTAGATAGAAACAAGGTTCCATATTTTGTGATTTCCTTTAGAAAAATATAACGGTTTTTTCAATACATATTTCAACTAGTTAACTGCTGGGCCCAGAAGTCCCCTTCTCCTTTGTCTCATGTTAAGACGAATAAATTGATATTTTTTTCCAAAACATACAAAAATGCACAATTTTTCCTTGGGGTTAAGTATAAGTAGAAACTGCAATTCACCACGTGCTACGATGGATACATTAGAGCGTTCCCTTATAAAATACATTATTATCAATATTTAGTTGCGGGCTTCACCCACTTGCTGATTTTCTTTAACAAATCGTTTTGAAAAATTCCGTGAACACACAAGTCTCATAAATAATAGAAGTTTAGGAAAAAAAATATTATTTTACGATTACCTATGAAGAAACCTTGTCAAGGTATCTTTTTTTGTGTATATAATATGCGTCAACGCATATGAACATAACCTATGTGAATGTGGGGTGTAGATACACCAACATAACGCCATATATTATGTGTTATTTAATAAAAACTTGTTTTATACTGAGATAACTTTGTATTTTAGACAAAGAATCAGCCAATCATAAGAGAAAACACATCACAGCAGACCTATCCAATACCTTCACACCGAGATTACCATCTTTTTAAATTAACAGATCGTTGTAAAAGATTTCATTTGGCGCCGTTTCCTCTGCGAGAGAAAAAGATTCTTATCACAAGTATAAAACCATGCTTATTTTCCTCTCTATTTTAATAACCCTTTTAAAATAAAACTAGCTTTTCATACAAAGGGTGATTCTTCGTAACTTTGGTTTAAAAAATAAATATCTTGATCTTTCTCAATTCCTTAATTAATTTGGAAAACAAAAAACAATACAACATTTTTAAACTAACTTATTTCTTGTATTTTTTTGAGTTGTGGAAATCATGTTTATGACAAAATACAAGTTTCAGGGTAGGTACTTGACAACGTTGGCTCCGTATTATTGTAGGCACATCAAAAGTTGCACAACAGTTCATATCGCTGGCAACAATGTTGAACAACTTTTCTCAACTTTGTCGTCAATTACAAAACATTACTATCTCGCTTGTCACCTCTAATGGTTTTAGGTAGAGGAGAGGTTAACTTCGTGTGTGTAATTACTATTACCTACTCCTCCATTTCACCAGTTGGGCGAACCCATTGCCATCAACTTGCCCACGCTGTAAAATGCGTATTGAAGATGCCTGTTTCTCCCTGCTGGTTGTTCGCAAGAGATACCGCGGCCTCGACATGAAGGAATATGGGTGGTTTTTATTCAGTAGAAGTCTGACACTCCCTTCCGCTCTGCCCAAGAGGGGTTATTTGATGATTTTCCACCTGCCAAAAAAAAAAATAACGCCTTGCTTCTAAGAAATTCCTAATGAAGTAAAAGCGCTCAGAAGTATCGCTTACGACTACGAAATCAACGAAACAATCAAATATTATTTCCAATAAATACACCACAAACTAGTAAAAAACAAGCGATAAGAATTTAGTTTTTGTTTGTAACCCTTGGAGACTGCCTAGCTCCTGGACTAGGGATATTATTTATGTTAATCCTATGTTAGTTCTAGTCTTAGCGTGGCCTACACATGTGCAGCTACATGATTGATCGAGGATTAGTTATAATATTATGTGTACGCAGTAGGTAACAATATTAATTTGTATGTGTTATTATAACGTCAGTTGTTGGTGTTTTTGGAACGAAGTTCCTTAGCGCGCGTCGCGAAAGGGGGCTTGACGGAAAAAATTAAGACCAAAAGTTGTAACGACACTTTTTGCTATAGATTTTTTTTTCCTACTGATTAAGTTTATATTACATTATATTTGTTAATGATATAAAAATATTATTATAACTTAAAAAAAATAAAATTTTATTACAATTCCTTCACTAATGAATCAAAAGGAACTTCGTTCCATCCGGGTGTCTCTTGACACCTCTCAAGTTTTTTTTCAGTGTGTTTCAGTTCTACATTGAACAAAATACACAACAATATAGCTAAGAGCTGTTGCCATGACTTCATCCGAGAGGAAATTTTATGTGTTTGCATAGTTAGGTCCTTTGCCAGGATATATCTCCTTATTTCATTACAATACGATCAGTCAATTATTATTTATTGTTTTATTAAAAGAAAACGTTGCCCCACACTAGGAATAATTTTTTTTTTCTATTTTTCTTGGAATTAGTAATAATATTTTTAGTATTTTCTTTATAACACACAAAGCTTTAAGTTCAACATTCAATAAAGGATTCATTGATCTAAACAAATATAACAAATGTGAAAGTCAGTCTGTTTGTTTGTCATGCCTCCACGCCTAACAGCTAAAGGCATTTCGATAAGGGTATACCAGGACTATCACCACCACCATACCTGTGACCATTCTAACTTTTAATCTTTTGTTTTTTTAGTTGATAAACCTTCATGAATACCTTTTGTCTGGGGCAAGCAGTGGGAATCTTACTCGTACCGACTAAAACTGGTCATTCCCGGACCACCCCATCACCAGATGCGGCTAGCGACCACACGTTCTCCACGAAGGGCGCGCAGCAATCACTGCGAACTACGCAGTTATATATAATTTAATGCTGCGAACCACCTCTTTCGGGCTAGGTGATCGACAAATCAGCACTATGTTCGCTCTTAACCTGATTGGACGTTCCTGAGCCATAATTTCCGATACCACACAAGCGAGAATGGTTTTAACGTTGAATAGCTGACTGAAAATAGAATAAAAATATACATTGCTAAGAAGTTCCTACATAAAAAATAATTATGAAAAAAAAAACATAGCAGCCCAAAAAGAGTGCAATCCTATCGTACGAAACAACTTTTCATATACAAGAATAAAGCCATCACCAAGAATAGAAGCTCACAAACTTCTGCTCACATCATAGGGAAAACGGGCGTGAAAATACAAAATATATGATCAGGGAACTCCATAAACCAGATGTTACTTTATCTAAAACGGCTATACGCACTCGTCTCTGAAAATAAGTTCGGCTACAATCGACTTACCGGATTATTGAAAGTTCCTGATAGTTCGGAAATCTTTTGCTTCTTAGATACGTGGCTTCCGACCCAAAGTTTTCTGCTTTTGTAGGAAACTTCGCCATAATGCCTATTAGCGGCCGGGATCACTTATTTTGAGGGCAACATAATAATTTAAGTAGCTAAACTTTTTTCGGGATATTTTTGGCTTGTGTAAATGAAGTTGTTTTGTGGGATGTTACTTTGAGAAGTTTTTTAGGAAATGTTGTCGTAGCAAATTAGTGACTCTTGTCGGATGGGTAGCTAATAAAAAAACAGACTGTTATTTTAAGCAAGCACGCATTAATCAAATGTATTAATTAACATTGGATGTAATTGCCTATTTCTGTAGGCAATTAAATACAACTATTAAAGGTCACTGGCCACTTTGATTTCAGAAGAAAATCACGTTGGCTTACCAAGTGGACAAAAAAAACAAATTATTTATGTTTAGGCATTCTACAATGGGAGCAGTGGACTTATAGTCTGTGCAAAATAATGTTTATTTATTTGATGATATTTATGTATTTTTTTTCATTTTAATTTTATAATGTAATATTTTCAATTCCCTATTTAAATTTTGTAATTTATATTTTATGATTGTTTTTTGTGCCTACTAACATAGTTTATAAGTTCCAATTGTTACTAACTATTATAAAACAAGCTGTTTCAAAAGTTCGTAATGACACATAAGCAACAAAAATCTAATAGCTGTTATCAAAAAAGTATTTACACGAATACATTTTATGGGCTTTTAATACCATAGCAGGCAGGAGGTAATAATTTTTACTTAAAAGTTTAATGAAATTTATGGTATACATGAAAATTTATAGCATAAGCTTCTCTCAGCCAATTTCGAAATACCGACAAAATGTTACTTAATTAATGTTTTAGAATATTATTTATATATCAATATTGAATAGAAATTAAAGTACTGCCTAATAGTTTGGTGGATTATTAAATTAGTTGAAGCTCCTTTAATAATATTAAAATTAATTTTATTAGAAGATACCGGTTTCGTTGAAATATTTCGAAAGGCGTTTAAATATGAACTTAGATGTCACTTAAAGTACCCGAAAGACAAAATTGCTTTGGTATTGCTACTTATAGAAATTAAATACGCCAACAACATTATTTTCCGCATAAATTACCTTGTGTTTTAAAGGTTGCGTTTCTGTTGATCTTCTACAGACTGAACTTCAGAGAGTATGCGCAGGAGCTCCACAACCTGATCCCACCATAACCCTTATGGATTGGTGGATGCCGGCAGAAAGTTCCACACTTTGCCGGCCTTCTGTGTTCCCTTACACATTTAACCTTCAACGCAAGAGTGAACAAGCATCTTCAGGGCACGCTCATTTCATCATAGCCCTCATCTTTCGCTTTTTATGAGGCGTGATAGAGGTCACGAGCAAGCCTATTTAGCAATGAAAAAAAAAACATATTAATGTTACTTGCATCGTTCATCTTAAAAGCCCATTATGGGCTGTTTAGATGCATTTATTTTATCTGTGTTACCAAGCTACTGAATAGTCTACTTCATAACCCTCCTTTTGGACTTCGTCGCAGTCGCATAAAAATTGAGCAGTAGTCAAACTATTCTTTAGCATTACTCCTTAAATGATGTCATACATATTTTTTTTTTTGGGGTGGGAAATCATTAAATAACTCCCCGCTCTTGGGCAGAGCGAAAACGAGTGTCAGACTTCTACTGTTTAAAAACCGACCATGTTCCTTCTTAGCCCTTTATGTCGAGGCCGCGGTATCTCTTGCGAACAACCCGCAGCCCCGACGGGCGTCGCCCCTTCCATGTTGCTGACATCTCTTTGAGGCGCGCGTGGAACACACGACACTGTCTTCGTCATAAGACGGACGGACGGCGAACTAGCCCATTACTCACCGTCCACAAACCTGCGTCTACGGTGGCCGGAAGCCGTCATGTGGCCGACGACCGGAGCATCTACCGCGGTGGCTGGGAAGAGAAGTTCTCTCCAACCCACCGCCGCCGACGTCATACATTCTCAATTTAGAAACCAGATATAAAACAATGGTAAGTACTGATAAAGTTTAAAGACTAATTATGCATTAGTACATGTTTGTGTTCCACAATTGTTACATAACGCGTAAAATGACTTAGCAAAGGAAGCAACCGATTACAATCACAATAATCTTAAAATAATATTTAAAGCACACAAATCAATAAAAGCAATACATTTTAATTAAATCCCAACCAAACATCATTCCACAGTTCACTTTCCACCAGAAACAACGTCCGAAACATACGCCAGTAAATTGCAAAGCTATCAAAATCTTCATAGGTTTCAGTCAATAATACGCCGCTGTCTGGCACGGTATTCGCACATAGCACCGACGGAAATTGAATGCGAACTATCGAGTATGGACAGAGCTGACATGACGCCGATGGACGTATACATTCAACTGACGTATCTGTCCATCAGTTTGGACAAAGACAGCCATCTAGCGTCCAAAACATCAAAGACTTGTTGACATGTTTCAATTATGAACGAGACGTTGTGATTGCGTTACTAACAGTTTTTACTTGTATTGTGTTTGGGTTTGGGATATTTCAATTTTGTTTTCTGTGGGGTAGATACAATGATCTGCATGTAAGTATGCATACCTACGAGTATCTCAGACTGGTGGTAGCCAAGTAACGAAACTTTGGTGACAAATTTGTTGGTTCATAAAACTTTAAAATAAATTGTTTTGTGGTTTTTAAACATACAACTCGTAGTCAGCTCTCACGTATCCCGCAATACATCAATTTTACAAATAACCTAAACCAGTATCGAATATTACAGAGCATTTTTTAATAAAATTTCATAAAGTTAAGTCATAGATTAAAATAACGCGCTGAACAATACTTAGAAAGCACTGCTCATAACATGGAACTCATTGGTATTCAGGATGCGAACGGCGACTGGAGCAAATTCTTAAAATTGAATCTAGGGTAGACTCAGGCTGTGATACGAACTACGGACACAATGCTTCAGGATTTAACAAACACTGATTTTAATCTGTAAAATTATTTAATGTAGTAAATGTTTTGAATATTTAAAGACAAAATTATATTTTGAAATCAACACCGGTTAAAACAGACACGGTCATTAACGCTTAATAAAAGTGCGTAATAATAATCTACACCTGCAAATAATCCACCTGTAAGGTTCTGAAGGTTCTCGGCATGAAGGGCTAAGAAGGAACATGGGTGGTTTTTAGTCAGTAGAAGTCTGACACTCCCTTTCGCGAGTTTGCGAGTTTTCCAAAAGAGATACTGCGGCTCCTAAACACAAAGGGCTAAGAAGGTACACGGGTGAATTTTAGTCAATAGAAATCTGACACTCCCTTCCGCTCCGCCCAGAGCTGGAGGAGTCATTTGATGATTTCCCATAAAAGAAAAAAAAGGTTTTCAAAGCTAGTTTTACACGTGCAGCCTGTGGGTGAAGATATACGCAGAAGATTTACAATGATCTGTGTATTCAGTATAATAATGCACTAAGGATCTTGATGGGGCTGTTTCGTTCTTGCAGCGCATCAGGCATGTTTGCTGTAGCGAGACTGGGCGACTTTTAGGCCGTCATGTGCAAGCGATGTGCAATTGTGCATCTATGCCAGTGAAGATGAATGTGACAATGTAGAAAAACCACGTACGTATTTGGTTTAAAATCGCCACTGAACAGCTCGAAGAAGCACGACCATCAATTTTATAGTTATGAAAAGAATATTGAATTCAATTTGTATGGTTCTATGACTCAACAAAAAATCGAGATTTCTTGACATATTCTGCACATAGGTAACCTTACAGAATATAATATATTTTATCTTCGAAATTGCTGAACCGATTTTGACGGTGCTTTGACTTACAGATAGCAGATGCAAAAAAGAGTAAACAAAATTAAATTAGGTTATTTTTACTTTTAAAAGGGATAACGGTTCCGTGGGTAAAAAAGTAAAACCCTTGAAACGAATAGTTTTTTAATAATAATTTAATAATATTTTAATAGTATTTTTAAGGCTTTGCATAACAAATCATTTGTTGCAAATGGAATCATAATAAAAGCTTTTCATTTGTTTCCATTAACTTTGTTTACAAATAGGATAGGTTCTTTTACATTTTTTCTTTCTTATATGCCTTTTCTATATTCGTGTACCATTGCTAGTAAATTGTAAAAATATAGCAATGAGTGATTTCTTCTGTAGGTATACAACGTAAGTTATCTTTGGTAGAATTTTGTGTTTTAGTTGTGTTTATCATTATCAGGACCTGGTTTGCATGTACGGTTTCACATCTCATTGCACCCATATTAAGCCGGGGCGTATTGCTAGTTTATTATATCAACGCCACTTATAAAACTAGTCTTAGAAATCTTTCAAATTACAACTAGGAACGACGTAGTTGAATTCGTTTGATTTAAATCACACTAATATCACACTTCACACTAATATTATAAAGGCGAAAGTTTGTGTGTGAGTATGTATGTTTGTTACTCTTTCACGCAAAAACTACTGAACGAATTTGGATAAAATTTATAGGTAAGATATACTAAATTATTTGCTATGATTAATGTATCGACAAACACGACACAAGTCTTAATTTCCATCTAAAATATGAAGGTCATAATATACACAAAGGAACATGGTTATGTAAACAACACTCCAGGCCGTAATATTACATCAATTCATTAAACTCATATTGTCGGTACGTGGAGGAGGACCTGATTCATTTACTTTCTCTCATTACGTCGTGACGTAAACGATTTAATGTCTTCATTTACTGCACAAAGAGAAATTAAAGAGGCTGCTAAAAGCTTGACATGACAAAGTGCTCTTTCTATTATAACTTTTAAGACCATAAGCTTACGTACGTGCTGTAATTTACCTAATTACTTTCGTCGTTTAGTTTGGAGTAATTAAAATTCGTTAGGCATATTTTTGGGATGGTTTTTGGAGAAGAATGTGGGTGGGTATTTTTGAGTATGTTGTGTGATGTAAAGGATTTTGAATGGGTTGGATAGTCTGTAGTTTTCACCCGACTACGGCAAAGCGAAAAGGAAGGATAATGATTTTGTCAGTCTATGTATGTAGGTATGTTTGTATGTTCCACCATAGCGCCTAAACTACTAAATGGATTTTGATAAATGAGGTGTCAATAAATTCGTAAGACTAGCCCAGGTAACATAGGGTCTATATACTTTTTATAAAAAAGTTATGGCGGAATGTAAATGTCAGATTGTAACCTCGAAAAAAATTAAAATGAGTTAATCATAACATGTTTGGTATCAAATTAAAGGCCTTGGCGAGCAGATTACAAATATGTAGACTACAACGACTGTTGTCTATAATAATTATACTAATAATTATACTTATTATTAACTTATTCACTTAAATTAATTTAAGAATAATTTTCTTGTTTTCTACTTTAAAGACTGCGGTTTTATTAGTCTGCGATTTTATTCGTAGTCGTGTTTTAGTTATTTTTCGTATTACCACTACATTTGCCGGCAAAGAATACGGGACAGTATGGAAAACTAAAATACTCCTTTAGAGGTACCGGATGAATTACAGTGTATTGTATGCTGTAGATAATTACAGTTAATTTTAAATGTTGAAAACATAAAAAGTTCGTACAAGTTTTTTAAGCTGACATGGTAAATCGGTTGTCGTGGTATGGGCATGTGATGCGGAGGAATGAGGAAAATGTTGTGAGGAAGGTTTTAAATATGAATGTGGAAGGATATACGAGTAGAGGAAGACCAAAGAAACGATGGATGGACTGTGTTAAAAATGATATGGCAAAAAAGGAGGTGTCTCATGAGATGACGAGAAACAGAGAAGTATGGAAGAGGAAGACATGCTGCGCCGACCCCAAATGAATTGGGATAAGGGCAAGAGAATGATGATGATGATGATGGTCACTAACATTAACATTTTCACTGAAAATGGGATACTTGCGAGTATCACTTATACTGACCGAAGTATCGGGAACTTAAAACAAACAGAAAAACATAATGAGTATCATATAATGTTTTCAGTGTTAATGATGATGAGTTTAATTGTGTAAATTAGAAAAGCAATTATTAATAATTTTTACGTTTCGATATTACAAATCATTACGATTACAATGCTTCATGAATACTTTATGCGAAGCATTCTTTAAAATGCAGCACGTTGTGCCTATGTGGGTCAGTTTAATAAACCAATAGTTTTCAATAAAAAGTGTTTTATTAACTCACAAGGTCTTCAGAAAATACCCTTTCATAAAGCATGTTGTTACTCAAACTTCCAACTAACATTTTCCAAAAATATACCCATTATGATAGTAAGTGTACAATAGAGGGGTGGGTCTAAGCTGCGTGCTAAAGATACCGCCTGATATTGCAGTTCTGCGCTGAATAATGATAAGTAGTGCCGCAACTCAGTTTGGTACGCTACGAAAAGGCCATAGCGTTATATGAAGCCTATACGGTATACACAATAGCCAATTTTGGCCACACTTGGGACTCGACCAACACGATTAGCAGTCAATAAAACACTATGTGGGAGACTTGTGTTTAAAACCGTACTGCTAGGCTGAAAAGATGAAAGAAAACATAACATCACGCTTGTAATCCCTAAAAGGTTAGACAGAGGTGTACCTCATAGCACCTACACCCAAATTTCGCCAGTATTGTTTAAGTACCATGTAGTATTCGCGAGCCTATTGCCATCAACCGGGCACAAATCCAGACACCGTGGTTGACTGAGAAATTTTGGATGGAATAGCCTAATTACATTTTGGACGAACCAGGAATCGAACAAAGGACCTCATATTTAGCAGTCACTTGCAACCATTAGACCAACGCGAGGCAGTCAAAGTTGACATTGAATGCCAATTCAGATGACCATGTCGATCTATACAGCCTGCTTAATCATATCATACCTATTAGAACCTCTCCTTTTTGCTATATTCCTCAAAACAGATATAACTAAAGACACGGCTTAGATCTTGACAAGCTCTGCTAATAAAACCTCATCATAAAGTCCAATCAGACTGTAAAAGCATAGTCTTGTAATGAAATTCCCAACGGCGTTTATGAATCGGAAACCAAAGTTCACTTTGAAATAAGCCAACGTTAGCTCTGTTTATATTTCGACGCACGGCCATGCATTGCCAGTTGAATATCAATTTGTGAGCATAGTAACGTTATTCGGGGTCAGTATTAGACCAAAGCGTCGTGACGTTCAAATTTCACCTTTACTGGGTTTTGACGTCACTAGGAAGTTCAAATATTAACTGAATGTTGTGTTTACTTGTGGCTTTGAGAGCTCTGGTTGCCGAGCAGTTATGGCCACTACATGCCTTTGAACCTAAACCAGCACAATAATTTCGGTAATGTATTTCATCACCTCTGCTTGCAAATACTGATGAACACATGTTCGAGAATCAAAAATTAATGTCACATCATAAAAAGAACTGTGCATCGGTCTGGGAGTGTAGGAATATGAAGAACAGGGTTTAAAGGTCCTTTTAACTTCATTGGCAAAGGAGAATCATCCACCATCGTGTAATACCTATAGTTGTTATTGGATTTTTTATAGTCTTAAGTCGAGGGTAATTTTCATGGGCTGCGGGTTGTTTGCAAGAGATACCGCGGCCCCGGCGCAAGGGCTAAGAAGGAACATGGGTGGTTTTTAGTCAGTAGAAGTCTGACACTCCCTTTCACTCTGCCCAAGAGCGGAAGGGGTTATTTGATGATTTTCCACCCGCCAAAAAAAAAAAAAGGTAAGGTCTTCTGCAAAAATGCTTTATTACGTAACTTAGAAATCTCAACGAGTAAATAATTGGATCTCTATAAAGTAACTTTGACCTCAATGTCTTCAACTGTTTACGTTTCGACGAAAGTTAAAACCACTTGACCGATATAAACTGTGGAAAGCTGTTACATTTGTGAGTAGGAATTGCAATAGCACCAGTGAACAGGCCGTAATAGGTCGCCAGCCTCGGAATGGATACCACAATGGGCCATTCTCCTAGTTGACTCTCGCAACTTGTGCGGGATGACGGGTTTTCTCCCCGATGGGGATGAAAAAGGGGTAGAAATAATTTGATTACTTTATGCTTTTTTTTTTGGTTGTTTTGTTTGTCTAGTAGTTGCAAGTGTGATTGCTGAGCATGAGTACCTGGTTTCGATGCCCGTGTCGGGCTATTTTTATAATGAGACAAGCTCGCCAGAATGAACAGTGGCGCCCACAAGAAAAGTACCGAGACAATGAAGCTCGACGAAGTCCCAGAGAAACGATTTAACTGTCTTGGATCCCGCAACGAAATTAATCATAAGAATAGCGGAGGAGTAGGAAAAACATAATTTTCTACTTCCCTCCATAAGAGCAGGAGACAGAACAGAACAAGGCCAATAGACACACAGGGGCGTATACAACTGGGATAAGCCCAGTTGCCTAGCCGTGTCGTCTAATGGTTATTGGGTTTTTCCAGAGGTAATTTCTCAGTAGTACCTAGTTTCGGAGTCTGGATTAGTGCTCAATTGATGGCAATAGGCTCGCCTTGCCATCATCTGCCTAACCTAATCCGAAGTATGATTGTTATAGGCTTCCAGTCTCACCGGATTTAGCTGAATATCAGTATTTTACATGAAGCGACTGCCTATCTGACCTCCACAACCCAGTTAGCACCTACTGGGTAACACGATAACCCTTGATAAGATTGGATGTCAGACTTTCTGTCCTGTTAAGACTGTGAACGATCTACTAATGACAGCCGGGCTTTCCGATGTACGTAGGAGCAAATTTGGTATGCAATTGGTAGTCAACCATCCACGGATCAACTTAAGCAAGCGCGGCTTAACCTGAAGATCAACCTGACCAGGCGTTGTTACTAAGCAACGAGCTCCTCCAATAGGGTAGTTAACAAAAAAAACTAATTAGTCCGTCAGATAGATTTCTAAAAAATATTAGACACGTATTTTTTCTTTTTTCACGTAAACAAACAATGAAGACGATACAGTGCTTTGAAAACTCATGTGACGTCATATTCTAAGACATTAGTATGAATTTTTTTATCGGTGAGTGACGTCACAACCCCCACTCGAATCTTTGAAGCGTTTTATCTTCGTCGATTTTTATTGATTTGATTAAATAAAAAATACGTATCCAATATTTTTCGATAATCTAACAGACGGACTAATTAGAATCATATTTTTTTTAGTCAGTAAACATCCCTATTATATATCTTCCATGCATATTCCCAATAAACACTTTTTTTCTTTATTTCCTTTTCTTATAGCGCAGTTTGAAATTAGAAAGCATTAACACAACCCAATTCACTAAAACCTTCTCGCAGCCTAGGAGCTAAACTGTGTGAAATCATTTTCAAGACATAATCTCTTCAGCTGCAGTAGTTAAATTGCACAAAGACTAGAATTTAATGTCCGTGTCGACTTATCCACGACTTTAACTTGTAAGACTTAATACCTTGATTTTTTCTTGTCTCTGTCTCTCTGGGTAGTTAAATAAGATTAAATAGGTTCACTTGAATGTCCGAACAGTCCTTGTTTCATTGTGATATTTTGTAGTAACAAGCTGTTTAAATATATTGTCAAGACGTATACTAGCTGTTGGTCCCGACTGTCATGTATAGATCTTTGACAGTCGTTACAGGTAGTCAGTGACCTGAAAGTCTGACATCCAGTCTTACCAAAGGGTATTGTATTACCTAGTATTAACTGGGTTGTGGAGGTCAGATAGGCAGTCGCTCCATGTAAAATACTGGTATTCAGCTGAATCCGGTTAGACTGGAAGCCGACCCCAACATATGGGAAAAGGCTAGGCAGATGGCAGATGATGACCAGTCAATAGCCTTCCACTATATTTTGTTAAACGTTGCCCCACTCTAGGAATTTCTTTTGTATGGTGGGACAAACATTTAAATTCACATACACAAACACCCAGACCTGGAAGAACTATCTGATTCTGTAGGCCATACAAACATTTGTTCCGTGCGGGGATCGAACTCGGGACACGCAGCGCAGCAGTCTAATCACTCAGCCACTACGCCAACCATGTCGTTATATGTTTATCTCAAGCATGCTGGTTTCCTCACACAGTTTTCTTTGAACAAGAAAGTGATGATTACACAATACACACATGATTCCAAAAAATTACACCTGCCTGTCTTGGATTCGAACTCTTGGCATCCGTATTTGTTACCTTGTACAATTACTAATGTTGAATGTCTAGATTAAAAAAAAACTTCTAATCAGATTTCCAAGCAAGGTGTGTGTAAACCAGTGCAGTAGGACACGATCACTGTTCACTTTTGGTCATAAAATCTATCTATCCATTTTATTTATCTATCTAAAGAAGATTGCTCAACTTTGGTCCAAATGCTGCCCAGGAATGGGAGTGTCTGTCTGTCAGTCTGTCTGTCAGTCTGTCTGTCAGTCTGTCTGTCAGTCTGTCTGTCAGTCTGTCTGTCAGTCTGTCTGTCAGTCTGTCTGTCAGTCTGTCTGTCAGTCTGTCTGTCAGTCTGTATGTCAGTGTGTCTGTCAGTCTGTCTGTCAGTCTGTCTGTCAGTCTGTCTGTCAGTCTGTCTGTCAGTCTGTCTGTCAGTCTGTCTGTCAGTCTGTCTGTCAGTCTGTCTGTCAGTCTGTCTGTCAGTCTGTCTGTCAGTCTGTCTGTCAGTCTGTCTGTCAGTCTGTCTGTCAGTCTGTCTGTCAGTCTGTCTGTCAGTCTGTCTGTCAGTCTGTCTGTCAGTCTGTCTGTCAGTCTGTCTGTCAGTCTGTCTGTCAGTCTGTCTGTCAGTCTGTCTGTCAGTCTGTCTGTCAGTCTGTCTGTCAGTCTGTCTGTCAGTCTGTCTGTCAGTCTGTCTGTCAGTCTGTCTGTCAGTCTGTCTGTCAGTCTGTCTGTCAGTCTGTCTGTCAGTCTGTCTGTCAGTCTGTCTGTCAGTCTGTCTGTCAGTCTGTCTGTCAGTCTGTCTGTCAGTCTGTCTGTCAGTCTGTCTGTCAGTCTGTCTGTCAGTCTGTCTGTCAGTCTGTCTGTCAGTCTGTCTGTCAGTCTGTCTGTCAGTCTGTCTGTCAGTCTGTCTGTCAGTCTGTCTGTCAGTCTGTCTGTCAGTCTGTCTGTCAGTCTGTCTGTCAGTCTGTCTGTCAGTCTGTCTGTCAGTCTGTCTGTCAGTCTGTCTGTCAGTCTGTCTGTCAGTCTGTCTGTCAGTCTGTCTGTCAGTCTGTCTGTCAGTCTGTCTGTCAGTCTGTCTGTCAGTCTGTCTGTCAGTCTGTCTGTCAGTCTGTCTGTCAGTCTGTCTGTCAGTCTGTCTGTCAGTCTGTCTGTCAGTCTGTCTGTCAGTCTGTCTGTCAGTCTGTCTGTCAGTCTGTCTGTCAGTCTGTCTGTCAGTCTGTCTGTCAGTCTGTCTGTCAGTCTGTCTGTCAGTCTGTCTGTCAGTCTGTCAGTCTGTCTGTCAGTCTGTCTGTCAGTCTGTCTGTCTGTCAGTCTGTCTGTCAGTCTGTCTGTCAGTCTGTCTGTCAGTCTGTCTGTCAGTCTGTCTGTCAGTCTGTCTGTCAGTCTGTCTGTCAGTCTGTCTGTCAGTCTGTCTGTCAGTCTGTCTGTCAGTCTGTCTGTCAATCTGTCTGTCAGTCTGTCTGTCAGTCTGTCTGTCAGTCTGTCAGTCTGTCAGTCTGTCTGTCAGTCTGTCTGTCAGTCTGTCTGTCAGTCTGTCTGTCAGTCTGTCTGTCAGTCTGTCTGTCAGTCTGTCTGTCAGTCTGTCTGTCAGTCTGTCTGTCAGTCTGTCTGTCAGTCTGTCTGTCTGTCAGTCTGTCTGTCTGTCTGTCAGTCTGTCGGTCAGTCTGTAACTTGAAATAAATGTTGTTGTTTTGATTTTGATTTTGATTGTTGGAAGTTATTCCAACAATCACACACACACAGAGAGGAATTCATCGAAAAGTCTTGAACATAAAATTGTTTGCGAAAATTGCACACGCAGATCTATATAATTATACTCACATACGGATATGACATAGTAGGTACTATGTAGGTACCTAATACCGAGCGCATCGTAGCTGAGCAAGCAAATCTTTGCATTCAGCCAAAGATATGAAAGTTCAAACGGGCCTTATAAAGACCCCGATCCCACTTAACATTAAGTTTTGGGGTCAAATGGGGACGGTTCATACATCGCTTTCATGTTAGTCGGGTTGAAGATAGTTTGAAAAATCTTGCGAAAAGAATTTAGATAATAATGTTCATTTGAAGTTAGTTTAGAGAAAATTGTACGACATGATATTATTATTTTTTGTTGGAAACTGATCCCGGTATCCGCGGCTAAATTTAATTCGATCCCGGGATCGGTATAGATATTCCCTTCCTGTGACCCCGAAAGGATATTCAGTATCGAGTATCCAAAGTAAGTATAATTCGTTTTAAGATCCCTGTTATAGGGGCCTCAAAGGTGTTATGCTGATGGAAAAATCAATTAATGAATACTCAGTTAGACCCGGAAATCGAACACAGGAACCAAAACTTAGCGGACGCAACTATTGTTTAATGACGCAGTCAAAATGTAAGGTTCTGCACATCATCATCATCATCAGCCTATAATGTTCCCACTGCAGGGCCTCAGGGCCCACTTTAAGAGAGGGATGAGCTATAATCCACCACACGGGCCTAGTGCGGGTTGGTAGATGTCACATGTTTTGGATTTTTTTAGACACGACACACGACTAAGACATTTTCTCACACACAACGCACAACGTTGCAACACAACATTGTACAACGTTGAATCAATTAAATGATTATTAACCTAATCATAAAAATTATTTGATAACATTTCGAATCGGTGTTTGTTTAAGTTATTATAAAATTCCAGGTTAACCATATTAATATTATCTTAGATCAATTAACATTAATTTAGGAGGTCGATTTAGCGGCAATTTCCATTGACACAATAATGCCACTTATTTTAGAATTTTATTAAAACAAACAAATTAACCTATAAAAATGTTTTAAAGTAGATCTCGTTTTGTTAAAATGTTTATTGATAATGATCATTAATTATCAGGCAATCAACAAAGCCCACAGATAAAATAATCTTTAACAACAATAATAAAATGATACCTATTATTGAACACCTTATTAAAGTTTAACTTTAACTATACCAACACATAATGATAAATATTACATGCATAGTTACAGTGTGTGTGTGCAGTGTACGTTTTAATTATTATGTCTAAATGTTTAGTTCTACTGATTTGTTAGACAGAAGTTCTCTGAACCGAATTCAATAAATCCCATAGCTGTTATAAATAACAAAGGAAATCAGTAGGTTATTTTTCAGAATCTAATGATTGACATCTGCTCGTGACATTCAGGACATTACTTTGTACCATAGTTATTTTAAACAATTATCAGAGATTGACAACTGTAATTTAAATTTAATTTGGTAGTCAATTTGTTAAGCAATTAATTAACCCGACTTTACTTAAAATTTCCATGACACATAATTAATTAACACTTCAGGCCAGCCAAACTTCTGGTACCCATGTATAAATACGTGGTATGTACTACGTATTATAAACTATAACTTTAATCTGACCACGAGTGCCGTCAAACTTCGGGAGTCATTAAGTTAACTTTCATAATTATAATACTAATGTTAGGTAACATTTGGGAATATACTGTCTCCGTGTTGGTGGTAAGTTTGCAGAAGTTTTGTATGGTATTAAAAGTAATAGGTATGTAGGTAAATCGTGCAGTGGTTGCTCAGTGGTAGTGTTGGGATTGTATCCGGATAAATACTCAAAATGGATAAATACTCGTAAATGTCCGTTTTTACTTGAGTATTTATCCAAAACAGCGGATAAATACTATCTCCATTTTTTGTAACGTAAATTTTATCAATTTACAAACAAAAGAATTGAAATAAATGAAATCCTGAAAAATTGATATGTGTCGTACTTTATTAATCACTTTAACAATTATGAAAAGCCTTAATTAACAATGATTTCACCCAATCATGAAAATGTTCGCCAGTCACTATCCAAATCAGAAAAAAATATACGTATTTTGTGAGATACTTAAATAATTGTTATATATTTGGAGGGTATGAGGAACAGGGGGTAAAGTTCCTCATCCTCCATAGAAAAGGAAGGATCCTCCGACCAGACGTGTGTTGTGTCTGGTGGGCTAACTACCCGACATATGTAAGTCGGGATTTTCTATATTGGCTAATGTCGCGGTTTATGTTTATAGCGTGATGTGGGATTAGCCAATTAGTTCTCATGTGTTGCGATAGATGTCGCTGTCGCCACATCGTTCCCCTCCAAGACTGGAGGTCGATAGCAGGTTGAGTCTTGATCCTTGCCAAGCCAGTGGGAGGTTTTAGTGAGTTGGAACCGAATGCCGCATAGTTTTCGGTGAGTCGAAACTGACTGCGGTGATGCCCCAGTGTGTCGGGGTGATGCTGCTGCTGCATAGTATGTACAGTGATGCAGTGCTGCGTAGTGGCTGGCTGCTGCGTTGACCAGGAGAGAAGTGCGTCTCTGCTTGCTGACCGGCCGAAGTGCAGTGTGCTGTGCCAAGGTCGCTGATGAGGCTGAGGACCAGGTATGCGCTTCCGCTGCAAGCTGGGGGTCAGGATACCCGATGAAGCCGTGGTTGCTGGGTGGCGGTATGACTAGCTGCTCGAAGGCTTGAGGAAGTGATGATGACGTTTGTAGTAGCGGCACGAAGGCTGCGCTGACGTTCGTGCTCGGGGTCACCACATATATAAGTATACACATATGTATAGACATATATAAGTCGGGCAGTTAGCCCACCAGACAACACCTGTCTGGTCGGAGGATCCTCCCTTTTCTATAGGGGATGAGGAACTTTACACCCATTTCCTCATACCCCCAAACTGGTGACCCCGAGCAAGAACGTCAGCGCAGCCTTCGTGCCGCTACTACAAACGTCATCATCACTTCCTCAAGCCTTCGAGCAGCGAGTCATACCGCCACCCAGCAACCACGGCTTCATCGGGTATCCTGACCCCCAGCTTGCAGCGGAAGCGCATACCTGGTCATCATCCTCAGCCACATCAGCGACCTTGGCACAGCACACTGCACTTCGGCCGGTCAGCAAGCAGGACTCACTTCTCTCCTGGTCGACGCAGCAGCCAGCCACTACGCAGCACTGCATCACTCCGACTCACTGGAGCATAATGCAGCATCACCCCGACTCACTGGGGCATCACCGCAGACAGTTCCGACTCACCGTGAACTATGCGGCATTCGGTTCCGACTCACTGGAACCTTCCACTGGCCTGGCAAGCATCAAGACTCAACCTGCTATCGACCTCCGGTTTCGGAGGGGAGTGATGTGGCGACAACGACATCTATCGCAACACATGAGAACTAAAATGACAAATCCTGCATCGCGCTATCAAAGTTATCCGCGACATTAGCCTATATAGAAAATCCCGACTTACAGTTGTCGGGCAGTTAGCCCACCAGACACAACACCCGTCTGGTCGGAGGATCCTCCCTTTTCTATTGGGGATGAGGAACTTTACACCCTGTTCCTCACACCCCCCCAAAGACCATAAGCATCGAAATCTTTTTCGTCAAAAACTGTCAACATAATATGAAAATATAGATAAGTAGTGCGCTACTTTACTCACTTTAACAATAACAAAATCTTAGTTTTCACTACAATTATGAATATGTCGTCTATTTCTGTCAATATGAGAAGTTTGTTTACTACAATCATGAATCCAGTCAATCACTATAATCATAATTATGTTTTTCTGAAATCAATTACTATCACTATAAGATGCTTGTTCATCATTATTAGAATTCATCAATTCACAAACTGGAACTCGCTTCTTGATTCTCTCAAATCCACTGATTCTTCATCAGTATTTGTCTGTACTGGACATGGTGATGGAACATCTTCATCATAACTGTCCCTGTCTGCCTTAACTTTCACGCTCTTTAACTTTGTTGTAGAACATATTCCTTTCCACCAGGTTAAAGGGCTGATTTCGTTACTGTTTTCCAAATAACGTAATTTTAATGTAATGTTTTGGAAAGCCCAACTAAATATACTAGCCATTCAATACGAAAAACCAACCCATGCGCAAAAATAATATTTATCCATCATTTTAAGTAAATATCCGATAAAAACGAGTAATAACGAGTATTTATCCATTTCTGATAAATACTCGAGTTTTTATCCACCGAGAATTTATCCTCCGCCCATCACTACTCAGTGGTAGTCGAATTACGAGTTGCAGTTCGAACCTAGACAGGCGTGTTACCATAACATAAGTTACCCCTAAAATTCCCGAAGGGTTAGATAGAGGTATACCTCATACAATAACACCCAAATTTCGTCAGTAATGTTTAAGTCTCTATGTAATAGGCAATCCTATTGCTATCAACTAGGCACGATTGCAGACTCCGTGTCTGCTACCGAGAAATTACTGATGGAAAAATCCAATAAGAATTTGTCTGACCCAAAAAACGAACCCAGGACATCACGCGATTCGTGGCAGTCACGATTGTGACCACTGTGACATGACCCGAAACCAAATATTCTAAGACAAGTAAATGTCTCTCACATGAAAGAGGTCACTGTTCCCAGGAGTGGGAACATGACTGATGTGTGGTTTGTGTTTAATTATTAACGATGATTTTATTTATTTAATTACTTAACAATCGTTTAAAACAAACTTGTAAAATAATCTTTTATTTATTTTGCCCGGTTATACCGGTAATCACTTAGGTTTCGGTGCCTACCTTTAATATTGTCTCCGTCTTATAAAAAAAGACGTTTCGAAAATCTCAAGATATATAAGGTTATTAAGTTTTTTCTTCCAGCGACTAATAATGTTATCCGTTATTTAATTTTGGGATAGACAACTTTTTTAGTAGCATTTTCTTCAGAAGAATCACTCCTGTACTCCCACAAGGGTGAGACAGATGTGTACCTAATGCACCCACATTCTGATGGTCACCCATTCACGGACTGACCGCGGCAAGCACTGCTTAACTTTGAAGACTATTATGATAGAAGTACGACTACCTCCAATTCACGTAAAACAATCATAAAAGTCATTGTTAAAATGATAACAATCTCGATTCGTTTTTCGAGTTTGTGTACCACCGCCGCCGCCCGTGTCGCATGCAACTCGTTTCCCAAAATTCAATTTTGGGAATTTGTTTCCTCCCGTCGAACGTTGTACGGAATACTGATGGGGCTTGAGACTCCCTATAAAGAAGTGCCTGTGTTTTATATTTTATTTATTTATTTTAACAACATAAAGTATGTATCCACTTGCTACACTTGACATTTTAATGTATTACTTAGCAGTGAAATTGTTAAGCGAGTTCGATTTTCAGAAAACATTGAGAGCAATTTTGAAAGCCAGAACAGAACACACGGTGATTTGTATCTCTGGTTTTCACTTATATTGTAACGCAGGTTGTTATGTGTTTATTGTGTTTTTTTGTCATATTGTAAGCCCGTCATGTGTGACAAATAAATATGTATTCTTTTATTTCTTTCTTTAAGGTAACAAAAAGCCTGCGTATCACAATAATTCAGGAAAATTTAAGTATATCAACAAGATTTTTTTAGTTTTTTTTTACATTAAATGGGTCTAAGAGTACTTTTGACCTTAACCTTACCGACCTTGAATTGAGGACAACGACGAGGTCGATGATGAAACGAGCTATCCCAAAAGAAGCCTATTCATTTGCGACTTAAATAATTGAAGGTCTTACGAACTTAGGAATACCGACCTATTTACAAAGACATAACAGAACATATAGCAGCGGTGGCCCAGTGGTAGCGGCTTCGACTTACGAAGAGTAAGTCGTGGGTTTGAACCCAGGCAGGTGCCTTACTTTGTGTAGTTTATTTCATCACCACTGCTCTCAAAAAGGTGAAGGAAATTTCGTGAGGAAACCGGCATGTCTCAGAAGCAAAAAATTCGAAGACATGTGATCTCTACCAACACGCACTGGGCCCGCGTGGTGTATTAGAGCCCAACCCTGTCCGAGAGAGGAGGCTTGAGTCCCTGCAGCGGGATCATTATAGGCTGATGATGATGATGATAAACACAACATGGTATACATAAATATGTACTAAACTAAGCCAGCTTATCTAGCTATTATACACGCAAATCTGAAAACTAAATCTTCATTTCACATTCCACAAAAAAGAAACGGTTATTTGAAAGTAAAATAAAGATTCAGATGTAGAGACTTATTCTTCCGGCCTGCAGTGCGGTGAAACAGGCAAACTTTATACTTTATGTCCCTGATTTGATATGTTACCCAGTTTTGAAACAAATCTTTAACTATATCTTATTTAGTGTATTTTGAACTTTTTCAGTATTAGTTATGATTCAGATTTGCTTATTGAATGTTTCTAATAAGTCCCTCATAAATAAGCTAAACATAACCCTAACTACGTATAATATGTGATACTACCTAGTGCGAAAGTAACTTTGTTTGTTGCTTATTCACGCCTAACACACTGAACCGATCACCCAGAAATTGTGCATGTATGTGTTTTGCACAGACAAACATAGAGTACATTTCATACCGTAAAAAAGTAATGTTTCCTAGAAAAACAACATATCGTCCTTGTGATAATAGATGGCGCCACGTGTCTTTCGACTCATGATTGAAATTGATTAATATAGAAACTTTAGCGTGCGAAACCGTGTGAAAAAAATAGTATAAAAATAATTAGCATATTGTGTTCGTCTGAGTGACCACGTTGTTCTTCAAATCTTCGGAACGAATTTTCAACAACATCAATTCCAATCAAATGAGACGGGGGACTTCGCCTAGCAGTAGCATAATAAAGCAAATGTGCTCATTATTTTTCTGCCAACGTCCTAATTTATTTGAAGATGCGAACCATGACTGTCTTCTTCCATACAGTTACTCTATTAATCGCCACCTCAGTTGTCATCTCCTTTCTAATCATATCAGGTTCTACACAGTACAACCCATCGTTTTTTATTGTCTCGGTTTTCTTTTTATAACCATCTACTTTCATACTCAAAACTTTGTTAAAAACTTCTCCTTATTTCTCCTATTTCCACAATTTTCAGTCTGATGTAAAATATGATAAGTACCTACTGATTAGACCAAATATCCATCTAATAAAATAACTAAGTAGTAATAAATAGTTACCTACACCAAAGCTATCACAAAATCAAAACCACCTCCAAAATTGAATCAACTCGCACCCACAAACACCTAATATTGCAGTATTTATTTAATCGCCCATAGCTAATGTACTCCGGACAATTATACCCTCATTGGGCAAACTAATTACCGGATCTACCTGGCTTGTGCCTAATGACAAGTAATATGCAGTGCATTATGGCAATGCGACAATGGCAATATTATAGAGTTATCCTCAGCTTTGCGAGTAATGAACGGCCGGATCACACCATCTGAGACCAGTGTTGCACTAAATTAATAGACTATTGTTAATCCCATGGATCAGGATTGAAACGCAAACACACTATGTGTAAGTGTTTTGGGCGTTTTGCATGGATGTAGTGTTTTGTAGAGTGCGTTAAATTATTTTACATTAAAAAGTTTATGTCTCAGAAAAATCAACTTGACATTTAATTTTTTTGATATTTCATACACACGCACATTTGCGCAAGCGCCCTGGGTAATCTTACGGTCAGGACATGTGACCATCTGACGCGAGTTTAACATTTTTTTATTCAACCCAAAAAAATTGCACAACGCCGCTAAAGAAGTTTTCACTTCAAAATTGTGTGTGATTATGTCTTCATGCTACATAAGCTACTCTTTTAAATAAGGGTTGGAAGTTAAAACCACTACAGTACCTAGGTGTTTTGTAGAGTGCGAATAATGACACGAAAAATATGAACTTTATTTGTAAATTATTTTACATTAAAAAGTTTATGTCTCAGAAAAATCAACTTGACATTTATTTTTTTTGATATTTGATACACACGCACATTTGCGCAAGCGCCCTGGGTAATCTTACGGTCAGGATATGTGACCATCTGACGCGAGTTTAACATTTTTTTATTCAACCCAAAAAAATTGCACAACGCCGCTAAAGAAGTTTTCACTTCAAAATTGTGTGTGATTATGTCTTCATGCTAATTAAGCTACTCTTTTAAATAAGGGTTGGAGGTTAAAACCACTACAGTACATAGGCACTTACAAAGAAACAATCGAAGTACATCTAATAAAAAATATCCAATAAATTCCCATCTTGTAGTTGGCAAACAACTCAAAACGCGGTACTTAGGTCCGGTTCATACTTGCGGATCGTTCACAAGTTAAACTCAACTCCAAGTGCACTCACAAGGGATTCTTATAGTTTTATAACGCAATAACGTTACGTCTCCAACACACTAGGATAGGGATGGTGAACCAATGGCACGCGTGCCGTTATGGGCACGTTACACAATACTTTAGGTACACCACCGTCTTAACCATATTTTATTATACGATTCGATTAGCAACCGAGTCCAGATCAACATGCAATCTACTAAAAGTAACCTCTTACAACCTTATACAATACATATACGAGTTACTTATAATATCATCTAATCAGCCACAACAGAAGTTACACTTATGTTACTTTAATATGAATTACACGTAGAATTGAAACATGATGTATACGATATAGGTCAAGTTTTTTCTTTTTGGTAGTAAATAAAGAGTTTTTAGTTGAAAGTATTTAGTTTAATTATCGGCCAATAAAGACTATGCAATATAATTGGACGGCACGTGCAAAGTCTCAATAAACATTGCGTTAAGAAAAAATGGCACGTTGATCCATAACGGTTTGCCATCCCTGCCTAGGATATTACGTGTGTTCCCAAGTTTTACTGTACAACCGCTACTTTATGATACATTGAATTGTTAATAAAATGCATTGATGTTGTTGTGTTCATACCTTTTCTTGGTACAAGTGCGGTAGTCAGAATTGGCAATTATTTTAAGATAGCTACTTTAATGACGTGGGTTTTAACCGCAAGAATCGTGAGTAATCTTCATGATTAGGAGTAAATACACACTCACGTTGATTTAATTTTGCGAAATTGAAGTTTGAACCACAGCCTTAACACGTGATAAACGCATAATTATCCACGATAGTAATAACTAAAGTTCAAAACTAGCTATAATACACGTGATTTCATTTCGAAATAGTTATCCAACTGTTGGTAGTTTAGTATTTTATCTTTGAGAATTCAGTGAATAGGGTCACCAAATTTTAATTATTTGTAAAAATTGGGAAAACGTGGCACGGGTACTTAAAAGTCAGCAGGGGAATTCCATATTTGAAATAAAAAAGAAATACAAAATCAGTAACATAATTACAAGTAGGTAAGTATCATTTCATTTCATGTATTCAATAACAATTTACATTGTATCTGAATGTGTTACAAAAAAAGTAATTAAGTACAAAAAAGAAGATTATGAGAGAAAGTATAGTAACAAATTTAAAAACAAATTCCATCGCTAATCAAATTAAATTAATAATAAAAAAATGTCAACATAACAAGAAATTAAAACATTAATAACAAAAATAACAAATATACTAATATTAACCAGTTCTATGGAAGAATAGTCAGACCAGCAGTAATATAAAACAATGTTCAATGATAATTAATTTAAAAAACCGGCCAAGAGCGTGTCGGGCCACGCTCAGTGTAGGGTTCCGTAGATAATAAAATATTATGTAAACGAAGTTAAAAAAAAAATACGGGCAAATGAAACTTGACCTCTGGATTGTATAGGCGCTCATACGATTCAGGGACCAAATTATATTGGTTAACTGCAGTTTCCATCTGTTGTTTCCATCCAAGTTCAAAATAATTTTCCTAGAAAGTCCTTATAAAGTTCTACTTTTCAGATTTTTTTCGTATTTTCTAAACTTATGGTTCAAAAGTTAGAGGGGGGGGGACGCTTTGTTTTTTACTTTTGGAGCGATTATTTCCGAAATTATTGACATTATCAAAAAATGATTTTAGTAAACCCCTATTCATTTTTAAATACCTTTCCAACAATATATCACACATTAGGGTTAAAATTAAAAAAAAAAACACTTCCCACTTTACATATAGGGGGGCTACCCTAATAAAACATTTTTTTCCAATTTTTATTTTAGCACTTTGTCGGCGTGATTGATACACATATTGGTCCCAAATTTCAGCTTTCTAGTGCTAACGGTCACAGAGATTAAGCGAGGACGGACAGACAGACAGACATGGCGAAACTATAAGGGTTCCTAGTTGACTACGGAACCCTAAAAATGTGTTGTATCTGAATGATTCAAGTATTTAATTTTTAACAACTTCATAACATTTTGTTCAAGTACAATACAAATACTACGAAGCGTATCAATAGTTGATTTTCTGCTTTTCGCATTATGTATTATCAAATTAAGATTCCACACTAGGTAAGTACTTTGTTTTTATTGAGTTGTTTGTATAGATTAGATTGTAAACAAACAAATATTATCCTTCACTCTCCATAGCGCTATCTTTTCAAAACAATGCACACTTAATGCAATAATAAATTATATGAATAAGTCCGTGTCCGAACATCAAAGATTTTTTTGTAACCAAGGACTTCGCTCCGAGCGGTACACAAAAGTTTTTCCTTTAAAAAGTTTCCGAAACTACACACCTTCGTGGACGTCAATGGACTTCGTCCAAGAAGTCTATACATAGAGTTGTTTCAGTTGTCTATGCCCGAAGTAAGGAGGGGAGTTATTACCGGAGCTTTTGTTCGAAATATAAAAGCACAAGTTTTACAGAACTGAGTACACCCCTGGATACAACAGATAGCTAATATTTAAAATGTACTTTGACGAAGTTTATTAAGTGGTTATGCCTAAATATTGTTTCCAAGCGATAAGAGAAATCTTAATACAGACGCACTCCAAAGAGACTTCAAGTGAACATTGTGAAAGTCTTAATTTCTTAGTTTCTTTGATAACTTTAGTCTTGAAAACTGTTTATTGAAAATTCCTTTGTCTTGGAGAAGGATAGCTACTATATTTTAGTATTCATTAATAATACCGTTTACTGAAAATTTACTATATTAATTATTTAAATTTAAAAAAACTAAACTAACAATCTACAATAAAATACTACAAAAAAAGTACAGTAAACTGTTTTAATTAAAAAATTATTGTTCACAAATAAAGTTATGGTTTTACAACAATATAATTACAACAATATATATATATAAATAATAATTTGTTTACCATAAAAAAACATACTGACATAATACAGCTTCCCATGCGCCGTGCCCAAAATCAACCTTTACAAACTCAACAGCCACCGACTAAAGTCACCGACATTTATGCAGATTGCACACACATAGCCAACATAAATTACTAAGTAAGTGCACGAGACGACAGGAGTCAGCACCAGTGAGTCAACAATCCCACACCCTCTGTGGAAGCTGTGACGTCAGCGATCCTGAGCCTGACCCATTCATTGACCTACAATTATTGGTGCAAACTGGAAGAGCTCCGTTCGGTGCGGTCCGAATTTTAGTCTAGTGGTTTATATAATTATACTAGCTGTTCCCGGCATGCGTTGCAATGCCCTTTTTCCTACCTACTACCTGCCTGTGTACCAACTACCTACCTACCTACTACCTCCTACCCTACCTACCTACTACCCTACCTACCTACCTACTACCCTACCTACCTACTACCCTACCTACCTACTACCCTACCTACCTACTACCCTACCTACCTACTACCCTACCTACCTACTACCCTACCTACCTACCTACTACCCTACCTACCTACCTACTACCCTACCTACTCTACTATCCTACTTACTACCCTACCTACTACTCTACCTACTACTCTACCTACTACCCTGCCTACCTACCTACCACTTTCTCACCTTTTAAACCTTTCCTGGACCTCCACGAATAATTCAACACTATAATTAGCCAAATCGGTCCAGCCGTTCTCGAGTTTTAGCGAGACTAACGAACAGCTATTCATTTTTATATAATATAGCTGTACCCCGCGTGCGTTGCAATGCCCTTTTACCTGCCTACGTACCAACTACCTACCACCTACCTACCTACATACTACTAATTTCTCACCTTCTCTGGACTGCCACAAATGTTTCAAAACCAAAATTAGACAAATCGGTCTAGCCGTTCTCTAGTTTTAGCGCGACTAACTAACAGCAATTAATTTTTATATTATACGCAAACACCATTTGAAAAATCGTTTTTCTATTGGGAAAGAAACAGTATTTATTTCTGATTATTGTGATAATGTCGTATGGTCTGTTTGAAGTTGTCATTCGTTGACTGAACAACTGAACGTCACTCAATTGTTTTGCCTTCCCGGAACCTCTCCACTAACACTTGAACTTTATGGGTACGGTATTAAAGCTCAAATTGATTTTACGTTTTAGTTAGAAAACGTTTGTATGGGAAAAAGAAAAGGGCTGTTTTTAGGGCTTTTCCGGCCATTATTCGAATTTTTCTCGCCGTAAGAACCATCCTTGAACTTCAACGAACATTTAAAAAAAAAAATCAGCCAAATCGGTCAAGCCGTTTTCATGCCAAGTCGTGACAACGGAAAACGGGTTTCATTTTTATATAATATATAGCTGTACCCCGCGTGCGTTGCAATGCCCTTTTACCTGCCTACGTACCAACTACCTACCACCTACCTACCTACATACTACTAATTTCTCACCTTCTCTGGACTGCCACAAATGTTTCAAAACCAAAATTAGACAAATCGGTCTAGCCGTTCTCTAGTTTTAGCGCGACTAACTAACAGCAATTAATTTTTATATTATACGCAAACACCATTTGAAAAATCGTTTTTCTATTGGGAAAGAAACAGTATTTATTTCTGATTATTGTGATAATGTCGTATGGTCTGTTTGAAGTTGTCATTCGTTGACTGAACAACTGAACGTCACTCAATTGTTTTGCCTTCCCGGAACCTCTCCACTAACACTTGAACTTTATGGGTACGGTATTAAAGCTCAAATTGATTTTACGTTTTAGTTAGAAAACGTTTGTATGGGAAAAAGAAAAGGGCTGTTTTTAGGGCTTTTCCGGCCATTATTCGAATTTTTCTCGCCGTAAGAACCATCCTTGAACTTCAACGAACATTTAAAAAAAAAAATCAGCCAAATCGGTCAAGCCGTTTTCATGCCAAGTCGTGACAACGGAAAACGGGTTTCATTTTTATATATATAGATTACTTAAATTTAAAGAAAGCTTACAGACTAATAACAATTTTTAAATATCATGCATAAGTTTCATTTGATATTTACAAGCTTCCACATGTTATAGGTATAAAACTATTTCGTTACAAGTTACTTGCGTTGACCAATTACGGCAATTTGAGTAAATTAAAGATTACAATGTAAGTAAATACATTATTAGTAAATAACTCTTTCCTTGCTGTCGGGTAATAATAATATAAAAGCGACTAATAGGAAAATAAGTACATTATAAAATAAAACTGTAGGTAAATGAAATATATTTTTAACCGAAAGATTATACATAAATATTTAGAAAAGTTTTAGCTGTTAGTACTGCTGCTGCTACTACTTGCTGTCTTGATACTTGTATGACGCTTAATCATTGAGATTGAAAATGGCACAAAAAATAAAAGATGTCTGTTATCATTTAAAACTCAGATATTTTTACTAATTTAGAGGCTTGAAATTTCATATTTTTTATTCTGTAGGTATACGGAATACCGTGTTCCTACAGAATCTCCTTGCACGTAATACACATCTGAATATCGTAACGACAGGACTAAATTTCGGAGCATAGCCCAGGCAGTTATCTACAATGTACACTTGCACCAATCACCCCGTAGTGCCATGCAACTGACAGCACTGATCTAGAAGTACCCCAAGATTAGCACTGCCAATAAACCACAAACGATTTGTTAAGGGTTTAAGAAGACTGTGGTAAAGACAGATAAAAATAAGTTAATTGAATAGGAGTTCTGGATAAACTGCTATTTGTTTTTATAATGCTGTTGATGCTTGGTTAATGAAGTGGGACTTAGATTGGGTTAGTTAAAAATAATTATCCAAATATATCTTGTAACATACTAAAAACAAAGTGTTTTTAAAGAAAGTTTTATGCGTACAAATAACCTCGTATAAAACGCACAAATAATAAAAAAAACTTGATATTTGTCAAGTCGAACAACTCGTGTGAAGCAGGGCTGGATTCATAGTTGACCATTAATAAGACGCACTCACGTTACAATCAATGAAAAAAGTAGAATGTAACATAATGTTCTACTTTTAGTTTCTTCTATAGAGAAGACCCGCGACTTCATGCGCGTGGAAATGTTGTGTGCATGTGTGGGAAAAATGGCGATGTGCTATTCGAGACAATAGTCTATCTCTGTACCAAATTCCATCTAGATCCAATCAATTGTTCTGGCGTGATTGAGTAACAAACATCCATCTATCCAAACTTTCGCATTTATAATAGTTATCAGATTTATTGTCACGAGGACGGGTCAAACTTTTAACTACAAATACATGAACTCTTTCATATTGCGCGTTGATACTGGAGAAGATTATTAATGTTAAACAAACCTTACTGTACTTCTTTTTTTCTTACTTACTTACTATAATTCGAACAGAAACGAAACTCACAAAACACTTTTTCAAAAAATAAAACATCAAGCAAGACACGATATTTCAATGTTTCCATTTGTCCTCTTTCTACGAAATTGTAACCGAGTCTCATTAACAGAAAAATCTCGAGATTTTTTCGCGATAAAATTGAGTACGAAAAAAGTTGTTCCTATCGCGTACTTAAACAATCACATCACGGTTGATTGTAAACTTTTTGAGCTTTCTTCATTGTTCCAACTTACAATGGCAATCATTCAAAGAATTCGGGGCAGTTTTCAAAGAAAATTGAACGTTAAAAATAAGATTTCTTGTTGGGAATTAAAATGATGTAATGAACGTGACTGAAACTTCATTTAAAGTTAGTTTCGAATGAGATTTTCACTATAAATCCTAGAATAAATTACTGTTGAAACGATTTAGTGTAATTGCTTTCGTAATTGAAAAAATGTATTAATAATTTTCATACCTATTATTTTAATTAATTTAATTATCCTTATGACAAGAGAATGATGATGATCTATTATTTAGTAGAAAGGAATGGAAAAAGTTGCAAAAAAAAAGCAAAGCTGGAAAATGATGACGATGAGAACAGGAACTAGATCAGTCGCTAAGGAGACAATTATTTGCAGTAATAGACTTCTTTTGTCTGATAATTAGGATTATAATGACAGCTCGATAGTTCTTGTCAATTTCTGTCCATTTGCTTTTTTGGGAGTTTTGTGCGTATTTCTGTTTTTATCGTCAGTAAACGTACAATTCCTACATATTGAATTCTAGAGAACTCCCCAACCAAGGATATCCTTTACAAAATAACTACCGGTATTTCACTTGGGTTAAGTTAAAAATGAACAATGAACTTGATGCGCTGTCGATGACTGTACATATCCTACGTATATATATATATATATATATATCACTAATATTATAAAGGTGAAACTACTGAACGGATGTGAATGAAATTTAGAACACAGATAGTTCATAACCTGGATTAACACATAGGATAGTTTTATCCCGTTTTTATCTTCCCGTGGGATAATTTTCGAGTTGTAGCAGGCGAAGCCGCTGGCACAAGCTAGTGTAGTCTTATTTTGACAGCAAACGAGTTTTAAACAAGCGCTGATGTAGATATAATCTAAAAAATCAAAGAGATTATAATATTTATGTGCAAAAACCACTGTAGAAAATATTGGGATGCTCATTGCTCAAATTGATTCTAAACGAATTCCACCAAATAAATACACTCACTATCAAAATATCAGCAACACAAAAGCTTCTCACAAAATGCAAATGAACGTTAAAAAAAAAAAGAAACTGAGACGCACTGATACCGCACTCTGTCTGCAAAGTTCGTCTTTGAAAAAGTTCGAGAACAACACTGAACAACGCACCTGTCTACATCAATAGGCGTTCAAAGAGCGGCGGTCTTTTGCGTTTATACCGAACTGCAGTAATAGCCCCTCTTGCTGTCGTAAAAAGAGCTACAGCTGTTATATTATAGAGGAGTTTTAAAGAGTTTTCAACTTTATTTTGTAGATATTTATGACTGGTTTTGGTGTAAAACGCTGCATTTGCACATGAAAGGCAAAGGAGTGAATGATGCGTGACGTCTGACAGGGGACAATGGAAGAAAAAAACGTGTTGCGCTGACCCCAAGTTTTTCAAAATCAAAAGTCATTTATTCAAACTAGGCTGATAATCAGCACTTTTCGAACGTCAACATTTACTTTACTTATTTACAAGAGACAGTCTCCCAAAACGCCCATCCTTCGACTGTGGAATGAAGTGGAATGGGACAAGGCCAGGACGACGATGATGACGTAAAACGCTGCATTTGACACCAATGCTGGTTCCTCTTTAAAATAAGTGTATCCAGTTAGTAGCCAACTTAGTTTATCGGCAGTTAGATCAAGAAATTGTCACTCATGTATTTATTTATTTTAACGCTTCAAATACAAATGACAGAGGTGTACGCATGCCGTAGGAATTTTCTGCCAGCCGGTGAGGTGATGCAGAGACAAACAGTGGTAGCTGATGCATATCTGAAAATAATTAATCATAATTGATACGTGTCTGCCTTCTAGTTACCTAGACATTACCGTGTACATTTATACTATCACTGACTATAGCATTGCTTAAAGGCGTTTAGACCAAACGAGTAAATGCAAATTCTATCTCAACTCTGCCTTATAGTGTCCAAGCATGGAAAGAACTTTCATAAAGTTATATCAGTATAAGGTGCCTAAACACGAAGTAGCCAATCTTTTCATAGTAAAATTGTAAAGATCTTGTGATCTTGAACACCACGAAAAAATAATTTTATGCATGTCTTAAAGTATTAGGTGCGGTCAGCAGCAGAAGTAGCTTAACATTTCGTAATTTTAATTATTTGATGTACAGGACTCCAGTTATTATTTTTAATGTTTCAGAAGACTATTTTTTGAAATATTCCTTACTCTTTAATAACTTGTTAGAAACGAGTAATATCTAAAAAGATTTTATTAAAACACCTGCTTTGAAACTGTGTGTAGTGTTAATCTACTTTTGATGCTGACTGTACTTATTCTTTAAAAAAACATAATAGATACATCCAAAAGGACACCGACGCAAAAATGGCCACCACTTACTCAGAACTTAATAATTCTGAGCCCACTACATTGAAAAGTGTCAGTTATTAAAGAAAAAAAGCTGCTTCCATCAAAAGTGCAATACCTACATGGTCAGTATGAATGGAACAACAGATTTTTTTTGCTGAGGCTCAGAATCATGTACCAAATACATGGTAACTTTTTTTTTTTTTTGGCGGGTGGAAAATCATCAAATAACCCCTCCCGCTCTTGGGCAGAGTGAAAGGGAGTGTCAGACTTCTACTGACTGAAAACCACCTATGTTCCTTTTTAGCCCTTTATGTCGAGGCCGCGGTATCTCTTGCGATCAACCCGCAGCCCCGACGGGGAATACATGGTAATTGTTTTCACGTCGGCGTCTCTTCCACACTGTATAGGTAGTCCTGATATTGAGCCGATATCAATACGCTTTCCCTCGGATAAAATAGTTTCAAGCTGCACGAGATAAAACAATGAGAGTATTTGAACCGATTCCGTCCCGGAACTGACACCATTCAAACTCTTTTCCAAAAAAATAAAATGTCTCGGAGCAATATATGTTGAGAGCAGAGTGATATGATGCTTTATGAATAGAATGTGTAGGTACGTAATAGAATGACCGCGGGAAATTCGGTGCAGCAGATATTCTCGCAATGCGAAAGGCGAAGCGTCTAGCGACTAAAACAAATGCACTAATCATGCCACACGTTGTGGCGAATGGTGGGACGTGGCATTATTAGTATCTACATTTCTGTACTTCGTACCGAATTTTCCGTAGTCAGGCTGTGAGGTGGAAGCATCGAAATAGTCTGTGACATTAAAAATTAGTTCGAATTACCCTAAAGAATAACTATTTCATGTAATCATGACGTTATAAGTGTTAGTGTGAATAGAATAGAATTATGTATATCTTAATCCTACCTTTACTATTTTTATGAATGCAAAAGATTGTGGGGATGGATGAATGGTAGTTACTCTCTTACGCAAAAACTACTGAACGGATTTGGATGAAATTTGCTGCACAAGTGGCCTGCGGTTCATTAACGACGAGGTTTACATGCTATTAGCAAGCACTTGGGATTGCCCCGTGTGGTGTCGTTCAGACCATGCAAAGTTAGTGGACACAGCTCTGAATGAACATGTCGGATAATCACTGGCTGCCTCAAGCCGACCCCGGCACAGTATCCATTGGCAGGCAAAGCGCCACCAGAAGTTCGCTGAGTGGTGGCAAGCTCTAGTAAAAGAGCCAAAATAGTCTCCGACGCTAGACACCCTCTACACAGTAATATGTTAGTATCGCAAAGGCTAAAAAGTCGCAACAGCTTCTTGAAGTGTGTACTTCTGCTCACTGGCGCACGCTGTAAGGAAAGACTTAAGCTGTGGCGAGATAGCGTTTCCTCACCCAACCCATTTGTGCCTCTAGCCGATCTTCCGCCTGGACACGAGTTGCCATGGCTGACCTGGAAGTCTCTAAATAGACTCCGGACACAGGTAGGCTGAAGCAAGGAAAACCTGTTCAGGTAGAGATTCATAGATGACTCTGCCCTAGAGTGTAAATGTGGTCTTGCCCACGAACTATGGGACACTTGATATTGTGTCTACCCTGTTCTGTTACTTGCACATCACAGGAGCCGATGGAGGCTACTGAAAGTGCCAAACTTGTCGCCAAATTTTGGGCCGACTTAATTTAAATTGTCATCGACACGCTAAGAAGAAGAAGCAAACACTTCCTACCTTATTGTTAAATTCTAATCATCATCATCATCATTTCAGCCATAAGGCGTCCACTCCTAGACATAGGCCTCCCCCAGAAGGGGGGGATTTGCCATAATCGCCAGGCTTGGCAGGCGGGTTGGCGATCGCAGTATGGTTGTTACGAAGGCACAGAGAACACTGCTGCCCATTCTCTGGTAAGTCCCTTAGTCGCCTCTTAAGACACACACGGGAAGATATGGGATAGTGCTATTCTTTACGTCCGACACCATACGGAGATAATAAAGAAGAAGAAGATAAATTCTAATACCTCGAACATATTGCCCGATTATTGGTCCTGAATTTTTTTTGTAGGTCTTTAGCAGACAGTACGGTTAGTCACTCGAAAGTCCGACATCCAGTCTTACAGTAACTCGTTGTTGACGTCAGATGCGTATCCGCTCCATATATCGTTTGTATTCAGCTTTACCAGATTAGACGGGAAGACGGCTGTCCAGATGATGATATTTTTATAATTTTATTCATCAGCTGCCTAGCTATCAGATTCTAACAGTGTTTCAAAAGTTTACCACGGATAACATCGCGTGTGTATTTCCCAGAAAACCTTACAAACCTACAGGCACTAAAACAAGTTAAAGAAAGTAAAAATTCAGTAAAACATAAATGAAAAGATACCGCGCATAGTCGTACATAACCAGACCTAATAGAAGCACATCTATCTCAGTAAATAGCAGCTAAATTAGATCAGTAGTTCCTAAGTCCGGACAGATCGCTTCTTGATGACTGGCAATTCAACGGCTGGCTATCTGTAATGGCCGACTGCCAATGTAACGCTGTCTGTAAGACGCGGCGCAGATTAGTGCCAAAAATCGATATGTAGTTTCTAAAACTCTTTGGTTTACTTCTTTAAAGTTTGTTGTTTTTGTAAGTCAACTAGGAAAGGAATTTTAGCAGAGATTATTGAATTATTATTATTATTATATTGGCCGACCGGTGAGTTACTTTTTTTTTTGTTTATATTTATTTGTGAGTGCGGTTGCCGAATGGAATGTTGTAATCCGCGCATTTTCAAATCTCAAGTGCATAGATTACTTCTATGCAAACATTATCATGTGCCAACAATTGCACGGATTATCAAAATTGCAACGTTTTTGCAAAACTAGATTATTGCAGTCTGTGCAGAATGGGCTTATTGGCATCACCGTCACCTGCAAAGCCTTTTCTCATCTATGTTAAAGTCGCCTTCCAGTCTAATTGGATGCAGCCGAATAACAATATTTTACATAGAGCGAATACAAATTCCTCTTACTATTATTTTAATTGGCTATCATTTCTATAATATAGACTAATAGTGTCTTTTACACCATTTCAGGCACACTAACACCTAACCTATACTCAACCAATATACACATGGATGATTACAAAAATTTCATTTTTGATGTCAGTTAAAAACAATCCCAGCCGGGCATCTTTTAGACATTTACTCGTAGTTATTAAAAGTTTAAGAGATATTTTGGCAGGTAGGTAGGTTCGATACGAACTATATTTTAGGTAGGTACGTCAATCAATGCCTTTCGCTTAGCTTTCAACATTGATAGCGTTCTTTGTATAGATGCTGCTAGGGATTTACTACGTCTTCTGAGTGAAAAGTGATTGACAGTGGATAAGTCCTACCTTTCGTGTCGCTCTTATCGGTTATCTTTCAATAAAAACTAGTTATCTTAATGACAAAACATCAAGTATTCTACAAAATGGGGGCAGTAGTGTACATACATAACATCTATACTATCTATACTAATATTATAAAGCTGAAGAGTTTGTTTGTTTGTTTGTTTGTTTGTTTGTTTGTTTGAACGCGGTAAACTCAGGGACTACTGGTTGGAATAGAAAAAGTCTTTTTGTGTTGGATAGTCCATTTATCGAGGGAGGCTTTAGGCTATATAACATCACGCTACAACCAAAAGGAGCTGAGCATAAATGAAAAATGTTGCAAAAACGGGAAAAATATTTCGTTTTTGAGAGCTTCCGTTGCGTGCGCTGCGAAAACGCTATAATTTACGCAAATATTGTGTATGGTGGAATTGTTCCTCTTTAAAAGTTCTAAAAAAAAGTCCGCGACAGCATAAGTCTATCTTTTAAGATTGACTCACTATAACCTTTTTTTACTATTATAATTTTAGGTTAAAATGAATGATAGTTTGCGAAGCTTATTTAACCCATATGGTATTAATCTATATCTAAATAAATGTGTTTGTTAGCACGGAAATTTAATATAGAATATTTGTGCCCTTTACTTTATACAGTTTAAACAAATACCTTAGAAGATATCGCAATGTAAAAATATCCGCGCAACAAAATAATTACTCTCGCGGCAGTGATTCGTTCGGTCCGGTACGGCAGCCGGCTGACGCGCGTTCCATCGCAATGTAGGCCCCTACGTGGGGATTCTGGCCTCCGGGAAATTCAAATTCAAAATATTTACTGCACCATAATGTTTACAAGTACAAGGTGTTACTGTATATATAACAGTAAGAGATACCTATAGTAATTCACACTTTAATAAAATCTAAACTAATATTATAAAGAGGAAAGATAAGATTTTTTGTTTGTTACGATTTAACTCAATTTATGTTGATTGATATGATTTGATTTATGTGACGCAGACGAAGTTGCATGGGTCAGCTAGTAATATTATATCATGCATGTAATACCTGAAAGATTTAGGAAGAGGTGTACTGAATAGATCATCGTGAGGAAGCCGCATGTCTTAGAATCAAAAAATTCGAAGACATGTGACATCTACCAACCAGCACTGGGCCCGCGTGGTGGATTATAGCCCATCCCTCTTCTAGCGAGGAGGCCTGAGTCTCCGCAGTGGGAACATTAAAGTCTGATGATGATGATGAATGTACTGAATAGTACACTCACATTTCACCAGTTACGTTTAAGTTTTTTTTTTTGTAGATCCGTTGACACTAGGAATTTCTCCTGTATCGTGGGTGCGTTCACAACCATTTAAACTCACATACACAAATACCCAGACCCGAAACAACTATCTGTAGGCCATACAAATATTTGTTCCGTGCGGGGATCGAACCCGCGACACGCAGCGCAGCAGTCCAATCGCTCAGCCACTGCGCCAGCCGTGCCGTCGATTTCCATGCAATAGGAGCGAATATGGTCATCAACCGGGGTCAACACCAGACTCAAAAAAATACTATTCGCCAAACTCAGAAAATTTCCTGATGAAAAACCTCAATTCCAATTTGCCCGACCCGGAAATCGAACCCAAGACCTCATGGTTAGCAGTCGCGAATGCGACCACTAGACCGACGAGTCAGTGTACTTAATAAATTAATTAAATCATGATTCTTTTGGGGTAGGCAGAACTACAGTACGCCAGCTACTACGATATTTTCTTACTCCTTGTGCTTCGTTCGCGTTCATCATAGACGGACGCCGATTGAGAATGTTCAAATTGTAAATTGGAATGAGAGACTTGAAGATATTAGTGATTAATTCTATATCCTAACTGAGAAAATAATTTACCTCGGTTAGTTAAAATTGAAGTTGATGAAAAAAAAACCAGACACATTTTGATCGAATGATCAAAATGTGTCTGGTTTTTTTTTAATCGACCAACAGTTTTAATGCTAAAGGGTCTAGTCATAATTATACTAAAATAATTTAATTTAATGAAAACAAATTATTAAGATATAAGTTAGACACATAACCCTCATTTTAGGCTTCGTCGCTATCAAAATAAAAAACACGCTTTCTCGTGTTCTTTTCATCGAACCTTTTAATTTAACAACCATGAAAAATAACTAGGTCGCCATTTTTGGGAGTCCGCCTTACTTAGCTGACCATGCATTGTCTTCCAAACTAAACATGTACGTAATTTTTTAGCTCATTCGGAATCATGGAAGTGGGTTAAATTTAATTTCTAAGATTTGTTTACATCGTTAGTTTCGTTACATGTGAAGCTAATAGAAGTGTGTGTAACAGTTTGCAAGTTGATGTACCTTACACCGTGTAAAAAATTGAATTCCGGACTGATAAGCGCGACGCATCGCCGCTACGCTGCTCAAGATTTTACACATAGGTAACGATGTATTTTCATGTAAAATGTTCAGCTGAAATTATAAAATGCCTGACAAAACCGTCAGGCATTTTATAATTTCAATTTTTTTTTAAACGACGGTACAGCAAATAAACACAGCAAGCGGAAATTAGAAAGTATGTTAAAACTGGGCTATTCTGATAGCTTCTAAATATGGAAAATATAAGCAAAATTAAGTGAAAAGAACTTTTCAAAACCCGACGTTTATAATTTCGGCACAGTATTGTTCGCTGAATAAGTCGTCAACTACGGTCTGTATAACTATCAAACTTTGGATTTCGCTTTAATTCGAAACAAATTGTTTGAAATTGTTTTGTTTGAGATAAAATTGCATTAAAGTTTCTGTTAGAAGTGACGAATATTGTTGTGGGATAATTAATTATTGGATGTAGCAACTTAATTACTGAATGCCGAAAGTATTTAGAAATAAGACGAGGGATTGCCAGCCTGTCTGGCTAAATAAGACAATTAAATCCAATTGGATTTCAAAATTGCTTAAAGAACCAGTGTCTCTCTTTGTATTTGGTTAAAGATAATTTTTACTTTTTAGGACTCTTTTGACAAATGGCAAAAATTAAACTCTACTAAATTCATGCTGTCCGTCTGTCTGTCTTTCCGTTTATAAGTCGCAGCCTTTTTACTTCGAGACACGCCACTGATGTGCAATTACGAATAGGTTTAGTCCACTCTCATGCACAACGGTCCAGACCAACGAGCCTGTCCAAAAATATTGGAATATTTGAACTATACTAAAATACATTTTCATTAATTAATTTAATAACTAATAAAAAGCAGTTACTTTTAAATACATGCATACGCAGCAGATCATACTGCTCGAAAGCAGGATCATGTAGAAGTCAGGTGTAGTTCCGCTAATGTTTTGTTCATAAATTAATAATAATAACGTCTTTATTATGATAAGCTCACATTTAGCTAACACGTTCTGACTCTTAAGGGGATGGATTTCTTCTATCTGACGTTCGAAATTGTGTTTTGGAGCTGGTACAATTGAATTGAAGGTCTCCTAAAAAAACAATGTAGTGTAGGCTTAGTCGATAAATGCCTAATTCTTAAAATGCCTAGCATTCTAAAAATGCCTAATTCTTAAAATGGCCAATTCTTAAAATGACTAATTCTGGAAATGCCTAATTCCTAAAAGGAGTAATTCTAGAAATGACTGATTCTTAAAAGGACTGATTCTTATAAGGAATAATTCTTAAAAGGACTCCTTTTTTCTATGTTCATCGATATCTCCGTCAATTGTAAACCGGTAGTGTCGGGCTATTTATGTTAAACAAAATATGGTTCGCGACCGTAAAACCTGTTTAGTTAGATAACTATCATCATTTAACGATGATTTTAATTATTAAAATTCTGTATTATAACATTTTTGTTAGGGTTGCAAACCAATCGTATATTTTAATCAACATAATATTATTATATCCCAACTGTTACATAAGAAATGTTACAACTGTTACAAAGAATACATAAGAAAATTTTAATTTGGCGGACTAACCTAGCGCTTAATATAATACTATACCGTAAACCCGTTTATAGCCCTAAGCTTTATAGTATTATAGGGCTAAATCTAGACTAACTCAGGTAATAGATATGGCATACTAATGGTAATCATAACTAATTATTGCAAAGCTATTGATTATGTCCTAATTGTTGATGTAAATGCCAACTATAGATCGAGGATATCAAAGTGGATTTAAAGTGATTGATTACATTGTTTGGAATAACCGGATGGTTGGAATATTAATTTAGTTACATACGTTTATTTTATAAATATGTAGATAATTATACGCAATTATAATGCAAAATAAGTAACAGCCCTGTGAATTTTGAAAGAATTTTGGTTTCAGAATCTATATAAGTTACTATAATAATTACGTATCTATACAATAATTTCGCTTTAAATAGTTAAATCTAATTACACGCGAAAATCATTATCTTCATCTCGGACTTTTTTTTTTGGGGGGTGTAAAATCATTAAATTACTCCTCCCGCTCTGAGCAGAGCGGTAGGGAGTGTCAGACTTATATTGACTAAAAACCACCCATGTTCCTTTTGAACCCTTTGTGCCGAGGCCGCGGTAACTCTTTCGAACACCCCGCATCCTCCGTGACCATTTTTGTTCCTGGTGGCGAATTTCATCGAAGAAATATGCACTGAATGCACAGTTTGCGTTAACACAGGTGCACTCTCTCTTCTCATCTCGTAGTCCAGTGGGACGGTAAGACGGTAATCCGACACGGCTGAAGATATCAGGCGCAGGACCAATGGTTTATCGTTCTCTCGATACAACCGGTTAAACACACTGAGAACACTGAATACTAATCATTTCTTAAAATATTTAACGATTATATAGCAATACTAGCTAATGCCCGCGGCTTCACTCGCGTGGATGTCGGATTTCGCGACCAAAAGTAATCTTTTCTTCCCCCCATTTCAACCCCTTATAACACTTTTTTCGCATTAAAAAGTAGCCTATGTCCTTTCTCAGGCTCTGGACCATCTGTGTACCAAATTTTATTGAAATCGGTTCAGTAGTTTTGGCGTGAAAGCGCGACAGACAGACAGAGTTACTTTCGCATTTATAGTAAGGATAATTCGAGAAACACCCATAATATCTTCTTTTCGATTCGATGACATCAAACTATACATTTCAATATAACATTGCCTCGCTTTAACAGACTTTCCGTGCAATGACAGATCTACATAAACTGGTTTTGTAAACATTTGATTGATCGCTGTGTGTGCTTTGCGACCCGAACAAATCTGTCGTTTGTCCCGTTCAAGACACTAACTTCTTTTAGAGTCAATTCATTATCAAAAGAAACCCATAAAAATTACCATATACAAAACTAAATCCGAATTACACTGAAAAACTGAATTACACTTAGCTTGGCGCATTAAAGGAGGCGTCTCAGAATGTTGCTAAATCTCCCCAGACGTGCCATAGGAAATGTTCTCTTTATCTTACAACATCCTGCTTCCGAAGGCGTACCTTCCGCCCCCCCGTTCCGCATCGCCGCACTACACACCGGAACTGACGGGGATTTATTTAGAATAAAACAGCATATTTTTATTGCGCATTAAAATACTCCAAAAGTTGGGGTTGTTAAAGAGCTAAGTATCAATTGTCGCCATTAATTTATTTGTTAAAAAAAGTAATCGTGTATTTTAACTTAAATGGGTGGTCAATAAAAAGGGATTTGTTACTACGTGAGTATGATTTTTGGACGCTAAAACGAGAGTTGATACTCCAATCCCGTTTGTTAAGCCATGCATTTGATTATCAGGTGGCATCTAAAGTGGTGATGAAAACGAGATACATCGATGGCAAAATATTCTACGACAAAGGGTTAAATCCCTCGAAAAACAAACACAAAATAAAACTTCATTCCCAATATCAATATCGCCGTCCATCTAAACGACAAAGAAAATTGATAGGGACAATCGAGGCGCCCGGAAAAATTGTACCAGCACTGCAGACGTGGCGAGTGCATTGTTTTGTCGCCGCATCTGCGCCAGGGATTATCATCAATCACCAACTGCAAATTGCACATAGCCTTTCGGAATGCACCCTGTGCCATTTGTGTGCCACCGGCCAGGATTAGGCGGCATTAGTTGAATCGAATTCCGTGCTAAGCGCTTTGCGGAGCTATGCGTTACAGTATGCGAGGCTGGAGCCTGTATCTGCACTCGAATAGGCTACAACTACACGGTACATACTCCCAACTGAAGGAATAAATTATCGATTCCTCCTGATAGCGAAATAAATCGCAAGTTAACTTAATTTTAATTAAACTTGGCCGATTTTCGTATCCTGCTGAATTGCTAAATGGGCCGCGACGAAGTTTGTTACTAACAGATAGATGTAACTTATTTTTATCGGTTCCTTGAACGTGACCGCAGCCGGCTTGTTTCGCCGCTAAGAAAATGTTCGTTCATGATCATTGAGTACGTTACAGAAATATAGATATTGCCGTTTCTATATTATAAAGGTTGGTTTTATTATATTTTATTCAGGAAGGAGTTACTATTGTGATTTATATTAGGTCTTCTTTCTTTATTGTGTGGTTAGTGCCTAACCTGGTGTCAGTTTTTATGCCACCGATGGGCCTTTGCGTGCCGTTTAGATATACTTCTCAAGTATGCTGGTTTCTTCACGATATTTTCCTTCATCGAAACAAGTGATAATTATACAATACGCACATGAATTCGAAAAATCAGAGGTGTGTATCCTAGGTTTCAACTCGAGATCTATGACTTGGCAGCCCGACGGTCACACGACAAGACTAAAGTATATAACATTACGACATTGTTAATGTTGTCATTTGGTAAAGTGGTAAGAATTTTAACAAATAAGAGTGGTAATTTGCAATGTCTGCCACGGTTAAAATTCATAATCAGCCCACTTCACTATGAGTCTAGATCTAGACAAACGCACAATAAACGAATGAAGAAAGATAATTAGGTCCCGAATAACCAAAACATTAATAAACATCAATAACGTGCTTAACAGGGCAACAAACTACTGGAACAGTTACGACTGTTTGCAAGAGCATTGCTCGTTCAAATTAAGGAAAACGCTCTATACAATTAAAGCCCGGTCACAGTTCATTCGAGTCTTCTTTAATTACAGTTCCTTATGCAAGTAGCTCGCTTAGATCCGGAGTTCCGAAACTATTTGTGGCACTAAATCCAGTTGCCGGTACAGCACTATCTAGGAGCGCAACATGCATACCCATGTAAATTTCAAGCGGAGCCGGCCTCGTTAATTTGGGTCTTGTCACGAGGCACATCCCTTTCTTAGTAACTCTGTACTAGCTCCGTCGCTTTGCTTTCACCAGCTAACGGCTCCTTGGCTGCTCGAAATTGCCTCGGTTTATCTTCGTACGATCGACCCTGAACACATTCTGAATAAATGTTTCACAAATTCGCTATCCTGTACTCAGGAATGCCCCTTTTATTTATCTTTACGATTGTGAGATTTGCTTCAGTGATTTTGATAATGTTTAGGCTTCAGGTGGTCTTTATCAATTGACTTGATTTGGGTGTCTTAATTTGATTAGATTTTGGAAATTTAGATGAATGACGACGTGTGTTATTGTTTTGCAATACATTCAGTCATGCTTTCTCTTTCTTGTAACATGGATTGAAAAAGTTGGATCTTCATTGTCTGATTAATTTAATTTCAGGAAATAAGTATCAATACACTACCTTAAATCATAAAGAAAGGTAAGGCTGAGGTGTACCCGTTAGTATACGCACATTTCGCCAGTTATCCTTAAGTCTCATGTAACAGTGGGCAAGTTTATTCCCATTTTTACCATCATCACATACACACAGAGAGAGAGAGAGAGATGGGCACATACCCAGAGGTCCGTGGAAATTTCACCCAAATTTACCCGAATCATCGAAACCAGGAGCCCATACTCAGAAGTTGCGCTTGCAACTACTAGACCAACGAGGCAATAATAAAACACTAATTTTGCCTATTTAAACCTCATACACACTGCGCTGTGCTCCCGTTTTTTTTTTGGGCGCTTGGAAAATCATAAAATAACCCCTCCCGCTCTTGGGCAGAGCGAAAGGGAGTGTCAGACTTCTACTGACTAAAAACCACCCATGTTCCTTTTTAGCCCTTTATGCCCTGTATGTGTTTGTAGGTCGCGATATCTCTTGCGAACAACCCGCAGCCCAATATACACATTCTTTGATTGAAGTCATGAAGGAATTCTTATGTCAACTAAGTTGGAAAAGAATTGAAAACCAAGTTAGTAATATTAGTGTTAAATTATTAGTTCTCACATTTTTTTTTTTTTTAAAAAAAACATTGCCCCACACTAGGAATTTCTCCTGTATCGTGTGTGCGTTCACAAACATTTAAACTGACATACACAAACACACCCAGACCCGAAACAACTATCTGTAGGCCATACAAATATTTGTTCCGTGCGGGGATCGAACCCGCGACACGCAGCGCAGCAGTCCAATCTCTCAGCCACTACGCCAACCGCCAACCGTGCCGTCATTAGCACGTGAGCCAATTTAGCAATTCGTGAGTGTTATGAAACCGTAGTAATTCATGTGCATTGGTGGTTTTTTACAAAGTTGTTTTAATCAGATAGCACCTAAGCATGGGAGTTAAACATAACTGGTGAAATGTGAGTGTACTATTAGACACAATCTCATCAAAACCTTTAAGGCTAATAAGCATGATGGAGCAAGAAGGAACTGGGTTCCGGTCCCATGGTAAAACCGGTTTTGCTCAGGTTACGGCGGTACTATGGAACAAAAACCGGGGCTTCGCATGCCCTAAGCGTAATGTTAATATGTTATGTTTTTAATCGGCTGACTAAATAGTAAGCTATTGTTAATTGTAACAGTAAATATTTTGATATACCTACATGCTTCTTTGATAATAAAGTGTCTGGTTAAAAATATTTTGTAACTATCGTAACTCATTTTGTGTTGTTGTCTTGAACCATATTGTTTAATTATTACCTATGTGATTACTTCGTGAAATAGGCCCGCTTACATATTTATGGGTTGAAACACAATATAATAGGTGGAAAGGCCTAAAAAACGTTATGTATCAGAAACGTTTCTTTCATAACTAAGTTCAAATATATATTTAAAATAATTTTACGTTAATGCAAAATTGGAGTACGTCCAAATTAGGGTTAGGTGTTACTTATTATTAAAGAAACAATTTGTTTTTGAAAGCAAAATAAAATCGTTACTAACTAACAGTTTCCAGTGAAGTTAAATTCCTATTGTATTGATAACTATTGATTGTAGTGATAACCCTGAAAGAAAATTTACGGAAAGAGGTTATTTTACACAAACATGAGCGTTTTACATTCTTTAAATAATATTTTATAAACGATCGACAAACGTGCATTTACCCAAAGCTTTTTCTCATAGGGTTAGGCAGAAACTACAGAACGAAATTGACTACGATCTTTGTTTACTTGCTCCGAGGAGCAGGTTATGCAGGTTGGGCATACCTACTTCAAAAACGTATATAAGTTTTGAGTATGAATGCGGATGGCTATAAGAGTTTGGGAAGAACGATGGAGTCTAAAAGAGAAAGATGAAATGGCGACTAACAGAGATGTATCGAATAAAAGACATACTACGACACGACACTTATTAAAAAAAAATACCAACCGAATTGAGAACCTCCTACTTTTTGGAAGTCGGCTTAAAATTAGGAAACATGTTAGAGAATGATGATGACTTCAAAAATGAATAGCCTAAGGTTACTTTTTATGAAATATTTTTTAGCGAATCGTGTTGCTTTAGAAGGAGTTGTCTGCTGACTTGACAAGAAATAGAGAAATATTGAAAAAGAAGACATGTTGCGCCGACCCCAAATAAATTAGGATAAGGGCAGGAGAATGATGATTTTTTAACGAATCATGACATATCGTATTACCACTGGGGTGGTACTGACTAATTAGTCGTACTCCGGTTTGGAGGTTAGATGGGCAGTCGCTCCATGCAAACTGGTTAATACAACTGCATCCGATTAGACAGGAAGACTACAACAAGATAGTAGGGAAAAAAGACTAGGAGATAATGAGGGATAAAGAAAATGTGTTCATAAACGGGAATAGAATTCTAATTCATTTAGTACGAAGGGGCCATGCGCTAACGGCTCTATTGCCAATTGCCATGCGCTAACAGACACAACGGAAAATTACCAAAACATATTTTTAGATTACGACTAATTAATCATGAAGTATTTTACAACGTTGATACTAGTCTCGATTTCTTAAAGTGACTTCACATCAGATTGTATAGATATCTTATCGATTTGTTAAACTAGCGATAAAGTGGTCAAGGGTAAAAAGTTGGAAATAATCTACTGTTTTTCTGCTGATAAATATTAGTTCATAGCTGTGCCCTTGTGTAAGTACTTGGGAACAGATAGGCAGGGTTAGAGTGAGTAGCGCCATAGACAGCTGTGAAAGAAAACAGTTGTAGCATAGTTGTAACGGTCCCTACTTACGAATTGTACGTCACGATTCCAGGCAGTAAAACTTCGCATTACTTGGTGTAAACTATACGTTTTAAAATTAATATCTGTTCGACCTTGTAAACTCCTAATTTATTGAATAGATATTTATTTTCACCAGGGAATCTGTATAAATACTTCTAATAAATCGTAAAGAAGGCAAGGCACACACAACGGCTAACTATCACAGAAAACATGGATGTCCTAGTACAAAAAAATTGAACCAACCCGCTCTGTGGATAACCACATAGATAGGAGGTCTTTGTTACAGTAGTGGGAACATCAAAGGCTAATTAAGCTTAAATTATTATGCAGAGTAAAGATGGAGACCATAATATGTAACTGTACATGAAGTTTGCAATGATAAACCCAAAAAACCAATAAGTTAGTACTAATATAGGTTTCAACTGGAGAGCAGTCAAAATTGCTTTTAACCAATTACGAGTTACGGTAGATTGTGATAAAGAGAGAACCTTTGAAAGTTACTCATAAAGAAATGAGGCTATCTTAGCTAAAACGGATTAACCCACATTTTTGTACAAACAAACATTTATATTTTAGATCGAAAACACCTGACCTGCATTAACTGCGTCACAATCTTGCAAAAAGTTGTGACTAGGAAATATGTGATACTATACTGTTGCCAGCGGCTTCACCCGCTACAACTCGTAAATTATCCTACGGAAAGATAACATCGGGATAAAAACTATCCTATGTGTTAATCCAGGTTAAAAACTATATGTGTACAAAATTTTATCCAAATCTGTTCAGTAGTTTTTGCGTGAAAGAGTAACAAACTGGGAATGCTTCGTTGTTCTAGTGGTCGCAAGCGCGACTGTGGTCCTGGGTTCGATTCCCGGGACGGGCAAAGTGTCATTGGCTTTTTCCATCAGGAATTTATCAGTAACAGCTACGGAGTCTCGATTTGTGCCCGGTTGATGGCAATAGGCTCGCCCCCTGTAACATGGGACTTAAACATAACAGGCGAAATGTGGGTATACTACTAGGTACACCTCTGCCTAACCCTTCGGGGATTACATGAGTAATAAATGAGTAACAAACATACACACTCACACACAAACTTTCGCCTTTATAATAATACTAGCTGATGCCCGCGGCTTCACCCGCGTGGATGTCGGTTAAATTATATACTCAAACCTTCCTTTTGAATCACTCTATCTATTAAACCGCTTCAAAATCCGTTGCGTGGTTTCAAAGATTTAACCATACATAGGGACAGAGAAAGCGACTTTGTTTTATACTATGTAGTGTGATTAGTGTGATAAACAGTTTGTTTATTTTTATTGGTAAAACAGCAAAAGGAACTCTTGGCTAAATAATAACAGCCACCGATCGATCTTTTAGCCACGTTTGCCCAGGTTGGACTGTATCGATGGGTGACCACAAATAACATAATTATACCAAGTTTCCATTGCTCCCAACTGTCATGTGTAGATCTATAACAGTCAGCAACCTGAAACTCTGACAACTAGTCTTACCAAGGGGTATCGTATTATCCAGTATCAACTGGGTTGGACTGGCTGGGTGGGCAGCGGTGGCCCAGTGGTGGCAGCCCCGACATACGAACAGTAGTTCGTGGGTTCGAACCCAGGCAGGCACATTACTTTGTATAATTTATTTCATCACCGCTGCTCTCAAAACGGTGAAGGAAAACATCGTGAGGACCAAAAATGTCTTAGAACCAAAAAATTCGATGACATGTGATATCTGCCAATCCGCACTGGGCACGCGTGGTGTATTATTAGCCCATCCCTCACCTATAGAGGAGGCCTGAGTCCCTGCTGTGAGAACATAATAGGCTGATGATGATGATGATGATGAACTGGGTTGTGGAGATCAGATAGGCAGTCACTCCAAATAAAATACTGGCATTCAGCTGCATCTGGTTAGACTGAAAGCTGACCCCAATATAGTAGGGAAAAGGCTAGGCAGATGATGACGTCATCTCTACAATATTCCTTAAGTGTAAGTCGCATTCTTCAAACATTTCTCACATAATGTGAGCAGTGTTTAAAGAATACGTGTCTTATTTATACAACATATTGGTTCAAAGTCGAATAATACAATGCTAAACGACTCTCTTGGACTATTTGTTGATAGTAGCGACATAAGCAAATTAGGTCACAGCTGATGTTGTGTTGATAACAAATGCAATAACATCACGCCTGTAATCACCGGAAGACTAATCAGAGGTGCTTCTTAGAGTACATACGTACACATTTCCCCACATTAGTCCCATGTTGTAGCGGGATGAGCTTATTGCATCAACTGGTCTCTTCGAAATTCCCAATAACACATCACTTCCACACACATTACATCATAAGATTTTTGCCTGATCTGAAACAGATCCTTCTTTTGCAAGTATTAATCCGGCGACACAATAAACGTGTTGAATGTGGATTTCTGCTTGTTGGGATGCATTTTAAAGTGAAAAGCGAGTGCAGCTTCGCAAATAGCTGTCGAATATTTCGCAATTTTATCAATTTTTCAACGGACGTACCTATTTAGGTACAAATGATGCAATACTTGGATACGCAAGCAGCTGCGGCACAATTGACGTAAAGTTAAAATATCTTGATCAACGCAAATTACGTCTATGGCGCCTACCTAAAAGATAATATGATTAATGATATCACTGCAAAAAAGAAATTCGATCTTTTTGGCCAACAACAACGTGCTTTATTACCTAATTAATAGTACAGTCAGTCCCCAGAATTACCTGACCTCTCTTTTCACATCACTACTTGCCCTTTTATTCTTTATACGAGAGGTCAGATAAAGCTGGGGACTGACTGTACAACGGCAACGCTGCTTAAACATGGCTACCAACAAAACCAATGGACCACCAATGGTCTGCTGGTACTCGTAGTCTAGTAGACCGCAAGTCATGATAAAACTTGGACCCTATTTTTTTTTTTTGTGGGTGGGTGTTCTTGGGCAGAGCGAAAGGGAGTGTCAGACTTCTACTGAGTAAAAACCACCCATGTTCCTTCTTAGCCCTTTATGTCGAGGCCGCGGTATCTCTTGCGAACAACCCGCAGCCCCGACGGGAAGACTTGGACCCTGAGCTGGCCTAGCGCAATACAGGGTTTTAAAAGAAAAAGAGGCCCCGATGGAGTTACTTTCCCATTCTTCCTTTTCGTATAGGCTTTTTCATTAATGGTCGAATGACTCTTCCCGCTCTGGAGCAGAAAGGAGTGTCAGACTCTTAATGACAAAAATCCATCCGCGTTCTTTCTATGTAATACCCTTTGCGTTCCAGGGCCGCGGTGACTCTTTCGAATGAATTCCGCAACCCTGGTAAGGACTGGTCCTAGTAGGCCCCGCCTACTATGCAGCCATTTCTTTTGCGTATAGGCTACTACATTCATTTAGATTTCCATACAAAAGGTTTACGTTAAAAACTGTTTTTTAATGAACACAAATAAAAATAAATAGTTTGTCTTTGAATTTCTTGCGACTGTGTCTTTGTTGTTAAAACAACACTAATAAATACTATTAGGCCTAATATTCCAAGGGTTAATAATAATAAAGATTATTGTACATTATGTCAAAACAACATATTTTTTTCTTCGTAGAGATATCACGATTTGTTGTCATGATCCACTTATGTACTATCAAAATACAAAGCAACCTCGTTGATTAGACTACAAAAATAATAAAATACGCAATTTGATTGTATGTATTTTTTATATGTTCGACTCGAATATCTACTGTTTGCAATCGCGACTGCTAAGCATGAGGTACTGGGTTTGATTCCCAGGTTGAAGAATATTTCTCAGTACTTGTCACGGAGCCTGGATTTTTGCTCGGTTTATAGCAATATCCCCTATTATATGACACTGAACTACAAATTTGAATTCAGAAATATGGGTGTACTATACATAGGGTACTGCCTAATACTTCGGATATCACATGCGTGATATTGTGTTATGTAATAGCTTATTAATTATACCTAATAACCTAATCGACCAATTACTCGTACAATCGACTAACAAGCTTCGGCTCGTACTAAACAATCATTCATCCATGACACTTCAAGCCAGTCATTCAACACCAGCTGATTGAGATGTGGGTCGTTGAACCCAGCCCTAAAGTGCGCATACTTGTGTTGTACCAATGCGCCTTTAAGTTTCCAAGCTGTACTTCCCAGTCGGGGATTCCATGAAAGTGTATTCAGAGTTATTTTTATTGTGTACTTAACTAATTGCATGCTGTATTTGTGTTTGTCCTTTACGGGACCACCCCGCGACCCAAGATACAGTAAAGCCCACGACAGCATCAATTGATTATAAAGTTATGATTAATAATCACTACATAGTATACAACAAAGTCGCTTTCTTTGTCCCTATATCCCTATGTATGCTTAAATCTTTAAAACTACTCAACGGATTTTGAAGCGGTTTTTTTAATAGATAGAGTGATTCAAGAGAAAGGTTTTAGTATATAATTTGACCGACATCCACGCGGGTGAAGCCGTAGGCATCAGCTAGTATATAATAATCTAAATATATCAAACCTGTTGATATTCGTTGGTCTACCGATCCCACGTGCGACTGCTGACTCCTGGATTCATTTCCCAGGTCAAGCAAAGTGATATTGGATTTATTCTGTCAAAATTACTCAGTAGCAGCCAAGGAGTCAGGATTAGTGCCCAGTTGATGGTAACAGGCTAACCCATTTTTACCGTTCTCTTTTCTTACGCGACCTGCTTGGCTATTAAGTTCTTATGCTGAATACGTTTGCTGAAAAAACCTTGGAGCTCCCTTTATCATAACCTCTTTCTAAGGAACAAAACTATTTTAGACCTTCTGACCATTTTTGTTCATAGCAGCCAATCGCTACTGAGGTAATATTATACCGCACAAGTGCCTGCAAACGCAGGTGCACTTAGTTTTCTCTTACTGTCATAGTCTGATGGAACGGCAATCTGACTTCGAAATAATGTTACTGAAATATACGTAATGGAAAACCCAACAAAACTTCACCTTTGTGGATTGGAACCCAGATCATTATGACCATTATCTACCTAGCACTTTACCAGCTATGTTTGGCTTTGCTTCCTGTCTCTCCGGATACAGCTAATTCCAGCATTTTACCTATCTGCCCTTAACAACCAAGTCACTGTCAAATATCTACAATTGACAGTTAGGACCAACGGTTTAACGTGTTTTCCAAGGCACGGAGGTAACCGCTTAGTCCACTCTCGGCCCCTCGACCCCTAAAAAATTAATTGTTCATTGGTGTCCACTCGACCCTAAACATAGTCCACTTTCGACCCCCAGGGTGTGAGTTTCCCATCGGGGCTGCGGGTTGTTCGCAAGAGATACCACGGCCTCGACATAAAGGGCTAAGAAGGAACATGGGTGGTTTATAGTCAGTAGAAGTCGGACACTCGAAGCGAATAGCGGGAGGGGTTATTCGATAATTTTCCACCCGCCAAAAAAAAAAAAGGCGGTGTGTTTGAATTTTCATACAAAGAGGCACAGGCATACCTCGTCCACTTTCGACCCCTACTCGGTATCACCCATCCATATATCAAAATCGGCTAGAACCGTAAAACGTTGGAGTTCGACCTACACGCCTATTAGTTCCTTTACCTCTACGTACAATTTAAGACAGACACATCTATTACGTACTTATCTCTATATCATGAATATACATACATATTATAATTATGCAAACATGCTAGGTCTACCTACGTTCACCTTGATCTTGATAGTCTACGTCATATTCTAGCACAATGTGTAATTGTGTACTGAGAATTGACGCTGATTCATAACTACGGTGAATGTTGCAATCGGTCTCTGTGATAATATGAGTCGTGAAAACATTGGTATTTAAAGGTATTTGTCTGATACATAATCGTTATAATAATAATAATAATCGTTATTATTATTATGAAAATTAATAATACTTCGGTAAACTGTTACTATATTTATTTACTAACAATTATTGTTTGCACAATAATTGAAACATATGATAATACTAGAGAACTTTCTTGAAGAAGATAGTTTAAATATTTATCTCACTCGTTCTATTGTTTCTAAAAATAAATACTTTCTATATTTAAAAACAGTATATTCTAAAGTTCCCCAGACTTCTTTGTTTAAATTCTATATGTTTGAAAACTTTTCTTGTCTTTTATGGCGTTCGTGACCACTAACCATGATCACAAACTTTGTCTGCTCTTCCGACGTACTGCGTAAACCCCAAGTAATACTTAAACTTAGTTTTATTTTGTTGTGAAGTCGTATACTTTCAGAATTTTTAACTTAAACATGACATGTTTGGTGAAACCTTGCAATTGTAATTTTGTCGCTGGATAAAGTCATACTTCGCCTTTTAACTAATATTTAAAGGTCAACATAATACAACAACATGAAATGCGAAAATTGAGACCTATAGAAGTCGCAATCTGCTAGTAACAAAGTGTTAAAAGCTGTCGGTTTCCTCACGTGGTTTTCTACGTTTTGAGAGCAGTCATGATGACATAAATTACACAAATAAAGCACCTGCCATAATCACAAGTCATAAATCGGGTCTTCGCCCATCATTTCTTGCAAGCGAAATACAAACGCAAATATGCAAGATGATGCAAGCCATGGTCTACATGCGTCTGAACCAAAATTACAGGAACTCATGGAAAATGTTTCAGCCTTACATTTAAATGATACAGAAACTCAAAGTAGAATGTTGATAGAGTGTTTCATAGGCAGTTTAACCCTTTGCTCGCGGGTGCAATTCTGGGCCATTTCTCTCGGTTGACCCTTACGACATGCGCTGAATAGTAAGTAGTTGATACACTCGATATTTTCTTTTTGTTGGCTATAGATAGCGTTTGTAAACAAAATAAAGTATTTCTGACGAATATATTTTCAAGCGATTCTTCATTGAGATTTTTTGACGTTCTTTTAATGAAAATTTCGGAGAAAACGAGTAATTTTGGCTTGATTTGTTTTATGTTTGTGCTTTATTTTATAAAGGCACAGGCCAAACTCTTCATACCATTTTTGCACACACGCTCTTCGACTTTGCTCATACTATAATAATATGTTCAGTATAAGCCTACACTTCAAGAGAGGAATTAGAAGATACTTATGACTAAGTTACCAGGGCACTATTGAAAAGGTTCCATCCATCCTTTACCAACTGAGTGGTGTATTTTGCGAGTCATCCCCACGTCCCTAGCGTGTCATAGAAAATGGAGCACCTTGGGGTTACTTTAAAGTTAGGTACTTCATATTATAAGTGGAACACAGCCAACTTGCTATAACCCCAACAATGTGGGACTTTTTGGGGAGCATCATACCTGTATTACCCTAAAAGGATAGTCTGTGACACATCAAGCTATTCATTGCTAGAATAGTCTGATCGCGCTTCTAACTAAGTTTGCTTAGTTTTAAATACTTAAAATAAAATAACCAACTAAAAGTTCCGCAGTTCAGCATAATTATTGCCAGATGGCAACACCAACTCCACCAGTTGAGTTTTTTTATTCATAAATCAAATCAAATTAAAAGTCATTTATTCAAACTAGGCTGATAATCAGCAATTTTCGAACGTCAAAATTTACTTTACTTTACTTATTTACAAGTGGCAGTCCCCCAAAACGCCCACCCTTCGACACTTCCTAGTGTTTTTGCTGGAAAGGAGAAGTGGCGGAACAAACTCCCCAGCAACACATCTGTCTGTTTGGTTAGAAGAACCAGACTCGATACAATAGTAAGGTGTAAGTTAATATTACGATTGACTACAATCAATAATAAAAAGTATATAATAATAAAACATAAAAAAGACATAACATATCAGTAAACTAATTTTGGAGAAAGAACATAAATTACAAACATTGTCTTGTGTTCAACTCAACGACCAGCTATTCTTATCATTTAAGTAGTCGTCATACTCAAAACTCAAAGCATTAATTGCAATTAGACCGTTACAGGCACTTTTGAATTTCAGGAAAACGAAGCTACAGTCACAGGTCATAATAACTTGTGAAAATAATGTAGTTGCCCATTATGATTCCAAACCGTAGATCTCTATGAAAAATGGGCAAGAAACTACATGGACAATACTTAAGGTAGCGGTATGCAGTCGGGACTGCGGGTTGTTCGAAAGAGATACCGCGGCCTCGGGCACAAAGAGCTAAGAAGGAACATGGGTGGTTTTTAGTCAGTAGAAGTCTGACACTCCCTTTCGCTCTGCCCAAGAGCGGGAGGGGTTATTTGATGATTTTACACCCGCCAAAAAAAAAAAAAAGGTGTCGGTATAATTGTCAGCAACGGTCGGGACGGGACTGCGGGTTGTTCGAAAGAGATACCGCGGCCTCGGACACAAAGAGCTAAGAAGGAACATGGGTGGTTTTTAGTCTGTAGAAGTCTGACACTCTCTACCGCTCCGTTCAGAGCGGGAGGAGTCATTTGATGATTTCCCACCGTCCAAAAAAAAATATAGCGGTAAAATTGCACACAAGTTGAATATTGGACATTGCCGCGTCATAAAAGCATGATAACTCCCGATACTGTTTATTACTACACATTGTTTCATAACTACGCCTTCCTGTCATAAACAGCTGGACTGATATCAATCGTTGTACACAACTGTCTTATGTAATAAAAACATGATTTATTACAACAGCTTTATCGTAATTTATTGTAATTTAATTAGTAGTTTGAACGGAATATTATCGTGCATGGAGGATTTTTGCCTTTGTTAGTATTGGTAATACTTTTCCAAATTATGCATTATTTTGATAACAGTTTTGACTACAATTATGTTTCCTGGTTATGTTCCAATATAACCAGGAAAGTCATCACATTATATCGTAATTAATTCATGAATCATAAATTGTATCTGAAATCATATGATATAAAAAGAAAATAAAAAATAAATTACATAATTATGGAGAAAAGAAGGAAACAAAAAAAATGTAATAAGCGCAAAACTTAAAACAATGTTTCATTGAACTCTATTCAGCCGCCAATGAACGTGGATATTATGACATATTATAACTGCATACATAATTATAAAGAGTGAATACGTGAAGCCTGCAAATTTGATCAAAAAACCGGTCTCAACAGGCGGTACTTTTGAACACTGACACAAACTGCTTCAAGAGAATACGGGTAGCACTTTTTTACCAAAATTGCTTGGTCACAGACACACACAAAAAAACAAAAATGAATTTATAATCACGGGAAGGAACGGGACGATACGATTACTTTTAAGCGTGATTTTCGATCCAATAAGGCTTTTGTTTCATCAGCTAGGGAACCCTGAGTACAATCTAGTGCATTGTCATAAAGTCCATAGAATCTCTCTAGAATCCAGCAGTCTTCAGTAGAGACAAGTAACCGAGCTAGTGTCCCTTTGCTTGGTAGGTAGGTACCTACTTAAAAAGAAAATTAAATATGAAAAGGAGGCACCTACATTCCTTTCAGTTACAGAACCTGCGAAATAGGTCCTATAACTAAGACAATAAAGTGCACTATACTGTAACCGGAGATAAAATGACAATGAAAGAACACTTAGTTTAGACACGAAAATATAAAAAAAGTTCTGATGTTTTTTTTCAGTTGCTACGAATTTTAAGATTTACATGTTGTTGTGTTGACAAGCCAAGCTCTTTAACAGGTACTGAACGCTCCACGGAACCAATACTTAGCAACAGTCCTGATAAAATAAAGGTAGCATCGAGTACTATCGCGTTCACTCGCTTAATGATATACGATGTCAATGTTCATTGATGTTGGTGCACCCACAGTGGACGGTCGTATACTCGTGAAGAAAATAAATAGCTGATGACTCAGTGACGGTTGCGAACTCGTTGATCGGACCATTGTTATACGTGACACAATTTTGAATTTAGAACTTACTGTGAGAGTAGGTAAGGGACTATTTTTTTTCTTTTTATTAAGTTTTTGTTTTTTATTGCCAGTAAAAATAATAATACAGAAAATAGATTTTATTTTCCGTTTTTCAGATCAGGTTTATATTATATCGGTGATTTAATATTTTATGTGTTACGAAATACATAGTAAACAAACAGATTGACCTAGTTGCGATAACAATATTTGCACATGTTACACCTACCTTAGATTAATACAGCAATATTACTTAAATAATTACGAAAATATCAAAAGCAATGATCCATTTTTTTTTTGTTGATATGAGGCAAAACAAATATCGTTTAAGGAAATTAATAAATCTAACCAAACATTATGAAACTACCTAAAAGTTATGATTCATAAGTTCAAAAATAAATATAAAACATAACTATGATCAATTATGTTTTAAGTGGCCATGGCCATATTATTATATTCATGTGAAGTTCGTAATATGACGAAACAAGAGTGTTCATAACGATTTATTCGCACTCGAAAATTGGCGCTAACTGTACAATTTGAACCGTATCGTCACGCGCGAAACGCGTATCCGACCGAAGCACATAGGTCATAGAGCCTATTTTCACACGAAACCAGTTTTGAAATCAACCAGTGCCGAGAGTGTGGTATATCCTTTAGAAAAAAGCCGTTTTACTTTCATTTCTTTTTTGTATGAATTTTAAGACTATATACGTCGTATCAGCTGTTTATCTGCCATGTGAGGTTGTCGTGAAGAAATTATATCTACTTATCCTAAGTGCCATTATCATGATTGCTGTCTTGGCTATAAATTACCTATTCGCAAATATTTTTTTGTGTTTTATGTTCTTGATATGGATTTACTTGAGAAACAAAACCGATAGCGTAAATGATAAAATACTTTGAGTAGGTACCTCTTACTCATTTGTTATCTATATGACATTTTTCGCAATATACGAGTACCTGGTTATGTACTTAGGTACTTATCTTTTCCCACGATTCTCCCATATATTACAAATGATAAGAATGTAAATCAATTTAAAAGTAATCAATCACTTAATAGGTAATGTAGCCGATGTAGGTGCAATATATAAAAAAAACTACGCTGACGATCCTTTCTTCTTTCTTAATCTTTGTCAACTTTATGCAACTTCATAATGATATGTTCGCACTTGCACACAGGAATACATATTCCTCTCTTTTAGTCTTCATCTTAGGGGTTCACTCGTGAGATGGTGATTAGAGACGCATGGAAGTAGAATACATGCGGTCACCCCAAGTAAATTGGGACAAGGCCTTGGGAGTGGAGACCGCGTATCGGCCAGTTAATCGTGACAACTCCCTAGCTAGACGTACTTACTAAAAAATGCGATCTGGCTGGGAAAAAAAGATGAAGGATAGGCTTTGGAAGAGGTATATATCCGGCAGTGGATTATGACATTGCTAAGCTGATTTGTTGACTTTCACACACTGAAAATTCAGACTGCGCTTACGCAAGACAGTTCCGTTCGTTATTTCGGCTTTTTCCTCTCAGAATAATCAGGTATAAAGTACTGGGCTAGTATAAAAGTATTTTTTTTATAGCCATTGACAGAAATAAATATGGTCGAATATTTATTGCTGTGTCATGCGCAACCACGCGATGGCTTTATATACATGATCTAAGGTGATGTTCCTTAGACATTAATGCATTCAAACATATGGATTCATGTCTGTAGATGACAATCAGCACTGAACGAATGTAATTACTTATCAATCAGATAAAAGTGCCGAATACGTCTTTTACAATTAATTTGCCTTTTACTAATTACGTAACATAAACACAATTATAGCTAAGTAATTGTTGCTAATAATATCGTAATCTAAATATTATGAAAATAAACATAATCGCCTCAACTAAAAATACGAAAAAAGAAATAATAATATGAATGCGGCTTTGGATACTCAATTGTTCATTTTAAAGTGTGACACTTCGGGACAGGGCCTCACACTCAGTTACGCTTGCATTGTCGGTTAAAAATGGCGTGTTTTTTTTTTGAACAACAGCTACAATAATAACAGTTGTAATATTCGTTGTCAACAAAAGGAAGCTCGTGGCTAAATAACCGCTCGGGTCGATTTAATTTCAGTTTGAGCCACGCTTGCCTAGGTTAGTCCGTAGATGGGTGACCATGACCATCCCTAACATAACGAGTTTCCTCCGTGCATCAGAAAGCACGTGAAACTTTTGTTCTCTGTTGTCATTTGCAGATCTTTGGTAGTCTTTACAGGTCAGTCAGTGACCCAAAAGTCTGACCATCGCCATCGGTCTTACCAAGGGGTATAATAAATTACCCAATACTAAAAAAATATAATTAGTCGGTCAGATAGATTTCCAAAAAATATTGGACACGTATTTTTTTATTTTTTGCTTACACATACAATGAAGACGATACAGTGCTTTGAAAACTCGTGTGACGTCATTTTCTAAGTTATCATTTTTTAATTAGTATGACATTCTATAGTGGTGAATGACGTCACAACACCACATCTTTGACACGTTTTAACTTCGTCAATGTTTATTGATTTGATAAAACAAAAAATACGTATCCAATATTTTTCGAAAATCTAACAGACGGACCAATTAGAATCATATTATTTTAGTCAGCAGACATCCCTATTGGACCCGCACTGGCCCCGCGTGGTAGATTCCCATTCCCTCTCAAAGAGTGGAGGCCTGTGTCCCAGCAGTGGGAACATTAATAGGCTGTTGATGACTAATTATGTTGTGGAGGTCAAATAGGCAGTTGCTCTATGCAAAATACTAGTAGTGATCTACATCAGATTAGACAAGAAGGCGACCCTAAAATTGTTTAGAAAACGCTAGAAAGATGATGATTCGTTGTCAATAAACATGTTTTCCGTGATATAGCACCACGCCTGTAGTTCCCGAAGGATTACGCAGATATGTGGGTACATAGTAGGTACACCCACAGTATGTTTTTCATACTTCCATAATTATATTCTATATTTGAGTAGATTAATATTTTAAATGCGTAAGTAACTGTATCTATCTAATTTCGGTGAAATTTGGTAAAACAGGTAGACTGTGACCTCGACTAGATTGAAGGCTAAGTACCGATCCCGTCGGGGCTGCAGGTTGTTCGAAAGAAATACCGCGGCCTCGGCGCAAGGGCTAAGAAGGAATATGGATAGTTTTTAGTCAGTAGAAGTCTGACACTCCCTTTCGCTCTGCCCAAGAGCGGGTAAATAACCCCTTATTTGATGATTTCCCAAACCCAAAAAAAAAGGCTATATATCAATGAGATAAATTGCAACTCGAACTAAAGCAGCAACTAGTATTTTCATTCATAGTACGATACCCGGTTGATAGCAATAGGCTCGCCCCCTATTACAAGGAACATAACTGACGAATAATGGGTGGACTATTAGGAACACCTCGGTCTACCATTTCGGAGGTTAGAGACGTGATGGTATGTACAATACCAACGCAAAAAAACACAGTAAAAAACAAAATATCATCACAGCAAACAGGACGCAATATATTTTTAATAACAAAGTTTCTAGACACAATAGTGGTAAAGTTAGCAACGGGAACCATGGTCTGTTGGTTCAATTCTCTTAGCAAGATAATCTCGGGTATAATTAGCTATACGACAAATGGCAATGTCCGGTGGCTTGTCCTAGCGGAATGGAACTGCGCATACAGAACAATTATTATTTTATTTTGGAGCGAGTTGCTATGGCAACCAAGTAAATAAATATAAAATAGAAGAGACTCTTTGAACAGTTGGACCAAAGGCTTCATTTAGAAATTGGTATTTCTGGACGCAGCTCGTATTGTTTGGAGGTTCGTCTTTTAGAGCTTTGGATTCGACCCACCCTGTTCTTGATACCAGCGGGCAAATACACTTATTTCTTTAATATTTCAAAGTATGTGTGTAAGTATTTGTTTAATGTGAGTTAAAGTATTTATAAGAAATACGAAAAACATCAAAAAAAATATTTTGTAAAAGTAAAATGATTTATTGGTGATTCGAGCCTCCTATTAAGCAACCAAGCCTATATTAGGAAACTCCACACTTCCATACTCTTAAATACCTGTTTAATCATTTATAATGTATGCATTTTAGAAAATAAAATATAGAATAACTAGCAGTTGCCAGCGGCTTTGCCCGCTACAACTCGAAAATTATCCCACGGGAAGATAAAATCGGGATAAAAACTATCCGTTAATTTAAGATTTTTAATGGGACTAGCCAACCGCATTATTCCCAAACCTCTGTAACTCCTAATTCAGTTAAATTAGGTTATTAACTATCTGTGTACCAAATTTTATCCAAATCCGTTCAGTAGTTTTTGCGTGAAAGAGTAACAAACATCCATCCATCCATACTTAGAACTTTCGCGTTTATAATATTAGTAGGAGGATAAAATATAAAAGTTATAATTAAAACTAAACAAGCAAGGTTTGAAAGTTGTGAAAAAAGGCAGACTGTGTTTTATACAATACAGTAATGATGGCCTAAATTCCCAATTAAAATAACAAGAGTTTTTGCAGTTTGATCTAACGGGCACGGTTTTTGTGTGAACTGTAATATTTGATTTTCTAAATATCATCATCATCTGCCTAGCCTTTTCCTTTCCTTTAACTATGTTAGGGTCGGCTTCTAGTCTAACCGGATGCAGCTGAATACCAGTATTTTACATGGAGCGACTGCCTATCTGACCTCCACAACCCAGTTAATACTAGGTAATACGATACTCTTTGGTAAGACTGGATGTCAGAATTTCTGGTCACTGACTACCTGTAACGACTGATTTTGATTTGATTTTCTAAATATATAATTCGAAAATTATGAAATGGTGTAAATATTTAGTAGGTATTTATCATTAGAAAAAAATCTAGAGTGTGTTATTATTGACAACAATGACCTCTGAAAAGGTCTACAAAAATATTATAAAAATATTACTTTCCTATTTAAATCAGAATCTGTTATTAATTTCAAGGGTCTTAATTTTTTTTCACAAAACCCTAATATTTTTTTGTAAATAAAAACCCATGTTACTGCAACCCTTTTATCATCAGTTAAATGCCAGTAAAAATGTTGTCAAAATCAGTCCAGCCGTTTCGAAGGTAAGCCGGAACCAACAGACACGTATTTTTTTTGTTTTATGTCGTTTTTAATTAAAACACAAGCTGTACACTGTGTGACCCTATCTGCCCATTTTTTTTTCCATTTTCGAGCAGCAGCTGTTTATATTAGGTTTAACACAGCTGGCTACAGAGACGTATTAAATTTCGTAACGGTACACACACGACAGCCAGGTAATTATAAAATAATGATTATCATTTTTTTTTGTCTCAGTCACTCAAATTTCTACTCATCGTCCCGCCAACATGCGGTCATAGAGTCGCCGTTAAGTCTCATGATTTCACTTCATGGTGCAATATTAGTAGGTAACAGTGACACTTTTTTTTTTGGTGGGTGGAAAATCATTAAATAACCCCTCCCGCTCTTGGGCAGAGCGAAAGGGAGTGTCAGACTTCTACTGACTAAAAACCACCCATGTTCCTTCTTAGCCCGTCATGTCGAGGCCGCGGTATCTCTTGCGAACAACCCGCAGCCCCGACGGGAACTGTTATACTTTAAAACATCTTAGGTAAAGTGTTGTTTACTCATGAACTAACAAAATGCCATTTGCTTAGTGCATAATAGTTATTTGCACATAATTTTTCTTGTAAAAATTTACGTTTATTTTCACAATTCGATTCATTAATATCCAGTTGTAATTCATCATCATTACCTATTGGTAGTCTTGTTCCATTGTCAAGTAGAAAAAGAGAGGAGGCCGGGGCTTTTTACCATTATTTCCTGGTCTGCGCAAATCTCAACAAAGTCTTACCAGCGATCTTCAGAATGTCATTCCGTCTGGCGGTTGGTCTGCCAATTCCAAAACTTCTACCGTTTCACTATTCTGTGGTAAATAAAGTAATTTGAAGCGATGCTTTTATTTAATGGGAACTTATTACAAGTCAACAGTTATTTTTGAGTAGTCCATATTCCCAGCAGGATATGACGCAACATATTATTTAAATGCCGGTGACATTACATTAGGATCCCCTTACGTCAATTCGTGGTATAGTACTTAACATATCTATACAGCTCATTCATAAAAACTCATTCATAATAATCAAAGAGTCTCCTTTGTCCTCGCCCGGGGCTTCCCAGGAATTATTCCATTCTGCCATTCGTTAAGTTACTTACACAAGCTACTGACTTACACTTAGTTTTGCTTGTTTTTATTTAACCAATTATTTTACCATATAGAAAGATATTTTTCAATAAGTGAAAGAAAGAGAGTGATAGACCATGATTTTTCTCTTGCACGTTTCTTCGCCTCACGTGTTGGTATTTACTGAAAGGTCGTGCGTGAACGCGGACGATGATAAGTGAAATATTTTATGGAACCTGTTCAGTACCTAGTTCCGAAGGTTAGGTACCACCTACATCCAAAATGTACGTCTTCATAGTATAAATATCGTATAGGTAGCGTCCTAAGTAACCTGTGTTACCAACGTTCATGGTCAAGGTCATGGTAAAGATTGTTCTTGTTACAATGTATTATATATTATAACTTTTATGTACGAGAGCACATAAAGGATATAATAATGCATATATGTATATGGTTAGTAATTATGAGATTAATGACTGCAGCGACTTGCATGATATTTCAGATAAGGGTTTATATATTATTTTTGATAATAATTATTATATTATGTGGCCGTGTTTTGCCATGATGTTTGAATATTATGTTAAAATTTCAATACAAAGAAAATGTAAGGATTTTTGTTTCGTCCCCATAATTCAAACTATCAACGAACTAGCCATCACTTTTTAAGACTAAAATTCAAGTAATGTTCTCTTTTATCAATCTGTATGTGGTCCCACAGCTAGGCCTAGATCTCCCGCATAGCTTACCACGATTCCATGTGTGGCCCTCTCCGGTCAATCTCCTATAAACGCCTCTAAGTCAGCACTCAGCGTATCAGCGTTTTCTAAGGCGGCTAAAACTAAAAAAAAGACTATGTTTTATTTTTAATAATATAAAATAAGCAAAGTTTAAAAAGAGGAAGTCATGGTAAACCTGTGACAGGTATGTACAGGATATGGGAGATCCCAGAGACACAAACAGTGGTCTTATTAAAAACCTTTGCTTTATCAACGAGTTAGTAACTTATGAAGCTTCCATACCTAATCGACTTATAAATAGCGAATGCAAAAACCACTGACTCAGTTAATTTCCTAGTTTTTGTATCCGATCCATGATTTACTCTAATGAGTCATACTAGTTATAATTCTGACGTTGGTTAAGTATCTTTATAGCCATTATATTAATAATCACGCCTTTAATAAAATACCTTCTTATTGACATTATTAATACAATCCGTTTCTTTATGGCTCAATCACTTACTTACTGAGTGATATGTATGACGTATCAATTTTACTTTTTTTTTGCGGGCGGAAAATCTTCGAATAACCCCTCCCGCTCTTGGGCAGAGCGAAAGGTAGTGTCAGACTTCTACTGACTGAAAACCACCCATGTTCCTTCTTAGCCCTTTATGTCGAGGCCGCGGTATATCCTGCGAACAACCCGCAGCCCCGCCCAACGGGATCAATTATACACCTCCAAATCAACTGAGCAACATAGCGATGTGTGGGTAACCAAAAGTAATGAAATGTTTTTGATATAAAAAGTTTTAATTTTTTTTTATTTCCAATGGTTCGGCAGGGATGAGTAATTTATTTAGGTATTACACCAACATTTCACCATTATGTTTAAGTCCCATGTAATATTATGGGGCGAGCCTATTTAACCAACTGGGCACAGATACAGACTTCATGACTGCTACTGAGTTTGCGAAAAACCCAATAAGACTTTGCCCAACCCAAAAATCAAACCCAGGACCTCAGAAGTGTCTGCTGCGATCACTGACCAACAAGGCCAGATACTACCATACGCCGGGTACATATTACCATCTTATTAACTTTATAAAACAATCTATTTCTTTGTGGCCCAATCACTTGTTAACTCAGTGATATATGTCGTATAGCTTACACAGCTGAAATCGTAGATGATTTTATTTACTTTTAAAATTGAAACTATAATAAAATTCTACTAAGGTATGTCAAAATAAACATCACATTGAAAGCAATGACGATAAAAATATTTAAGAAAAACTGTTTACTTTTCTCAAAATGAAAATGTTATCTATCTTATATTTCAATCAATAAAATCTTGTGATAGAGCTTGTTTTATTAAAAATCCAATATTCTTTTGATGAAAATAATTACTTATATTGTTTTGAGTACTGTAGTCTACGACTTGTAATGAATATAGTATGTCTAATTATACTTCACAGCTGTATTTTTATTTAATAATTCGCGTTTACTCAATTAATTAAGTTGAATGATAGTAAACAGGAACGAAAACGTTTAAACTAAGTATTTGACTACAAAAATTATAATTTTTTTTTTAATTGACGTAATTTCGATACGTAAATTTTGTAACGAATATAAATGTATAGGTTCATTGTATATATTGTATATTTATTATATATTGCATCAAACTTAAAATACCCATTACCCTAAAACAAGTTTTCTTCTATACTTAGCAGAGGTAAGTAAGTTTCCCGATACAAAAATAAACAATACAGGACCAAATTGCATCACCACACAGTTCAAAGTGCCACACAATATTGTTCCAAAGGCGGAAGTTTCGGAAAATAGGCCTTTAAAAATGCGTCATACGTACGTAAACGCAAAATATGTAGATACCACGTTATCAATGTAGGACTGTGTTTCGTGGAAAAAAACAAAAAAATCTTTATACAGCTTTATCCCTACCGGATATTTTACATTTTCGGGGTCGTAAGAGGAATAACATTTTCATATTTTCCCTTTTCTCTCGGTTCGGTGGTGTCTGTCGGTATTCTTCGAAGACTTACAAGTTAAAATGAGATTTGTGTTGAGCATAGAGCGTGAACTACTCTTAAATTCCATGGTTTCATGTACTTTTGTTTTTTTTTTATGTGAAAGTCTATATGCGGACCTAGGCAGTCATACCAACTTGTATGCTATGCTGGAAGATGGCAAGACGCTGTGATGGCGTGGTGATTCTTCTATGCCGTATAAAATCAACCTTTTCCTATTAGAATAAAGTTTGTTTCGGAACGATAGTTGATATACATAATTATTCAGTTTTCATAAGTTCCACACTACTCAATTAGTAATAATGTTAGGTCGTATGAAGATTTGATCAATAGATATCAACTCTCCATATATTTCCTTTTAGGTTTTTTTATTAATTATAAATTCTAATAATAAAATACATGTTTCTCATCAGCCGAGGGTCCCGTGGTGGCGATTTTTTTTAATATGCTGCTTACGAGCGCTTATGGGTGCAACCTATATGTTGTTAGAATTGTAGGACTAGTCGATTGACGACGATAGAATTGCAGTCTGTCTGTGATACTCTATCCGGTCTAGTCTCTACACGTAATCCCCCACGCAGGTCCAATGTGTGGGATGATGCTTTCAAAGGTTTTCGATTCTAAAACATGCCTCAGGATTCCTTCACTGTTTTAGAAGCATTCGTGATACAATCATTTACACAAAGTAAACTACCGTCTGCGTACTAACCTATGACGATTTTAATATTGCTCTCGTGTGCAAAAAAAATCTGAATAACAAGCCAGTCAAGATTAGGAGAAACCCAATTATAATCAGTAATTATTAAGACAATCCTATTATCTGAAATTATAACAAGAAAAAGGTCACACAAACTATTTAGGATCAACCGGGCAGCAACATTTGTTTATAATAACGTCAGACTCCGAATGGCACTGAACATTGGTTCCAAGATAAAGATTACACAAGCCACTATCCACTACATAATATGTTATTTTTTTAAAGATATTTACATAATAATAATGAGCTTGCGTCAAATCTTTGTTAGGAACGTGCGAACGGGCTTTGACCTGTTATTTTGTAGGAAGATAGTATTTAAAGATAGTCTTGAGTGAAAGATCAAGTTATAACCTAATAATATTTGAACTTTTACCCCAGATTCTAGATATCACCCTCAGAATTTATTCATTAGCTATCATAGACTTCTTTCTTTGATGTGAAGATTTAGATTTCAGGTATGTAGGTACGTAAGTACTCGTATATATACGCCATTGACGTCAATTGTACTCGTAGCTAATTTCGAATAAGTGGTTTTACAAACCCTTTTATCAAGCTTTGTGAAATGTTTCTGATTTCAGCAGGTTAAACTATCACTGCTAGTCGTGGACTGAAATTGAGATGGACTTGACACGCCTACATTCCGCGTCATTAGGCATATTGACAGCTACAGTTTGTTTTATATAGTTTTGTATAATTTGACATACACGCCCACTTTTCAATAAAGAATAATATTATAGACATCTTTAGCATTGATTAAAGCAGAATGCTAAATATGGGTTTGACAAGGATGGCTACTGTATTAGGAAACGTACATATACGGAGGAAGGAGGATCTTTTACGAAGATCCGCCAATTGCGGTCACGAAATTCTAGGATTGATTTGGTAGGCGATGTCTATAATACTTGGGTCGACATTATAAATGATGGGTATAAATGTTGTCTGAATTCACCTAGTTAGAAACTATACACGTATGTAGATCATTACTTACCTGAGTTAACAGTGTTAGCGGGAACATTCCAAAATCAATTTATCAACGACCTCACACGAGCAACATCGTTAAATAACTCATTTCAAAAACCAAGCAACGATTTACTTTTGTTTTCTTCAGCACAAACACTGATATAGGGCAAAAAACTGTATAATTCCGTTATTACTATTGACACAAGATAAAAAGGTCGCAAGTGTGAACTCGATATAACTAGAACACTTTCATATCAGACACACCCCACTCGTAAAACGACGTAACTGTGCAAAGATTGGTATCTTTGAGCAAATTCGTGAATCTTTTTTTACTTCTAAGTATCAAAAATAGGTTTGTGATGATATGGAATGTTTGGTTTGAAAATATTCAACACGTGGTCCTCGATTTGTTTACATTGTAATGTGGGCGTGACTAGATTGTCTGTTAGATAGTACATAATGCACTCAAAACTTTTTAATTATGTCATTGAGGAGTTTGCATATTAATCATCTCAAGTGACACTTAGCGTTAAATAGTGGGAAAATTGATTCCAATTTACCTACAACTTGAAACTATCTAAACTTTCTATAACAGAATAAAACTTATAGAAGTCTCTTGAAAAATAGTTGAATAGACTTTTAAAAATGTTTTACTCTAAATTAAATTTAATCTAGGTACAGGAAACAAAAACATGTGATTCGTTGAGAAACAATAATTTTTGTTTGTCGTACTTTCTACTAATGGCATTTATTGAAAACCTTTTACTTTTTGTTTCAGGAGTCAGAAGAAACATTTGAAAATTAAATTATGTTAAGCTAATTTATCGAGAAACAAAACCAAACAAAAAATGGCGACGGAAAAGAACGCGTTGGTGGCATCTCCAAAGACTCGGAAAGTAATCAAATTAGTACCGCCTGATGGAGGATGGGGGTGGATGGTTTTATTAGGGACAGCCATCTCTAATGTAAGTATATTTGTGTGCCATTACGTCTCATTAGAAACAACAGCCTGTAAACATTAAACATTCAGTACCTACTGCAGACCACGATTTATGAAATTCTCTAGTAGTTACTTTTCATTATTTGAAAAACCAAACGCATTTTTTTCGCATTTCGATACAATCCCTAGTTGTTATTGGTATGACTGATTAAAGAAGGTTTATTCAGCCTATTTAAAAAAAAATATTACTTGTGCTGTTTTTTTCATACGTAACCTGAAAAAATATCCTAAAGACGATTTTAATTGTCCTTCTAAACCTTCATAACTACCAATAAACAATTTTATGCTCTATATTTTACGAAAACAAAGTACAAAGTCACAAAATCAACAACAGGATATACTTTCTTATCACTGGCAATGTAACTAGAAGGCCGTTTAATTTATAACATAACCCCACATTAGGGAAGCTACCAATTTATCAGTAACCGATATCGATTGGCCGGCAGATAAAATAACAGTCGTATTAGCACCTAACGAACTTTTACGCACTATGTATCATGATAACATGACATAGATACATGCCATCATTTGGGTATTAGGCAAATATAATAATACCAGATTAGTTAGCATACCTCATCCCTCACCAAAATCTTGAAAGTCAAAAGACTCGATCATAGCAAAATTTTGACAAGTAAGATGTAGAAATTAAAGACATCATCATCATTTCGTTCTAATTGGTTAAGATTTTTTTATTTAAATAGTTGAAAACTGCTTAGTTTTTAACCGACATCCAAAAAGGAGGAGGTTCTCTATTTGTGTGTATGTATTTTTTTTATGTATGTTTACATAGTGTGACTGCCATTTGATATCATCTGTTATTTTTGGGTTCACCACGATAAGGAGGATTAGGCAATGTTTCGGCCTTTATTCAATAGATATGATTCGTAGGTGTGATCCAGGAGTACAAACATGAAATAACATAATATCATACCTGTAATAGCCAGAAGTATATCTATTAGTACACCTACACGTGATTTGGAGTTGTGGTCACCAGCCCCTTACACAATACAATAGTATACCCACATTTCATTTTTTTTTTCAGAAACATAGAACATAATAATATGAAATATTATCAAATCAAAAAATTTAAATTAACAGCCATTTATTCAAACTAGGCTGATAATCAGTACTTTTTCTAACGTCAACATTTATTTACAAAAGTCAGTCCTCCATAGCGCCCACCCATCGACACTTCCTAGTTTTACTAAATTAAATCTCTCTATTCCAGATTTTCAACCAATCAATGCTGTCACTATTTAGCTTACTATACGGAGATGTGTTAGAGGGAATGGGACACAGGACTCAAGGCGCAGCCATAGTAATGAGCACAATGTTGTTCGTCACAAATTTCGGCGGCCCAATAGCCGGGGCCGTAGTCAAGTTGACATCAACAAGATTTGTAGCGGTTACTGGGGCTTGTTTCTGCACTGCCGGAATTTTCTTCAGCGGATTTTCGACAAATATCTGGCACTTGGTGTTAACTTACGGCGTCCTATTAGGTAAAACTGTCTTGTTTGTTGTTCTGTGTTTATTGTTTAGCATAATGCGGTATTGTGGAAATGTTTAGGCTTGGAGTTGTTTTAAATGAACAAAAGTGCTGTGTGTTGTAGGGTTTCGAGACCACATTGTACTTTAGTACATTTTCTTTACTAAGCTGACATCAGCTGGTTTTTTTTCGTACAATTTTATTTGAATGAAAAAAAATATGATCACACTATGACCCAGATACAACAAAATCGTAATAATTTCGAAACCCGTATCATTAATATTTAGAATGGCCCAAATTCAACCACGGTCATCGGATACAACACCCAAAATTCGCATTGTTAGGTAAAACAACTAATCTATTATGCTTGTTCCAGGTTTGGGTTTGGGTTTCATCCAAAACTCGTCATTTGTGGCTATAAATAGCTACTTCAAGCTAAAGAAAAGCCGTGCAGTGGGGCTTGCTAACGTGGGCACAGGTGTGGGACAGACCTTAATGCCGCACTTAGTGAGGTACCTCTTGGAGCATTTCGGGTTCCGCGGCGCTTGCTTGCTGCTTTCCTCTCTGAGTTTACACGGGGTTAGTGACTATTTTATTACTTGTTTACGTTGGAAACTAATCTTCCGTTTACAATGTTTCAACTGACGATGTCATTTATTTCTTTGATTCAAAATAACAGATTTTACTGAGTGCATATGGAAGTCTATAGGGTACTTATAACAAAAATAAAATTGTTTTATTTTTTTCGCTGGCTAATCTCCGAAACGACTGGATCGATTTTGACTTTTACTGGCAGCTAGTTGATGTTTGATGAATATTGAATATTAGAATATATATTGTTTGTTGAATAGGAGTAAATAAGGCCACTTTTATTTTAGACAAAAGTTCCTTGCAAAAAACCCTTGAAATTATTCACAAACTTCGATTCCAATAGGAAAATAGTATGTCTATTGTATACATCGTAGTAATAACATTTTACAATTATAGATTGCTGGAACTATGCTAATACAACCAGTGGAATGGCATATGAAGGAAGTCGAAGAAGAAGTACCGGTAGATGAGAATCTACACCTACTACAAGAAAAACCTAAAGATGCAATCGTAAGAAAAATATCTCAATCTAACGGTGACGCACAAAATCAGGCGAATAGCAAAGAAAATTGGGGAAGCAAAAAAACGCTGAGTAATAAAGACCTAAATGGTGGAAAAATAAATAAATCAGACGCAAATGGTCTAAATGGTAAGTAAAGCAATGTTTTTGTGTCAATTTAAAAGTGTAACATTCGTTATTTTTAGTTCAACTGGTTTCTGAAGTTGAATTACCTACTGGAGCACATTTTCTAAAATACTTAATTAGTTACTTCTAAAGAATGCAAATGCTAGTTCATTCAGTTGATTTTATTCACAATTGATGATGATGAATGAATGAACCGAATGTGCTGAACACTTGGTTCATTCATGAGCAAAAATGAAGGTCATCGTTCAAATCGAGTTCGTTCGTTCGAATCAAGGTCATTCATTGTTATAAAATGTCTCAATTAACGATCATTACGTGCTTGTAGACTTTCAATTTCACTTGTAATAATACTATCTAGGTGAAAAGAAAATTAAATAGTCTGGGATCATGGACCAATACAATCTTTTCTATAGTATCAAATCTTTGTGTCTCAAAGATGCTTAATAATTTTAAAAATATACTCTTATTTTGAGTATTTTTACCCGACTGCGGCGAAGCCCAAAAGGAGGGTTATTTATGTATCATAACTACTAGATAGTACTTACATAATTAAATATATTCAGTTTTTTTCACAAAAAAATCATCTATTCATTATACAGCTTACTTTAAATGTTGTGGGAGTATTTTTTAAAGTACTTGGTAGATACAGTTTTGTACATTATTTTATTGGTATAATAATGAGCATTGACTCGGTTACCAAAACCGCCTGGCAACAAAAAGAATACGAACTATTACCCATTCCTTTTTGTTTTGAAAGTTGTTATTTTTCAACGAAGTTTTATTGAACCACTTAATTTATTATAGGTAAGTACCTACTTTTTCTATGTCAGGTACTATAAAATGTGGTAAACAAATGCGTTGATAGCACATTTTCTAATAATAGTAATATTATCGTCATCACTATCGGTTATTCCAAAACACTCCAAAGTTTATGAAGTAATGTGATATCTATCAGCATTCAGTCTCTATCAGTATTCGCACTCAAAATATGCACGTTTCAATGTTATTGTATTCAACGTGACGTAGTATACAATATGTTTGTAAACAACAGAGGTAAAATACGAATCGAGGCGAAACAAAGGCATATACAAACAAACACCCATTTCCATTTTATATTTGGGTCCGACTCTAGTCTAACCAGATGTAGCTGAATACCAGTATTTTAAATGACGCATTTTTTTTTCTTTTTTTTTTTTTAAAAAACATTTCCCCACACTAGGAATTTCTCCTGTATCGTGGGTGCGTTCACAAACATTTAAACTTTTTTTTTTTTGGGGGGTGGGAAATCATCAAATAACCCCTCCCGCTCTTGGGCAGAGTGAAAGGGAGTGTCAGACTTCTACTGACTAAAAACCACCCATGTTCCTTCTTAGCCCTTCATGTCGAGGCCGCGGTATCTCTTGCGAACAATCTGCAGCAGAATGGTATATCCATCGATTAAATAATGCGTGTTTTACTTGATTGCAATCTTCTTTTGTTTCAGGAGCACCTCATACATCTGCGTCACCACAAAAACAGAACGTGCTGAAGAAACTGTACGATCTGTTCGGAATCTCCTTACTGTCGAATATGCGGTTTCTTAACATTGTGATCGGTACAGCTCTAGCGGTCACTTCCATACAAAACTTTAGTATGCTGTTCCCATTCTTCTTACAGGTAAATATATGTTTTTTATCATCTTTTAAGCCGTCTTTAATATGATAGTGAATATTTGTTAACAAGTGGACTAACTAAGTCCTAGTCGTAATTGCTTTTGAAGGTTACTTTTACATACAAACAGTTTATGTCGTTTTCTGACATAGACTATATATTTTGTCAATGCGAAAGATAAGTGATGACAGAAGATTGTAACTTTAGTGTACAGGTTAAGTTTCTCAAATCCCTCGGTTCTCGATTGGCGAGAAACACTGTTTCGATTTATAATAACAAGACATTAATACTGTGGAGGTTTGTCAATTGTTTGATCAAAAATGTAAAAGAAGAAATACAATAATTATGGCCAGCAAGGTACCACTGGTCAACAAAATTTTGTAACAAGAAAGGCGCTTACTAATTTTGAATTACCTATTTACCCTCATTGAAACGTCATATTTATTTTGATTCGATCAGGGCTCATTTTTGTGTTACAACTTCCAATTTTCCCGGAAAAAAAAAGTATTGTCGAGTAGCTGTTATTTACATAATTATAAGACACAGCCCAACTGTAATATTTCCTCGAAAATACATTTTCCTCTTTCATATTTAGACTTCTTTCCTGAAAAGTTGGTTGAAAACAGTGAAATATTTCATCAAGACAACTCTACGATAGAACGACGATATCAGGGCAAGTGGAGTCCATTTACGCTGGTGGACTACTGCTGGACATTACAACGAGATGTCCCTGAGAAAAAATACAGAAAAAAATCTTAAGTTACATTGCCATCAATGTTGCAATAGACCTTCATTTTGATCATAAAAACTGAAATTTTCAAACTATAAAATCAAATAACAAAAAAACTTTTCGTATTTGGAACATTCTAATTATATTTCTATTATCTCTATCCTTTTTCTAAACATACTCGTAAGTAGACACAAGTTTTCTTGTTACCTACAAAAAGTGTTTATTTGTCGACCAGATAAAAAAAATCGACCAAATTGAGGTGCTCGTAGCTTAATAATAACTGCCACCCGGGTCGATCTTTAGGTTAAGCCGCGCTTGCCTAGGTTGGTCTATGGATGGGTGACCGCCCATAACAAACCGAGTTTCCTCCGTGCCTCGGAAAGTACGTTAAGCTGTTGGTCCCGGCTTTGGCAGTCGTTACAGTCAGTGACCTGAAAGTCTGACAACCAGTCTTACCAATGTATATCGTATTACCTAGTATTAACTGGGTTGTGGAGGTCAGATAGCCAGTCACTCCATTTAAAATACTGGTATTCAGCTACATCCGGTTAGACTGGGAGCTGACCCCAACACAGTTGGGAAAAGGCTAGGCAGATGATGAGCTATTCCTTAAATCAAATAATATTAATATTAATTTTGTGAATGAACATACGTGTTTTCACAAGTATCTACCGAGATACTTGCAAAAACTTCACCGTTGTTCACGGTTTCACCGGAAAGCGGTAAATTCATAAGTTATTATTAATATTTTTTATTAATTAATGTGAATTTATAATTTATTTTTCACAATGTATAAATGAGATTATTAATAGAAGTGCTTTTATCGTTTTTTATATTGGTACCTACGTAACGCACATTCTCCGCACATATTAAAAATGTGTACAACCACAGAATTTTTCTGTTCTGTGTGTACAACAGTAATTAATTAATTTGTTCAATTAATACCTACTGTAAACGATGGGTTCATTGTCACAACGTAATTTGTAAAGCTCTACTTATTTCATTAAATCAAAATTCAAATTGAAAATTAAATGAATTAATGAAACTTTGATTATATTATTATGATGCATCGTCATACCTGAGATTAAGTAATAGATACATTCAGTCCGAAGAAAGTCAAAAATTCAGCCTATTGCCATGCACTTCTCGACATAGGGCTCTCTCAAGTGCCACAATATCCTGCGGACGGCACTTACGCATTCAATTTACCTTTTTGCGGCCGCCGTCACTCTTAGCTAGATAGATGGATAATCTAACCAACAATATAGTCGTGGCAATGGTGCCAGTTTCTAAGGCATATTAGAGTTAACAGTGTTGCAAAGCAGTTTTTCTTATTACCTTCTTAATGTAGTAGGCTTATTTCTTTTGGTTACCAGTTTATAATAGACCCACATACAGAACCCTCTGCTTACACAAAAAAGGCTAATAACATCACGACTGTACCACAACCAGCTATGTTTAAGTCCGATGTAATAGGGGGCGAATCTATATACATCAAGCGGGCACAATCCCAGACAACAGAGCAAGTGAGAAAACTTGCATTGTATGCAATATCACGCTAGCTCTCATTTCAACAGTTTCAAGTGTGTTCACCTATACACGTGCAGGTGTAATAATTCGATTACAACGCTGATATGAAGTTATTCTTATTTAATCACAGCCTTATCAGTATTTATAAACTTCTCGACGCTTTATCTATTTACTGAACATCCAGTAGAGCTGTGATCATCACTGTTTCAATAATTGCTTTGATACATTTTACTATAGCTGATGATGTAGGTACTAGGCTGATATGAGGAGACACGATGTTATTTACCTGATAAAATTACTAGTAAGGAAAATAATAGCTGTATGTGTCTATCTTCTCCCGTTCTCTTTATGACACACGCGTGCCTTAAAATATATGAAATATAACATAATATAGAATTAAACTGACACAAAAGCAAAGTCCAAAAGATAACATAATACGAACTAAGCTATGCTTAAGTGTATATTATTATTATAGTCCAAATTCTACCGATAATTTTCATGATTCATTGTTATAACACGGTTAACTGGTGACATAATTGTTTTCGCAGAATGCAGCATCGATGGATAAGCAGCAGACTGCAAACTGCATGTCAGCGGTCGCTGGTGCAGATATAGCAGGGCGTCTGATCCTACCAATCTTCCAGGATAAATACAAAATAAAAGCCAGATGGATGCTCATCTTGACAAGCACTTGGCTCATCGTTGTCAGGCAAAGTACGTCACACACTTATCTTCTCAAGCACTTTAATCTAACATATCTAAACCACTTAAGACCTGAACAAGAAAAATTGAAAAATTATACGTCCATGATAAAACTATTATCTATTGGAATTTGATCTTCGATAAGCGTATTCACCTTAACGGTCATAGCCGTATCTATTAGTTGATTTGGTTACTAACTTACAATTTTCTTTTCAGTATTGGCGTATCAAACTAACATTGATGTGTTGATCGTCATGTCTTGTCTCTACGGTGTTGGTAGGAGTATGATCATCGTTGCGAGGAACATCGCCATCTCTGAGAACTGCAGGATGGATCAAGTGCCCGCTGCCGTGGGTCTGGGGATGTTAACCATGGGTTTAATTGTACCTCCAGTTGGATATTTCCTCGGATGGATCAGAGACTACTCTGGAAGCTACGTGACATGCATAACAGCGCAAAATGTTCTTTTAGTCATACTACTTGTGACATGGATCCCTGATATGATATACTTACTTTTGAAAGAAAGAAGACAGAAGAAATTGGACGCGGAGCAAGCACAAACATAGGGACTGATTACTTTGTAGGTGGAATTAAAATATTAAGCATTTGGAAATACTCTCTAGTGCTATGCACTCTTATGCCAGGAAAGGCAGATATTTAGTTTTATAAGAAGATCCGAAACGACAAAAGGTTCCGTTGGTCAAAGTAATAATCGTAATTGAAGATTTAAATTGGGTCCATAATGATGGACTTTCATAAGTCGAGAGCAGAGATGGAGCTTCAAGTATGTATATACCGTGGTCCAATGGTTTGTGATGGACATATATATAATTTGTCTATGACCAAAGTACCTGATGGATTTATCGTCGCGGCTGTGAATATACTTTTATATTTATTGAAAATACTTAAAATTGACCAGTTAGTACTTATTTTAAATTGACGAGAAAAAAGGGCGATTAGGTTTAATTTGTTTAACGTTAATGACAGCCTGTTGATTCAGTTGCTGCAGGTGGGACTACTGAGGAGACGGCCCTGAGTTCGATCCCTAGGTCTGACAAAGTATGCTTGAGTCATTCCATTGGATTTTTTTTTAGTAAAATTCCGGACCTTGAATTTGTGCCCAGTTTATGGCAATAAGTTAATCCGCAATTGCTTTACTTATACTTTCAAAGAATACGAACATGATGATATATTAGTTGTTTATAATAGACAGATAAGATGTTAATATAGATTGATATTGACTGTCAATGAGTGATATACTATAGAACAATAAAATGATTCCTTCGTGTACGTAGATATAAAATAAAATGCATTGTTGAATATTATGTTAAGGAACCTAGCAATGTTGGAAAGAAGACTTAATTTGTTAGTAGATTAGAATAATTTGTAAATTTTGTATAATATCTTTCTAGTCTAATACATTGAAAAATGTTACGTATGTGCGTATAAGTGACTTGTTAATTATATCCAAGTGTATAGCGTTTTTTTTTGTTTCATTGACTTCCCGATCTATGGGTGAATTTACACTGAGACCAATCTCAGTGTTATGATAACCCTACTTCGACCAATTACAAATTGGACTAACTTCATTCATCCGAAAGACGTCCACTGCTGGACATAGGTTTTCCCTAAACTAGGACTAGCTTAGTAGTTACTGGGTAATATATTATACCCCTTGATAAGACTGGTTGTCATACTATAAGGCCGAAAATTAATAATTTGTCTGAATTCCCAAAAACTTCATTACCTAAATGTCATCTCATCTGCCTAGCCTTTTCCCAACTACGTTGGAATTGGCTTCCAGTCTAACCGGATGCAGCTGAATACCAGTATTTTACATGGAGCGACTGCCTATCTGACCTCCACAACCCAGTCAATACTAGGTAATACGATACTCTTTGGTAAGACTGGATGTCAGAATTTCAGGTCACTGACTACCTGTAACGACTGCCAAAGATCTATATATGGCAGCCGGGACCAACAGCTTAACGTGCTTTCCGAGGCACGGAGGAAACTCGGTATGTCGGGCGGTCACCCATCCACAGATCGACCTAGGCAAGCACAGCTTTACCTAAAGATCGACCCGAGTGGCAGTTCTTATTAAGCCACGAGCTCCTCATTACCTAAATGTATTTTCTCTATTTAAGACAAAAATGATCATCGGTATGGATTTTCAAACCCCATTATTAGAGGCCACAAAATCAAAATCTATTTCATAATATAGGGTATAAATCACACGCTCACTAATTAGCTTCAGTATCAATTTACCTATTGTAGTCAACTCATGTCTGTAAGGAAACGTTTGAAAACTCGAATAATTTTCCACGAATTGTTTAAACAGTATTAGCTTTTGCTCACGCCTTTTCCCACGTGTACGTGACAATTCTCCCTTGAGTACGAACAACAAAAGTATTTCACACTCGAATGAGTTAGAGTATGAAATACTTTTGTAGCCCAGACCTGAGGGTCTGGCCTACATGTGAGTCAAATCATCACCCAAATCCGATTTCATCAACATCTGTCTACTCTTTCCAAAATACTTTGGAATCAGCTTCTAGTCTAACCGTATGCAGTTGAATACCAGTATTTTACATGGACTGACTGCCTGAAGAAGTGAGAATTTGCCCAAATCACTAATTAATTATATACTAGCGAAAATACAAAAGACAAAGAACATCAAATACTACCTCGTTGCTCTAGTGGTATTGCTGAGTATTATATATATTTTTTAACTATGTGAAATCACCAACTGATGCGTGAGGTTGACTATAAGGTCCTGTGTCGCGCATTATGTCATTGGAATTTATCATCAGGAATATCTCAGTACCGTCCGGTGGTTGGCAACAGACTTACTCCCATTAAATGGGACAGACGAAATGTGTATGAAAAAAAACCTTATGTTAATTCAAAAGTTCACAGAAATGCACGAAAAATGCTAGTTCATTCGACCCAATTTAATTACCTCACGAGTACCAGTTATTTTTGTACATCTGGTTAAAGCTGTGGTTAGTGCCGTAAGCGTAATGTCTGCCGTAGACTCGTCTCATGTCCACATTTGCATAGACGCCGTCTAAAATACCTACGTGAAATTTACAGCGCATCGCCGGACTTGTCATTGCGGGTAACTCCGTCTGTGTCAGACCTTATAAAGAGGAATTGAATTGAATTGAACGAAATAAGGAATATCATAACTACATTATTAAACTAAAATAAATTTACTGTTACTTTTTATAATTTTTTTTTTCTACCTATCCTACCTTCAGGGATTACATGCGTGATGTTATGTAGATTACAATTATATACAAAAGCAAAATGGTGGAGTAACGTAAGAATGTAAGTAAGATAGTCATACCTATCTTACGTTGAATGAATTAATGAATGATTTATTAACATATTACAATTTATTTTTATCCCGACAAAAACAAATTGTTTTTTTCCGTTTTTCAATGTAACTTTCGGAAGATTCAAGAACATTGGCCAGTATAAATTTCATGTATTTTTTAATTACACCTAAAAAACGGAAAAATACCTAGGAAACGGGAATCTTTCCGTTATAATAGAAATATACATGAAATTTATACTGGCCAATGTTCTTGAATCTTTCGAAAGTTACATTGGGAAAATACAACGGCATTGGAAAGAAACGGGAATCTTTCCGGCTTTTTCAACGCTAGTCCTACTACATACCCTGATTAGTAAACTGAATAAATTGATTCGCACTAGTGATAGCCTCCAAACTCACAACCAAGTTCTGCTTCTCAGGTAAGTTTTGCCATCGACACACTGTGAAGAAGACCTGTAAATTCCATCCATTAAGTTAATTTATTAGCATTAGATTGAAATGAGTTTAGTTAACTTATTAGTGCAACGGACGGTATATTCAAACTTATAAAGTGCGACTGCCTTTTGGTCTAGTGGTCGCAAATGCGACTGCTTAGCATGCGGTCCTAGGTTTGATTCCCGGGTCGGGCAAAGTGATATTGGGATTTTCTATCAGACAATTTTCAATAGCAGTGGCAGAGTCTGGATGTGTGTCCGGTTTATTATATTACATGGGACTCAAACATAACTGACGAAATGCGGATGTGCCATTGGGTACACCTCTGCCTCACACATTTGAGATTACAGGCGCGATGTTATGTTATATATAAAGTGCGCTGGCCAATGCGAGACTAAAATCTTAACCGTTAATTGTTATTCCTGTTAATTCCAGATTATGATAAGAATACGGAATAAGCAGGCAATGGACTGGCTAGATTCTCCGTAGAAATTAAGTTACGGGTAGACTATTCTTGAGTTGATGTACTTGTTCTTAGCTTGAGGATGGTGAGACACCCTTTTTTTATGGTGGGTGGAAAATCATCAAATAACCCTTCCCGCTCTTGGGCAGAGCGAAAGGGAGTGTCAGACTTCTACTGACTAAAAACCACCCACGTTCCTTCTTAGCCCTTCATGTCGAGGCCACGGTATCTCTTGCGAACAACCCGCAGCCCCGACGGGCGTCGGCTCTTGCGGGCCCCTTCCATGTTGCTGACATCTCTTTGAGGCGCGCGTGGAACACTAACGCGCCGATGGTGAGACACCCTTAGGCTTGGTGGAGCAATGATCTTCGCAGGGTGGCTGGCAGTGCTGGGGCTCCGGAACTATTTGAAAGAGATACCGCGACCCCGGAACACAAAGCGGGACCCCATTTGATGATTTCCCATCCGTAGAAAAGGGAAAGGCAAGACAGTATCCGAATGAGAATTGCCTAGATTTCTATTAAGTAAAACATTTATTTTTTTAATTTTACGGTCGCTTATTATCTTTCCATGATTATCCATTATTATGAGTTTCCAATTTTTTTTATTTTTTTATTTAATCGTGATTGAATTATAGAAATGCTTAAAAAAAAGTCGGCTTTGCTGTAACAGATAAGCAGATATTATTATAAAGTACAGAATTTCTTAAACCCAGGCTTAGGCATTAGATAATGTTAATCCCTGTTGTAAGGAAATTCCATTTTTGTGAAGTCGTAAATACCTTAGGCATTAAAATTTGCTTGGATTATTTTCAGATCCTTCTTTGGGTTGTAGTCAACTGATGTTTTCTCTTTTTACGTTGTTTTTTTCTATTAGCAAGTTTTAAAGTGCACGTTAAAAAAGTCAAAATAAAGAACTCCAGTAATTGAATTAGATATTTTTTTAGCCATAACTTCTTTGTCGAATGTCTATTTATTGTCAATTATGTTAATAATTATATAAAACTGCATCGTTGGTCTAGTGGTCGCAAGCACGACTTCTGAGCATAAGATCCTGGGTTCATTTTCCGGATCAGCCAAATTGTAATTGGGATTCTCATAAGAAATATTTGAAGCTACCACGGAGTCTAGATTTGCGCCCGGGCTGTGTTTTTTGTTGGCATTCGAATCTCAAATATGATAACTATACTGTCAATTAATAGTGGTAAAAAATACATCCCTTCCAGTTAAACTGCGTAGGCAGTTTTGTGGGGCAATGTACTTAGTTTTAAGATTTTTTAAGTAAATAAATCATTCATTCATTCATAATGCAATGCTATGCCATGCGTACGTCGCGCCACGTCGCAACCAGACGGTCACCGACACGCATACGAGATGGAAAGATTTATCTTGTAAACACCTCGAACTTTGACAAAGGATTTGATGAAAATATTGTGCTTTGCTTAGCTTAATAATAAATTCATTTATTTAGGTAATTTTACACCCGTTGCCATTTCTCAATCACAATACAAACATGAATAAAATATTAAAATTCAGCTTAGCTTAGCTTTTGCCCGCGACTTCACTGTCATTGTGGTCAGAATTACCCCGCGCGGGAACGTTTTAAATGTAGCCTATTACAGTCGGAAATAATGTCAATCCCTATTAGCGAAAGAATTTTCTGAATCGGATCAGTTCTGAAACCCCTATCAAAGTTAGACTGACGGTATACTCAACTAAGCACTTTGGAAATTATACTACGGACTTCTACGTTATGAAAGCCTTCTATACATTATTATTTCCTAACTAAGATAAACTTAAAGCACTATGGAACCTGTGCCACTGATAGCGATAAGAGAGTATCGAGCAGAGCCGGTTACAAAAAAAACTCACCCTTTTTTCTCATAGGGTAGAAACTACTGACCGTCATCTGCTATGATTCTTCCACACCCGTTTTGCCTCGTCCACGGTTATACATCTGGTCATACACGCACGCCAGTCACAAGTAGAAGGTACTAAGCACCTGTCTTTTCTGTAGAACCTCACCAATAAGGAATGTGATATTATTATATGTTTTAGGGTACAAAGTACGTAAAGGCCCCCGTCGGGGCTACGGGTCGTTCGCAAGAGATACCGCGGCCTCAACATAAAGGGCTAAGAAGGAACATGGATGGTTTTTAGTCAGTAGAAGTTTGACACTCCTTTTCGCTCTGCCCAAAAGCGGGAGGGGTTATTCGATGAGTTACAACCGCCAAAAAGAAGAGGTACGTAAAAGTTTTGTAGTTCATGAGGGACCTACGACCGTATGCATATTGTAAGTACAACCAATTGCTGGGTGAATCGCTGCTCTCCTAGCTAAATTACTGAGCAATCGGTTTTTAGGAGAGACCATTGACTCCTTAAAAACAGATCCCCTCCATGTTTGTTGATCTAAGTTCTCCACAATCCACTATTCATGATGTATTTGTCCTTTACTGACATTGGACTTATAATCTGTTTTACGATTCTTGAACGAGGAAATTTTCGCTTTTCGCTCCGCCCGCCATCGGCAGTGGGACAGATGGCTATTTGAGGCGACAATTCCTCCAACATAACCACCGCATACAGAGCAAGTCATAATAATTTCCTAGGTCTATTGCTTCTCGACCCGTAACAACTCATTTTGCCCAGTGGGTCTAGGAAATGGGAAGCAATGGCTTTAGTTCTAACGTAACACTGGTAAATCAGGTCTTAGATACTAACTTGGTAGAGATCGTTTGAATACAAGACAACATAACATCATGTCTGTTTTGCATTATGGATTAGGCAGAGATCAAGAAAAACACTTATATTGCTTGTTGTGTAAATTCCTCTTAATAGGAGACAGACGTATTGCCTTTAAATGGGCACTTTACCCGACCTAGACATGGAATTTAGGACCTCACGCTCAGTTGAAACGTTTTTAACCATTATAAAAAAAATACAGTTATTAATATTGAACAAAAGTGCCAATAAGAGCTTGCACGGTAGTTTTAATCCGCAGATTTTCGGATGAAAATAAATACTCACCGTACCTAAACTGAAACAATTATAAATAATGGTACATTTAGGTAGAACTACTCTCAATTTGTAATAGGGGATCGGACAACAAAAATCTAATTAGTACGTCAAATATTTATTATTATTAGCCTATACTGTCCCACTGCAGGGCAAAGGTTTCCCTTCCCTCTTTCAACTTTTCGCGATCCAGTGCGAGAGAAGGCCAATCCAAACAGAAACAGTCCAGCTCCTCCCGCCATCTCCTTCTGGGACTACCGCGTTGTCGTTTCCTGCTCTGTGGTATTCACTGAGTGGTAACTTTTGCCCATTGCTAATCCGACATGCGTCGAATAGATTTTCAAAAATATTGAACACATATTTTTATTTTCACGTAAAAAAAAATAATGAAGACGATACAGTGCTTCGAAAACTCGTGTGACACAAGCCGTCACTCATGATCTTTGACGCGTTCTATCTTCGTCAATTTAAAAAAAAAATTAAAACAAAAAAAACAGGTATCCAATATTTTACGATAATCCAACTGACTAGACTAAACACAATCATATTTTTATGAGTCAGTCTGATCTCCTATTGCATATTATATTATTCCCCTTCAAAAAGATACAACAGCAATTATTTGAAACTCTCAATTAAAGTAATTAGTAACCATCAATGAACGTTGAAGTGATACAAACATCGGCCATTACGAGTAGTTGAAACGATAACACGTATCCAGAGATATCAGAACAAAGTAGTATCTACTGTAATCGGGCACGTGTTTATCTATATGTATATTATATATTTATACATTTAAATGTATAGATAACAGACACAATAGATAGATATTCATAGAATAAAGTCACTCTCCCTTTCCGTCTGTATGGTCTTTTTCTTTTAAGGATTGGATATCATTAAATGACTTGTCTTCTTTTACTGACTAAAGCGCATCCGTTATTGCCTTTTGTGTTACAGGTCCGCAGAATTTATTCGAATGAGAATCTTGGGCAGGGTGCATCTGTATGGCCTGGATATTATTTTAAATAGCACTAAGCAACGAATTTTGAAGCGGAAGGTTTTCGTGTCTTCATCATCTGTCTAGCCTTCTCCCATCTACGTTGGGGTCGGATTCTAATCTAACCAAATATAGGATGTAGCTAAATTGTAGTATTTTACACAGTGCGACTGCCTATGTAATGTTCACAATCTCGTTAGTAATAGGTAATAATTAAGATACCCCTCGGTAAGACTGGTTGTCAGATATTCGGGCCACTGACTACCTACACCTTTTATGGGATCACCGCGCGAGCTCTTCTACCAATTGAAATCATGATCTCGTAAATAGTCTCCTCTCTTTTTTCCTTTCTTGAAGCCGGTTAAAAACGTATTTAACCAAATAACTCCCAATAATTGTCAATATTCACAGATCTACAGCCAAAGGCAATGTAAGCCTGTAGCTGGGTACCTACACATGTAACGGCTGTCAAAGAGCTACATAATAAGACAGCCGGGACCAAACGGTTCATCGCACTTTCCGAGGCAAGGATGAGCCTCGGTATGTAATGGGTGGGCAACCGTTTACGGACAGATCTAGACATGCGCGGCTTAACCTAAAGATCAAACTGAGCTGCTGTTATGACCATTATTATTTCAGCAAGTGCTCCACGGCAGGTAACAAAGAAATATCGATGTGTTTTCATGTCGTAACATGCAGAGCGGGGTTGGGAATTAGTTATTGCAAATATAATCATAGTACACATCCATGACATTATTATGTCAAAGTATACGATAAAAAGTAAATATTTCTAAAGAATTTTGAAACAGATATCCTTAGGTTAAGCCTTTATCTTACGAAGCGACTTTGGATAAAATGGTCACAAAAAATACATTCAAAATACTATCACTTTCACAAATCAATCTTTAGAGAAACTAGTATAAGATGGAAATCAGTATAAAGACCTTCGGCCGAAATCTGCACACAGCAACAATTACTTACTATTTATGATGGATCAGCTATGTTCGATTGTTCGCTCTCACTCCCTTTCGCTCTGCCCAAGAGCGGGAGGGGTTATTTGATGATTTCCCACCCCCAAAAAAAAAAAAAGGTTAGACACTAACCAGGACAATAAAAGAAGAATCAAAATTTCACCTTTCACATATTTTTATACAACTTGCATAAAATCTCGATCGTCGCTCCCAAACTCCTTTTTGCAAGCGGAGCGATCATGCATAGCACCCGCAAAAAAAAACACTAAGTTATAAATTTCAGGAACAGCGAAACCCGCTTACATTCAGAGTGCATTATGAATATATTTGTGTTTAATTTCACCGTGGCTAAATAAATTCATTCCCGGCTTCGCGTGAATCAGGAGGGTTTTTTTCCTATTTTCAGCCAAGATACAGGGATTACGCCAGCGCCCACAATTTTGTGTATTTCGCTCTTTGTTGCCATATTACACCGTTTGCTATTATTAAAAAAACTGGATTTAATAAGTTGGCACTTCTTCGTAAGACTTGTTTCTTTATTTAGTTGTTAAATTATTTGGTCTGGGTGAGTAAGCAGTCTTCTGCTTGGGGTCTCTAGAGTATCTACAGCAGTCTTTTAGGATAGGTATATCTTAGAGAATGGGCAGCAGCGTTCTCTGTGCCTTCGTAACAACCATACTGCGATCGCCAACCCGCCTGCCAAGCGTGGCGATTATGGCAAATCCCCCCTTCTGGGGGAGGCCTATGTCCAGCAGTGGACGTCTTATAGCTGAAATGATGATATCTTAGCAATGTTGCCTGTCTTTATCACTTTGAAAGAACGAAGAGAAAAACATAACTGGTGAAATCTAGTACACCATGACATGTCTTTTTTTTTTCTTTTGGTCGGGTGGAAAATCATCAAATAACCCATCCCGCTTTTGGGCAGAGCGAAAGGGAGTGTCAGACTTCTACTGACTAAAAACCACCCATGTTCCTTCTTAGCCCTTCATATCGAGGCCGATCTCTTGCGAACAACCCGCAGCCCCGACGGGGTACACCAGTGTCTCACTCCGAGATCACAGGTGTATATGACTGTATATGTATGTATGATACCATGTCTTCAAAGGATTGCTTGCGTATTGACTAACGAATTTTAACATCACCCCCGTAATTTCCGAAGGGTTAGGCAGAGGTGTACCTAATAGTACACCCACATTTGCCTATTATAATATGTAATAGGGGGTGAGTCTATGGCTTTTAATTCTTTCCCATTCCTTTATTTTAAAGGCAAAATATCTATCCACATTCAAAATAATTTAATATGCAGGCATGCATAACACATCCCTGCAGATGACGTCACTGTTTCCCCAGTAAAGTATTGTGTTAGAGAGAGGGCGGATCACACGAAATAAGCCGGCGGTTTGTAAACAGCGGGCATATTGTTTCTTCGTACACAATGCTGAGCTAGAGTGTGCTCATATAGATTTAGCCTAGGTTTAGACAGATGAATTGAAGAGAAAATTGAGGAAATGGTTGGGTCATTTTAGATTCAGTATTGAGTTTTAAAGTAGGAAATTATTAGTTAAGCATTTATTTCAGATGAAAAATCTGACTTCTAAGTCTTCTAAATCTGTGACTTAAAAGTTTGGTAGTAAACTTCTCCTGTAGGTCTGAAACTCATGCACAGTATTGCAAGAACCGCATATGACGGCAGTAAACCCTTGCTATGATGGTGTTTAAGATACTACTGGAACTGTTGTTCACTGAAGCATCAGCAGAAACTATAGAACGCCACCCATTGTTGGCTTTTTTCATCGTTGCCCTTTTTCATCGAAAGTTAGACGGAAAAATTATCTAGCACACAAAAACAAGTAGAAACGAGCAGTTGAAAAACTACATTATGTATACATCGTTGTCTTTCGACGCAACAGCGTTACAATTGAATTTTCCTGAAGCTCTCTGTTTTCCACTGTTTTTACAATACAACGACAATTGCAAATTAACCACACTATACGACACAAACGCGAGGAAAATTCAAGTTGAAAGCTAATTGCATCATTCTGCTTGCTTTTGAGTGCTAACCTTTGTCGTACAAACCTGCATACGCCAGCTTTTCTTATGATAAACTTGTTTCTGTTTAATTAAAATAAACAACTAGTGGTCTGACTGACTGCTTCGTAGGTCTAGTGGTTGCAAGCACGACTGCAGTTCATGAGGTTCTGGGTTCGATAACCAAGTCGGGCAAGGAGTTATTGGGTTTTCGATTAGGAATATCTTAGTAGTAGCCCCGGAGTCTGGATTTGTGGCCGGTTGGTGGCCACAAACTCGCCCCTGTTTCATGGGACTGAAACATAACTAGTAAAATATTGGTGTACTAATGGGTACTCCTCTGCTTAATCCTTTGGGGATTACAAGTCTCATGTTATGTTATTTTATAGGCTGATGATATTATATGCAAGTTGGAAATCAATTACCTGACGTGTTGTGCTGTCAGTACAGTCTTTCAAATGCGTTTTTTTTCACAACTGCAACAACCTGAACTAAATATCGCTGAGTGTGTGTTTAGAACAAGGACAAAACAATGAAAAACAAAGTGAACAAAAACAAAGTTTTTGATTAAAAAGCATATTAGTTCGGGACGCTGACACGGGGGTATATTTCGGAGCACTGTGCAGCATTTTAATAATTTCATTGAGAGTTCTAAATAATTTATAAAGCTCTTGCACAAAGGGCGATGTTGGACGAACTCAAAACAAAACACGTAGTATGCAGAATATAAATTGCTATATTATATGCAAGTTGAAATTAATTACCTGACGTGTCGTGCCGTCTGTCATAAAAAGTACTTTTGCAATGCACTCTACACAGATGTGCACTGTACCTAGGCAAGAAATGCACCTTTTCTTACAACAAAATGTTTTGTTAACAAGACTAGTAGCATTGTGTCTCATTGGTCTAGTGGTCACAAGGGCAACTATTGAGCGTGAGGTCCTGGGTTCGATTCCCGGTTAAGGCAAAGCGTTATTAGGGGTTTCCATTAGGAATATTCAGTAACAGCCATGTAGTCTGGATTTGTGCCCGGTTGATGGCAATAGGTTCACCACTATTAAACTTAACAGGCGAAATGTGGGTGTACTATAATTAGCTATATGTATATATGCCTAGCCCTTTGGGAATTATATGCGTGATGCTATGTTATGTGCCTAATTTTGTTAATCTAACTTAGCGCTATGAATAATCGTTTTATTTTGAATCGTAACCAGTTAAATTCTAACATAGAGTGAAAACGGGTGTTTCCCAACGAGTCACACTGTAACATGTCACAGTGTGACTCGTTGGGAAAAAATGTGAATAAAAATCGCAACCAGCCACCATGTGTAACTCGATAGGCAGAGGGGGACCTTTGCCTATCGAGTTACACATGTGACCGAACCTAGGCTGCGCCTGTTTCTTTGGGGCCAGGACATCAAAGACTTTCAATTTTATCTTTGTATAGCGGGGACATCATCTACAGGGGAATCAACCACCCACAGATCGTCTCTCAGCATCAGGACAACTATATCCCAGTTAGGCCAGTCATCTAACAAAAAGCAACATTGCTCAGTAACCGCCACGGAGTCTGAATTTGTGCCCAGTTAATGGCCATAAGATAAAACCTCTATTACAAGGGGCTTAAACATAACTATTGTTATACAGTATTTCTATGGTTACACCTCTACCTCAATTTTCGGGGATTACAAGCGTGACGTTATGTTATGTTAAAAAAATACATACACACGAATAGAGAACCTCCTCCATTTTAGAAGTCGGTTAATAACATAAACAAACAGAAAACTGTTCCTAACACTGAAAGGAATTCACATGACTTATTAACTTACCTATGTATATGTAGGTATATACCTAGGTACGTACCTACTTATGGTGCGTCTAGGAATTTGACAATGCGCTACTTTCCGGGTCAATGGGTCGTATACTAATAACGTGAACACCGCATGATGATAACGCAATCAATGATTCGATGGGATTTGATATAGGTAACCACACGTTTTTATAGAACGAGGAGGACTCAAATCAAATGGTGATTTTAAAAGTACAGAGTCCCGTTTTTTTCTTTTTTTGGAGGGTCCTTCTTAGCCCTTTGTCCCATGGTCGCGGTTTCTCTTTCAAACAACCCGCAGCCCCGACGGGCGTCGGCCCTTGCGGGCCCCTGCAATGTTGCTGACATCTCTTTGAGGCGCGCGTGGAACAAAACGCGCCGTCGACAAGTGCTATGATAACCACGTGTCCCGGAAAGCAAGTTAAGCCGTTTGTCCTGCGCCAATCTCTCTCTCGGTCGTGTCGGATTGTCGTGCCATCGGACTATGAGAGAATAAGGAACAGAGAGTGCACCTGTGCCTGCGCACACACTTCTGCACTATAATATCTTTCGCGCCGATGGCTAATCTTCGCCAAGATTGACCGCCGTGACCGAAAACTGTCAGGAGGACAGATATAATTTTATAACTCCATGTCTAAGCCCTAACCCAAATTAATAAAATCACTCCATCAATTCATAAGATGTTACATAAACCTATTAATATACGCCCAAGTTGAAACAAGAAAGTAAAACGCTACGCTCATCTTTCATCCGCATAATGATGAGTGATTAATGAGCTTGTTAGTATTAAATTAGAGGAATAAGGAATGAATTTCACCAGTATTAAGTTAATACTGGTGAAATGAAGGAAACGATATTATACTCAGAATTGTATTGAGTTTTTGTTAGACGTTTACAAAAACATCGCGACGCGAGATAGTTGTTTTTTTTTTGGGATGACTTTTATATTGATTATTTATAAAATAACAGAAACTTGATTTCTGATTACTTACCTCATCTCATCATCTGTTTTTCAACTATGTTGGGTTCAAATTCCAGTCTAACCGGATTCAGCTGTGGAAACAGTTTTTTATATGGAGCTGCTTCCTATCTGACTTCCACAACCCAGTTAAAAAAAATACTCCATGGTAAGATTGGATTTGCATTATTTCCAATATACGAAAAAAAAAAATAGCCATGTTTTTGTAATTGGGCTCTATGTTGCACTTGACGACTATGTATTCTGTTGGACAAACGGATAAAATAAAATGATTTGGCACATTTTCATGGTTGTATTTGTCCTGAAAGCCAACTCTGACGTCTATTTACGTGAAACCCTATGACGGAATTGGTTTCGCTTTGAAAAACTATCAATAAATCAAGACTTACTGCAGTACTCAGAGATATTTAATGATTACTTAAGCCGTCACTTAGTAAAGGTTTGACATACTTCTGTATGACAAAACTGTCAAAACCTTTACTAAGTGATGGCCTAAGTAATTATTAAAGCTCTCTGAGTGTGGCAGTGAATCTTTCTATTACTGTGATAATCTTTTAATAATCTGCCAATATCATTACGATATTGTACTTGAAAAAACACGTCGTTTTTGTCGCGCATCGAATAAACGCTCTTAAGGCGGTTTAGAAACTCTGACACTAGAGTGTGTGGGTCGACACACGACAAGAAGAAGAAGAAGAATCCAGCTACGAGCTCCTAATTGCCTCATATTACACTGTTTATTCTGGATAATCTAAACACGGCACAGGTGAAACTGTTAACATACTCGTTTGTTCATAAAAAAATGAGATTAATTGTACAGACACCAAAACATGAAGCATGAAGCTATTCGAATCTGACAAATTTTTCCATTCAACCTTGAACCTATTGCTTCAGCAATAAAGTTGAAAATCTATCAAATAAATTTAACAGTTTGTTGTAGCTTGATGTGTTGTCTGTACAACAGCAAAACAAGCCGTGACATAAAATGCTATTCAACCTGATATGACCTAGTAAGGAAGAGATGATATAGTTATATGGAAAAGCCATTAAACATTTTCCTGTACTTCCAGGAATATGCCAAAGGAAAACGATATTACATTCAAAACCCTTTATTGCAGGCTGCCAAGCAATAATTTTATTGTGAGCTCGTTGCTGCAGTTCCACAAAGCCAAAAAAAAAAAGTCATGGAAATAGTATGTGGGGCCATTTTTAATACCGACACAATAGAACTTTTATTAATTTATTAATACCAATCCTATCAACAATATTTTTGGTCGTTTTACTTTAATATTATAGTTCTGCATGAATAAACAAATAACGTGAATAACTTTCCCATAATAACGAAAATAAAATATAGTTTAAAATGGCTACAATTATGATTGTACCATTTAGATTAAATTAAACACGTTCCCATATCAAAAATACGGTGTATGTTTGCCACTTTTATTGAGGAATTGCACGTTATTGATGTAAGAAAAGGAACAGGTATTTTCAATTATGCATTGGCAACAGGATCGCCCCTATCACATGGACCTAACCAAAATTAGCAAAATGTACTGGGTGTTGTGTGTGTGTGTGTGTCGGGTGTGTGGTTAACATACCTCGTATTAAGTACAAGATACTTGTTCTGAGGACGAGAGCCGAAATATGGTACTATAGATGAAGTCAGGTACTGTTTTTTAATTCATCAAGAAACAGTTAATAAACTACCTATTTACTTATTGAATCATCATCATCTGCCTAGCTAGCTAGCATTTTCCCAACTACGTTGGGGTCAGCTTCTAGTTTAACCGGCAGTAGAATATCAGTATCTGAGCACCACAAACCAGTTAGTACGTGGCAATACGAGATACTCTTTGGTAAGACTGGTTGTCGGGCTTTCCGCTTAGTTGGGCTTTGCTGACCTATACAAGTGTGGCTTCAGCTGAAGATTGACCCGAGCGGCTGTTATTATTTAGCCACAAGCTCCTTTTTACTTATTAAATTTTCATGTAAAATGTTGTTAAGAGAACTTGATGCTACAATTCAAGCTGCACTTTGAATAATAGATCATTTCTATAGCTGAAAATTGTCCCGTCCTCTTAAACATCACTAAAACGAGAAAAACTATCACTCATTCCCACACAAAGTCCACTATCTTTCCCAGTTAAATTCGCAACTAGTGTCCTCACGTGGCCTCGAAACATCTTAACGTTTCCAAGAAAAATAAAAACATAGTCAAAAAAACATCAAAATCTCATTAGTTCCATTTCATGCCGAGACGACACTACGGAAGCTGTATAACTAATGTACAGTAATAAACAGAGACGGGGAATGTCGTATTTCTTTTTATAACTTCTCTGTGGCATCCATTTTCTGGTTTAAAAGTCTACTGAGTGGCGACGTGAAAACAGTTGGCATTACTCGATGTTAGTGCTGGCGTAAATACTTGGGGAGTTATGGCGAATGGAGGATGGGTAGTTAGGTGCGTTCCACACTGTGGCGTGTCTATGGGTCCATATAACACCAAGCTAAAGCAAACCAATAAGGCAAGCAGACAATTGTTCAGAAACGTTATGACAAGGGTAAGCCAAGCTCCAAGCGCCAAGCTTGTAAAAAAGTAACGCCACTAGTAACATACTTTTACGGGTAGGCGCATTCGATTTAAAAATATCTGGTCCATAAAAAAGCCAATCTGAAGTAATTACTAAGTACATTATAATTTGTTTCAGTTAGGTTCGTGCCGATCGGCAAAATCAGTTTGATGTCGCATCATGTTTGGGTCGGTTCGGCACAATTCTAGAAAAGCCGAACGGTTTGTTCTGAAAGTACATCAACGTATTCGATTTTGTGCCGAATCAAACCAATCCGGATTTTTGTGTGTGTAGCAACCCTTAGGTAACGAATGTGTCGTTGTTCTCAGTACGATATAAGGTTGTAAACTGTTTTCGGATAATGTTCTTGATGTTTTATTTCCGAAGATTTTCCAATTTCATTGTAGTCTTTAATAAAATTTTACATTATTAATCGCTAAAAAACTAAAGATAGCCAGATTTAACAAGCAAGCGGATTTAGGGAGATACGTACCGGACACCTTTCTCTTAAATCAAAATAAATATTAAAAAAAAAAAAAACTTTTTATTTCAAAAACATTTAATTAATTTTTGTTAAACACACATCGCTTAATCTTAATTCTGAAAGATTATGTGCGAGTGAGGCGTCTCGCTTGTTTACATTACAATAATTGTTATAAATTCAAGATTAAATTATTTATTTATTTGTGAAAGATCTGGAGGAACTTTGTCACTTTGTGTTTTTGATATCGGGAAACGTGATTCTTACACATAAAAGTACTGCCTTAGCAAGACTTGATGGTAGAAAAATATAGCCTTTGTTTAGTGGCGTCAGTGTTTAAAGACCTAGACATTTCGACCAGGTAAATGGAATTCTCGTGCTCGTCCACGCCACTATCGCGCTTGTCTGTTTAAATTTGCACGGCGAGGTATCGCTCGCTTCCAGCGAACTTTTCACTACTTTCGACGTAAGCTCCACTTGATTTTTCTAATTCGACTTTGTGTGATAGAAAACCGGTTGCAAGTTATAGAAAGAATGCGAAAGTATTTTTTAATCTCGCACAGGCCATTGAAAAAAAATGCGTTAAATGAACAATAAAACAAAATAATATAAAGAAGTAGGTAAACATAAGAAAAAAAGGTAAAGGTAAAAAAGTTATTGCAGATAATTAATTATTAAGAGACCAAAAAGCTTAGATGTGACATTCTATCAGCGATAACATTGATAGAATGACAAATGTATTGGATTGACATAAGCTTCCGAAAGTCTTGAGTCATTTTAGTTGTAGTTATAATATTCGACAAAATAATCCAAATAAGCTCAGACATTTTCTATAGAATATTATATATATATTATAGTACCTATGTACCAATATGTTTTT